>CM051275.1:40350503-40465285 GCA_027921565.1 Artemia sinica
TTGACGTGTTCAAGAGTTTGATTTTTTTACTAATATTTTAATAGTTTCTGATATTTGACTTCTAATAACGTAATCAAAGGACTTGTTCTAGCACACAGCCACTACACCGACAAAATACAGCCACTGATTCAAGACGATGATGATATTTTATTGAACTCCTTGCGGTAATTAATTACTTTGATTTGCTGTAATTAAATTTGCGTAGTTAAATTTGTAATTAATTACCGCAGAAATAAGGTTTTAGTTTTCAGAAATAAGAACACCCACGTTTAAAATGCATGTGATTTTATCAATAATATTTGATTATTTTAAATAAAGTTGGGTTTTAGTTTTCAGAAATAAGAACGTCCATGTTTAAAATCCATCTGGTTTTATTAATAATATTTGATTTTCAAATAAAGTTGGGTTTTAGTTTTTAGAAATAAGAATATCCATGTTTAAAATACATCTGATTTTTTTTTATAAAATTTGATTTTTTTTAATAATTGGGAAACATTTTTACATTTTTTTATAATAAAGTTGGGTTTTAGTTTTCAGAAATACTAACATCACAGTTTAAAATACATCTGATTTTAATAATAAATTTGATTTTTATTTTAATTAAAGTTGGGTTTGATTCAAGGCCTCATTGGGGCACATTTTTTGCATATTTTTTTTTAATAAAGTTGGTTTTTAGTTTTCAGAAATATGAATCATATTTTTTAATATTTTTTTTTTTTGCATATTTTTTTTAATAAAGTTGGTTTTTAGTTTTCAGAAATATGAATCAGAGCATCGTTTCTTATTTACTGAAAGCGACTTTTTATTGAACCATATGTTTTTTTTTCTCACATAGTTAATAGCCACCCGGCAATAAAATAAATATCACAAGGCTATTATATCACAAGGTAATATTTGATTATATTTATATAATAGTAACTTACCTCATAATATATAAAAATATAAAGAAACTAATATATAAATATATATAATATATAATATATAAATATATATAAATATATCATAATATGTATAATATATCATAAATATATATAATATATCATAATCATCATAAATATGATTAATAGTATATAGTATCATATCATAATATATATAATATCATAATATTTAATATACAACAGACCGGGCCTTTATTTCTTTGATTCTGTAGAAACATTTATAAAAAAAAAACTCTAAGGAACAAAAGAGACTGAAATTTTTGGTATCTTTTTACATATAAAAGCTTTCCATTTTGTCTTTTCGGAAGTTCATTTTTTTAAGCAAAGTAATGTAATGTAGTTTCATATGGCAACTTTATAGTTATATAGTACAACAGTCAGGGGGCTATTAGTGAATATCAAATTGCTCTCAATCACTTTTAATTAATCATCATGTAAATGAGAACTGTGGAAACAAGAGAAGCCAGAGAAGTTTTAATGAAAATCACTCGAAAATTGCTCTTATCTGGATAACTAACGAAGTTTTCCGTAAAGGTGCAAAAAATGGCTGAAAAAGTGACTCCTGATAAAAACATTTTATTTATTACTATACATTATTCAGTTTAACAGGCTTTAAAGGTGCAGAGGGCTGTCCAGTTGGAGGATGTACACAATTATTTCCCTACTGCAACTCCTGGATATTTGAGCAGTACCTCTGTAAGTGTGACTACATGGGTCTCTATTCTGCAACTTTACCAGGTTTTCTTCAAACAATTAGTAGTGTTGAAAGAATTTCGAATCTCTCTACCCTTGACTTCTAGGTTAATTCAGTTGTTGTCGTCGTCTTCTAGAGGGCTCTATGCAAGATAGAACATAATACGGTTCCGAATCGACTGCACAAAAGATCCTTAACTCCCTTTATGAAGCGTCTAGACTACCAGCTTTCTGAAAAAATGAGAAGGAAAACTACTTCTGTTCCATTTTCTATTTCGAGTTGGGAGAGGATTGTCCATGGTGGAAACCCTAGAAACTCCTTAAAAATCCATAAATCCCTAAATCCCTGAATCAAAAAGTTTGCCCCTAAAAGACCTCAAGAATCCCCATTACAAGGGGGGAATTCCTAGAATGGAAACACTGTTGGTCGCTTATATTCAATAAAACAAGGAACTAGACACGTGAACATAAGACAGGAACTGCCATACTCTAACCTGTCAACTATACAACTATGTAATCTATCACGGAAGAGAAATTCCTGCAAACATGCTAAGCTTACAATATTGAAATTAGTCATCTAGGAAATTGACATTTGACAATTTATCTGTATCTAACATGGAAAAAACTTATAAATTTTCACCAAAGTTTATATATTTTCCCCTGGGTTTTCAAAATCTTTTTTTTCACAAAAAAAAATATTTTCTATCCTAATAGAAAGGCATAATTAATAAGAATATTTTTGTATGATTATACAATTCAAATCTAGTTTGGCTTTCTGCGTTCACAGAACTCTAATATGAAAAGGCTAATTCCTTTTTAGTCCTCACAACAAGTATAACTTATAGCCCATGCCTCGAGGGCAGTAGGGGGGGGGTGTCATCCTCAAAGATATAATAGCTGAATTATGATGAAAAAATGGATATCGACCACGCCTTACATAAAAACCTTATATGTTAATAATTGGCAACTAGTATAACTTATAGCCCTTGCCTCGAGGGCAGTAGGGGGGGGGGGGGGGTCATCCTCAAAGATATAATAGCTGAATTATGATAAAAAATGGATATCTCAAAATTTTCATTCAATGTGTTTGAGGAAATGATGGGCGAGAGGGGGGGGGCTGGTTACCCTCCAATCACTTTTGACTCTTAAAAGGGCATTAGAACTTTCAATTTCCAATCGTATGAGCCCCGTTCGAAGTTTTTACGACAAATCCTTTCATACGAAGTGCCTTGGGTCAGAAGAGAGAAAAAAAAAAAGAAAAAAAAAAAGATATATTGTGCCAACATCATTGTTGTATAATCTAATACGTCTGTTTTTTTCCTTTCCCTGAATAAACAGTAGCTTACTGTCTTCCAGTGCCTTATTCTCTATTTGTGTTGTCAGTCAGAACCATTTTCGTGTTTTATATACAGTTAGGTCAACAATTAGAGACATCACTAGCAAAAATATTTTTTAGGGGGGGGGGGGGGGGGGGGGAGGGAAGAAGGTGGTGATTTGGGTGATAAAGCTTTTTTATACCGCCTGAGACCGATCTTCTTGTGTTGATTTTACGTCCTTATTTCCTTCAGCCAATGTATTAAAATTGCATCCGCCCAAAATAGCGATAAAAGAGGAGGCACTTCCAGCCACTATTTTTATCAAATCCAATTTTTCACCAATTGGTTGATAATATTTGAGGGGGGGGGGTGGGTTGCAACCCATGCTTGAGAAAAAAAATGAGTAAAAATCACATGGTATGGTGCCATTACTGACATTTTGAATAAATAGTTCCTTGTGTTAATTCTAATACCTAGGTCTTTACGCTAAAGTTTTTTAGTTATTTTAGAAAATTGTTTCATTTTTCTAATTAAACGGTCCTTATGTTTCAGGAGTCATTATTAAAGAATTAGAACAAAATTCAAATTTTAGCGTAAAGAGCAAGGCATTGAGCAGGGGGCAACCCCCTATATACGTAATAATTTCTATTCGTATTAAGTTTTAATGTTGCTCGTTACTTTCAGTTGAAAAAAACTTTTTTTATTTTAATTTCTGATCGTTTTTAAATACTGCCGGGAAATCTGGCCCCCTCCACGGAGAAACCCCTCCCCACGGAACTTTCCTCTAGACAATACAATCCTAGTGAAAAATCAACCCTGAACAATTACTCTTAACCAATCTGCTCGTAAAATTGAGACGGAAAAGAGAAAGCAAGACATGAAAAGAATTTTGTATATGAATTCTGGCAAATTCCACCACTGTATAATTTCCCCTGACAATTTCAATCCCTGGAAACTTCCCTCCCCATGGAAAATTCCCCCGTAGAAAAAAACCCCAGCAAAAAATTTGTCCCCTCCCTCACCAGAAAATGTATGCATACATCCGAATCACAAATACTATGCGCAAACAATGAGCACATTTTATAACTTAGACCTTTCCCCTGGGGATGTGGGGGGAGGTGGTCATATTATACCCAAAAGCATGGTTATTGGGCCTTTCAACTATGATGAACAAATGGCTATCTCAAATTTTGATCGGACAATTTTTGGAAAAAAGGGGCGGGGGAGGGGGCCTAGTTGGCCTTCAATTTTTTGGTCACTTAAAAAGGGCACAGTAAGTAAAGTAGTACCTTCCATTTCTATGGATGCCCTAGGAAAACATTTATATGGATGCTCTACACCTTTTCAAAGAGAGTGAGTAGCTCCATGCATATAGGTAATATTTCTATGGATTCTCTACACCTTTTCAAAAAGAGTGAGTATCTTCTCACACCAATGTTCCTTGGTACCTTTCCAAGCAAGCACTTTCATCATAACGTGGTTATTTTTTTTCGTTTTTCTTTTTTTTAAATCGAAAACTAGAAATTGTCAAGTGTCGTTAAATAGTATTCGCGAATTGGACTGTACGAACGATCTTGTTTGAATAATAAGGGAAAAAACAGAGCTAGATAGCATTTGCGAATTGGATCGTATGAAGGTGGAGAAAAAAAGGGATAAGGGATTCGCGAATTGGACTGTACGAACGATCTTATTTGAATAATAGGGAAAAAAACAGAGCTACACAGCATTTGCGAATTGGATCGTATGAAGGTGGAGAAAAAAAGGGATAAGGGATTCGCGAGTTGGACTGTACGAACGATCTTATTTGAATAATAGGGAAAAAACAGAACTAGATAGCATTAGCAATTGTATCGTATGAAGACGGAGAAAAAGTGTTTAAACTGATTAGCAGTTAAGGTAACCCCGAAGAGCATGTTAACTCATAGCTTATTTATTATAAATTTGGAACAATATCAATCTATGGAAATGGTTAACGATGATAAAATGGTCTTATGACTTGATCTAGCTTTACTTCTTCGATGTGTTCTGTATAATACACAAGTGGCGTTTGAAAAGTGTTGTCAATTTAAATAGAGTTTAACGTTATAGTATACTAAAAATTTGATACTAAGAGAGATGTAGATGGCAAGAAAATCATTTTAATAATGGATAGCTTTATTTCTTCGATGTGTTCTGTATAATACACAAGTGGCGTTTGAACAGTGTTGTCAGTTTAAAATAGAATCTAACGTTAAAGTATACTAAAAGTTAATACTAAGAGAGATGTAGATGGCAATAAAAGAATTTTAATAATGAAATTCAGAACAAACCTTAGAAATCCAGCTATTTTCTGGCGAAACCGCACAAAATCTGAAAAAAATGTTAAATGTTTCTTTATTAGCTACGCAATTGAACTAAAAATGAAGATATTTATAGACAGTTTCAATTAGCTACGGCTAAGTTTGTTAAAGACGAGCTATTTTCTTGCGAAACCACACAAAACCAGAAAAAATGTCAAATGTTTCCTTATTAGCTACGCAATTGAACTAAAAATGAAGATATTTATAGACAGTTTCAATTAGCTACGGCTAAGTTTGTTAAAGACGAGCTATTTTCTTGCGAAACCACACAAAATCTGAAAAAAATGTTAAATGTTTCTTTATTAGCTACGCATTTGAACAAAAAATGTAGATATTTATAGACAGTTTCAATTAGCTATGGCTAAGTTTGCTAAAGACGAGCTATTTTCTTGCGAAACCACACAAAATCTGAAAAAATGTTAAATGTTTCTTTATTAGCTTCAACAAAAAATGAAGATATTTATAGACAGTTTCAATTAGCTACGGTTAAGTTTGTTAAAGACGAGCTATTTTCTTGCGAAACCACACAAAATCTGAAAAAATGTTAAATGTTTCTTTATTAGCTACACAATTGAACAAAAAATGAAGATATTTATAGACATTTTCAATTAGCTATGGCTAAGTTTGCTAAAGACGAGCTATTTTCTTGCGAAACCACACAAAATCTGAAAAAATGTTAAATGTTTCTTTATTAGCTACGCAATTGAACAAAAAATGAAGATATTTATAGACAGTTTCAATTAGCTACGGCTAAGTTTGTTAAAGACGAGCTATTTTTTGCGAAACCACACAAAATCTGAAAAAATGTTAAATGTTTCTTTATTAGCTACGCAATTGAACAAAAAATGAAGATATTTATAGACAGTTTCAATTAGCTATGGCTAAGTTTGCTAAAGACGAGCCATTTTCTTGCGAAACCACACAAAATCTGAAAAAATGTTAAATGTTTCTTTATTAGCTACGCAATTGAACAAAAATGAAGATATTTATAGACAGTTTCAATTAGCTATGGCTAAGTTTGCTAAAGACGAGCTTTTTTCTTGCGAAACCACACAAAATCTGAAAAAAATTCTAAACGTTTCTTTATTAGCTACGCAATTGAAAAAAATGAAGATATTTATAGACAGTTTCAATTAGCTACGGCTAAGTTTGTTAAAGACGAGCTATTTTCTTGCGAAACAACACAAAATCTGAAAAATGTTAAATGTTTCTTTATTAGCTACGCAATTGAACAAAAAAATGAGGATATTTAAAGACAGTTTCAATTAGCTATGGCTAAGTTTGCTAAAGACGAGCTATTTTCTTGCGAAATCACACAAAATCTAAAAAAATGGTAAATGTTTCTTTATTAGCTACGCAATTGAACAAAAAATGAAGATATTTATTGACAGTTTCAATTAGCTATGGCTAACTTTGCTAAAGACGAGCTATTTTCTTGCAAAACCACACAAAATCTGAAAAAATGTTAAATGTTTCTTTATTAG
The DNA here is from genome assembly GCA_027921565.1 of Artemia sinica. Taxonomy (NCBI): domain Eukaryota; kingdom Metazoa; phylum Arthropoda; class Branchiopoda; order Anostraca; family Artemiidae; genus Artemia; species Artemia sinica. The sequence continues at coordinate 40,357,274 of CM051275.1, forward strand.
CTACACAATTGAATAAAAAATGAAGATATTTATAGACAGTTTCAATTAGCTACGGCTAAGTTTTTTAAAGACGAGCTAATTTCTTGCGAAACCACACAAAATCTGAAAAAATATTAAATGTTTCTTTATTAGCTACGCAATTGAACAAAAAAAGAAGATATTTATAGACAGTTTCAATTAGCTACGGCTAAGTTTGTTAAAGACGAGCTATTTTCTTGCGAAACCACACAAAATCTGAAAAAATGTTAAATGTTTCTTTATTAGCTACGCAATTGAACAAAAAATGAAGATATTTATAGACAGTTTCAATTAGCTATGGCTAAGTTTGCTAAAGACGAGCTATTTTCTTGCGAAACCACACAAAATCTGAAAAAATGTTAAATGTTTCTTTATTAGCTACGCAATTGAAAAAAATGAAGATATTTATAGACAGTTTCAATTAGCTACGGCTAAGTTTGCTAAAGACGAGCTATTTTCTTGCGAAACAACACAAAATCTGAAAAAATGTTAAATGTTTCTTTATTAGCTACGCAATTGAACAAAAAAATGAGGATATTTAAAGACAGTTTCAATTAGCTATGGCTAAGTTTGCTAAAGACGAGCTATTTTCTTGCGAAACCACACAAAATCTGAAAAAATGTTAAATGTTTCTTTATTAGCTACGCAATTGAACAAAAAATGAAGATATTTATAGACAGTTTCAATTAGCTATGGCTAAGTTTGCTAAAGACGAGCTATTTTCTTGCGAAACCACACAAAATCTGAAAAAATGTTAAATGTTTCCTTATTAGCTACACAATTGAACAAAAAATGAAGATATTTATAGACAGTTTCAATTAGCTACGGCTAAGTTTTTTAAAGACGAGCTAATTTCTTGCGAAACCACACAAAATCTGAAAAAATATTAAATGTTTCTTTATTAGCTACGCAATTGAACAAAAAATGAAGATAGTTATAGATAGTTTCAATTAGCTACGGCTAAGTTTTTTAAAGACGAGCTAATTTCCTGCGAAACCACACAAAATCTGAAAAAATGTTAAATGTTCTTTATTAGCTACGCAATTGAACAAAAATGAAGATATTTATAGACAGTTCAATTAACTACGGCTAAGTTTTTTAAAGACGAGCTTATTTCTTGCGAAACCAAACAAAATCTGAAAAAATGTTAAATGTTTCTTTATTAGATACGCAATTGAACAAAAAATGAAGATATTCATAGACAGTTTCAATTAGCTATGGCTAAGTTTGCTAATGACGAGCTATTTTCTTGCGAAACCAAACGAAACCTGAAAAAATGTTAAATGTTTCCTTATTAGCTACGCAATTGAACAAAAAATGAAGATTTTTATAGACAGTTTCAATTAGCTACGGCTAAGTTTTTTAAAGACGAGCTATTTTCTTGCGAAACCACACAAAATCTGAAAAAATGTTAAATTTTTCTTTATTAGCTACGCAATTGAACAAAAAATGAAGATATTTATAGACAGTTTCAATTAGCTATGGCTAAGTTTGCTAAAGACGAGCTTTTTTCTTGCAAAACCACACAAAATCTGAAAAAAATGTTAAATGTTTCTTTATTAGCTACGCAATTGAACAGAAAATGAAGATATTTATAGACAGTTTCAATTAGCTATGGCTAAGTTTGCTAAAGACGAGCTATTTTCTTGCGAAACCACACAAAATCTGAAAAAATGTTAAATGTTTCTTTATTAGCTACGCAATTGAACAAAAAATGAAGATATTTATAGACAGTTTCAATTAGCTATGGCTAAGTTTGCTAAAGACGAGATTTTTTCTTGCGAAACAACACAAAATCTGAAAAAAATGCTAAATGTTTCTTTATTAGCTACGCAATTGAAAAAAATGAAGATATTTATAGACAGTTTCAATTAGCTACGGCTAAGTTTGTTAAAGACGAGCTATTTTCTTGCGAAACAACACAAAATCTGAAAAAATGTTAAATGTTTCTTTATTAGCTACGCAATTGAACAAAAAAATGAGGATATTTAAAGACAGTTTCAATTAGCTATGCCTAAGTTTGCTAAAGACGAGCTATTTTCTTGCGAAACCACACAAAATCTGAAAAAATGTTAAATGTTTCTTTATTAGCTACGCAATTGAACAAAACATGAAGACATTTATAGACAGTTTCAATTAGCTATGGCTAAGTTTGCTAAAGACGAGGTATTTTCTTGCGAAACCACACAAAATCTGAAAAAATGTTAAATGTTTCTTTATTAGCTACGCAATTGAACAAAAAATGAAAATATTTATAGACAGTTTCAATTAGCTACGGCTAAGTTTGTCAAAGACGAGCTATTTTCTTGCGAAACCACACAAAATCTGAAAAAATGTTAAATGTTTCTTTATTAGCTACGCAATTGAACAAAAAATGAAGATATTTATAGACAGTTTCAATTAGCTATGGCTAAGTTTGCTAAAGACGAGCTATTTTCTTGCGAAACCACACAAAATCTGAAAAAATGTTAAATGTTTCTTTATTAGCTACGCAATTGAACAAAAAATGAAGACATTTATAGACAGTTTCAATTAGCTATGGCTAAGTTTGCTAAAGACGAGCTTTTTTCTTGCGAAACCACACAAAATCTGAAAAAAATGTTAAATGTTTCTTTATTAGCTACGCAATTGAATAAAATGAAGATATTTATAGACAGTTTCAATTAGCTACGGCTAAGTTTGTCAAAGACGAGCTATTTTCTTGCGAAACAACACAAAATCTGAAAAAATGTTAAATGTTTCTTTATTAGCTATGCAATTGAACAAAAAAATGAGGATATTTAAAGAAAGTTTCAATTAGCTATGGCCTAAGTTTGCTAAAGACGAGCTATTTTCTTGCGAAACCACACAAAATCTGAAAAAATGTTAAATGTTTCTTTATTAGCTACGCAATTAAACAAAAAATGAAGATATTTATAGACAGTTTCAATTAGCTATGGCTAAGTTTGCTAAAGACGAGCTATTTTCTTGCAAAACCACACAAAATCTGAAAAAATGTTAAATGTTTCTTTATTAGCTACACAATTGAACAAAAAATGAAGTATTTATAGACAGTTTCAATTAGCTACGGCTAAGTTTTTTTAAAGACGAGCTAATTTCTTGCGAAACCACACAAAATCTGAAAAAAATGTTAAATGTTTCTTTATTAGCTACGCAATTGAACAAAAAATGAAGTATTTATAGACAGTTTCAATTAGCTACGGCTAAGTTTTTTAAAGACGAGCTAATTTCTTGCGAAAACACACAAAATCTTAAAAAATGTTAAATGTTTCCTTATTAGCTACGCAATTGAACAAAAATGAAGATATTTATAGACAGTTTCAATTAGCTACGGCTAAGTTTTTTAAAGACGAGCTATTTTCTTGCAAAACCACACAAAATCTGAAAAAATGTTAAATGTTCCTTTATTAGCTACGCAATTGAACCAAAAATGAAGTTTGCTAAAGACGAGCTTTTTTCTTGCGAAACCACACAAAATCTGAAAAAAATGTTAAATGTTTCTTTATTAGCTACGCAATTGAAAAAAAAATTATTTATAGACAGTTTCAATTAGCTACGGCTAAGTTTTTTAAAGACGAGCTAATTTCTTGCGAAACCACACAAAATCTGAAAAAATGTTAAATGTTTCTTTATTAGCTACGCAATTGAACAAAAAATGAAGATATTTATAGACAGTTTCAATTAGCTATGGCTAAGTTTGCTAATGACGATCTATTTTCTTGCGAAACCACATGAAATCTGAAAAATGTTAAATGTTTCCTTATTAGCTACGTAATTGAACAAAAAATGAAGATATTTATAGACAGTTTCAATTAGCTACGGCTAAGTTTTTTAAAGACGAGCTAATTTCTTGCGAAACCACACAAAATCTGAAAAAATGTTAAATGTTTCTTTATTAGCTACGCAATTGAACAAAAAATGAAGATATTCATAGACAGTTTCAATTAGCTTTGGCTAAGTTTGCTAATGACGAACTATTTTCTTGCGAAACCACACGAAATCTGAAAAAATGTTAAATGTTTCCTTATTAGCTACACAACTGAACAAAAAATGAAGATATTTATAGACAGTTTCAATTAGCTAAGGCTACGTTTTTTAAAGACGAGCTAATTTCTTGCGAAACCACACAAAATCTAAAAAAATGTTATATGTTTCTTTATTAGCTACGCAATTGAACAAAAAAATGAAGATATTTATAGACAGTTTCAATTACCTACGGCTAAGTTTTTTAAAGACGAGCTAATTTCTTGCGAAACCACACAAAATCTGAAAAAATGTTAAATGTTTCTTTATTAGCTACGCAATTGAACAAAAAATGAAGATATTCATAGACAGTTTCAATTAGCTTTGGCTAAGTTTGCTAATGACGAACTATTTTCTTGCGAAACCACACGAGATCTGAAAATTTTTTAAATGTTTCCTTATTAGCTACGCAATTGAACTAAAAATGAAGATATTTATAGGCAGTTTCAATTAGCTATGGCTAAGTTTGTTAAAGATGTGCTATTTTCTTGCGAAACCACACAAAATTTGAAAAAATGTTAAATGTTTCTTTATTAGCTACGTAATTGAACTAGAAATGGAGATATTTATTGACAGTTTCAATTAGCTATGGCTAAGTTTTTTAAAGAAGAGCTATTTTCTTGCAAAACCACACAAAAATCAGAAAAAAATGTTAAATGTTTCTTAATTAGCTACGCAATTGAACTAAAATGAAGATATTTATAGACAGTTTCAGTTAGTTATGGCTAAGTTTGCTAAAGACGAGCTATTTTCTTGCAAAACCAAACAAAATCTGAAAAAATGTTAAATGTTTCCTTATTAGCTACGCAATTGTACTAAAAATGAAGATATGTATAGACAGTTTCAATTAGCTATGGCTAAGTTTTTTAAAGAAGAGCTATTTTCTTGCAAAACCACACAAAAATCAGAAAAAAATGTTAAATGTTTCTTAATTAGCTACGGAATTGAACTAAGAATGAAGATATTTATAGACAGTTTCATTTAGTTATGGCTAAGTTTGCTAAAGACGAGCTATTTTCTTGCAAAACCACACAAAATCTGGAGAGGGGGAGAGGGGGTGAAAACTGTGCTTTTTAACTATGATAGTATTAGGCTAGTAAGCAAAATCTTTAATTTAGGGGAAGGGCTGGAAAAATTAGATCTATGTTTCTTGTTCTCTAAACGAAATACATCCTTGCTTTTGCAGACAATTCCACCTAATGAGAGGAGTGTTGTATTTTCTAATGTCTTTGATGAAAGCAAAAAATTTTTCAGTTAAATCTTCAAAGTTTCACCTTCATTGAAAGGAAGGCATGGGGCATTTTAAATGCTCTTATTTTCGATAGTTAAAATAATGCTAGGAGGGGGAAATTAAGTTTTGAGGGTGGGGTGAAAAATTGACATAGTTTTTACTTTATAAAATAATGGATATTTCACATGGATTTTTCTCGCATTCATGGGATAAAATTGACAAAATCTAAGTATCAGAGTGAATAAATACTTTATCAACATCCTTTAAATGCATTATCAACATCATTTGTCGGCTATATCAGATAAAGTTGACAAAATATAAGTATCAGATTAATTAAATTCTATATCAGCATCCCTTTCTCGGGTACATGGGATAAAATTGACAAAATCTAAGTATCAGAGTGAATAATTTATTTTTTTTCAACATCTTTTATCAGTTACAACAATTATAATTGACAAAATCTAAGTATCAGAATGAATAAATGCTTTACCAACATCCTTTGTCGGATATGTTGGATAAAACGTGCGCGCACTTAACCTCGTCTAAATTAACCTTAAAAAATGAAATAAAGCTATGTCGACTTTGCATGTCTCTCTCACTATGTATACGCCGTCGCGGTGTACACTCCATGTCTTTCTCGGTTTTTGTGTCTAAATCTACGTATTTGTATGTGTTTTTATCTCTCTCACTCTTTTTGCCTGTGTGTCTGGGCGGGTGTTTGCTTATTCCAATGCATGTCTGGCCGCTCTAAGTGAACCTAAATTGACTCAACTTTTTGAATATCTCTCTCAATATGACTGTGTGTCTGAGCGGGTGTGCTGCCATCTATAACCGGTCTAACTTAAATTCAACGTAATGACGCATGAAGTCAAAGTGAATAGAACTTGGATTTATGACTGTTATCTGATGTATCCAATAAAAACTTTGAAAACGAATTTATTCTTTCTGGTACTTAGATTTTGCCAATTTTATCCGATGTATCTGACATGTGATGTTGAAAATGCATTTAAGGTATATTGATGAACCTCGTATTCACTCTGATACTTAGATTTTGTCAATTTTATCCCATATATCTGAGAAAGGGATGTTGATATAGAATTTAATAGCTCTGATACTTAGATTTTGTCAAGTTTATCCCAAGTATTCGAGAAAGGGATGTTGATATAGAATTTAATGAATCTGATACTTAGATTTTGTCAATTTTATCCGATATAGCCAACAAATGATGTTGATAATGCATTTCAAGGATGTTGATAAAGCATTTGTTCACTCTGATACTTAGATTTTGTCAATTTTATCCCTTGTATCTGAGAAAGGGATGTTGATACGGAATTTAATCACTCTGATACTTAGATTCGGTCAGTTTTATCCGACATATCCGACAAAGGATGTTGATAATGAATTTATTCACTCTGATGCTTGGATTTTTCCAATTTTACCACATGTATCCGAGAAAGGGCTGTTGATATAGAATTTAATAACTCTGATACTTAGATTCTGTCAATTTTATCCAACATATCCGACAAAGGATGTTGATAATGAATTTATTCATTCTGATATTTAGATTTTATCAATTTTGTTCAACATATCCGACAAAGGATGCTGAAAAAAGCATTTATTCACTCTGATATTTTAATTTTGTTAATTGTATTTGTTGTAACTGATAAAAGATGTTGATAAAAAATAAATTATTCACTTTGATACTTAGATTTTGTCAATTTTATCCCATGTACCCGAGGAAAGGATGATGATATAGAATTTAATTAATCTGATACTTAGATTTTGTCAATTTTATCCCATGTACCCGAGAAAGGGATGTTGATATAGAATTTAATCAATATGATACTTATATTTTGTCAATTTTATCCGATATAGCCGACAAATGATGTTGATAATGCATTTAAACGATGTTGATAAAGTATTTATTCACTCTGATACTTATACTTTGTCAATCTTATCCCATGTATCTGAGAAAATGATGTTGATATGGAATTTAATCACTCTGATATACCATGTACCCGAGAAAGGGATGTTGATATAGAATTTAATCAATCTGATACTTAATTTTGTCAATTTGATCCCATGTACCCGAGAAAGGGATGTTTATATAGAATTTAATCAATCAGATACTTAGATTTTGTCAATTTTGTCCGATATAGCAGACAAATGATGTTAATAATGCATTTAAAGGATGTTGATAAAGCATTTATTCACTCTGATGCTTAGATTTTGTCAATTTTATCCAATGTATCCGAGAAAAAGATGTCGATATGGAATTTAACAACTCTGATACTTAGATTTTATCAATTTTATCTGACATATCTGACATATCCGACAAAGGATTTTCATAATGAATTTATTCACTCTCAAACTTAGATTTTTTCAATCTTATCCGATGTATATGGCAAAGGATGGAGATAAAAAAAATTATTCGCTCTAACACTTGAAATTTGTCAATTTATCCTATGTATCCGACAAAACGATGTTGACATAGAATTTAGTCACTCTAATGCTAAGATTTTGTCAATTTTATCCGAAATATCCGACAAATGATGATGATAATGAATTTATTCATCCAATTATTCATTCAAATTATTTATTCATTTAAGTATTATGGAAAAGTTGATGATTCGAAGAGAAAATCTGTTAGTGTTCAGTAAACATTTGGTAGTATTAAGACAGAATGTTGTAACTTTGAAGAGAAGATTTGTTAGTGTTAATCAAAACTTACTACTTCTGACAGAAAAGTTGTTATCACAATCAAAGAAAAATTACTTCTAAGAAAAAATTCGGTATATTTGACAAAAAAACTTGCTAGTTCGAACAGAAAACGTGTTATCACTGACGAAAAATATTATTTCTAAGAGAAATTTGTGTGTGTTAAGTATGAGTATGTTAGTTTTAAGATAAAATATTGTTACTTTGATGAGAATATTTGTTAGTGTTAAGCAAAACTTGCTACTTCTGACAGAAAAGTTGTTATCACAATCAAAACTTGTCACTTCTAAGAAAACATTTGGTATATTTGACAAAACATTTGCTAGTTCGAACAGAAAACGTGTTATCACTGACGAAAAATATTATTTCTAAGAGAAATTTGTGTGTGTTAAGTATGAGTATGTTAGTTTTAAGATAAAATATTGTTACTTTGATGAGAAAATTTGTTAGTGTTAAGCAAAACTTGCTACTTCTGACAGAAAAGTTGTTATCACAATAAAAAAATTGTTCCTTCTAAAAATAATCTGGTATCTTTGGTAGAAAACTTACTAGTTCGAAAAGAAAGCGTGATATCACTGATGAAAAATATTATTTCTAAGAGAAAATTATGCATGTTAAGTAAACGTTTGGTAGCATTAAAGAAGAATGTTGATTCTTTGATGAGAAGGTTTGTTAGTGTTAAGCAAAACTTGCTACTTCTGCCAGAAAAGTTGTTATCAAAATCAAAAAATTGTTACTTCTAAGAAAAAATTTGGTATCTTTGGTAGAAAACTTGCTAGTTCGAACTGAAAAAGTGTTATCACTGATGAAAAATATTATTTATAAGAGAAATTTGTGTGTGTTCAGTAAAATATGTTGGTTTTAAGATAAAATATTGTTTTTTTGATGATAAAATTTGTTAGTTTTAAGTAGTATTAAGGAAAAATGTTGTCACTTTGATGAGAAGGTTTGTTAGTGTTAAGCAAAACTTGCTACTTCGGCCAGAAAGTTGCTATCACAATCAAAAATTGTTACTTCTAAGAAGAAATTTGGTATCTTTGGTAGAAAACTTGCTAGTTCGAACAGAAAAAGTGTTATCACTGATGAAAAATATTATTTCTAAGAGAAATTTGTGTGTGTTCAGTATAAGTATGTTAGTTTTAAGGTAAAACATTGTTACTTTGATGAAAAAATTTGTTAGTGTTAAGCAAAAGATATCTTTGGTAGAAAACTTGCTAGTTCGAACAGAAAAAGTGCTATCACTGATGAAAAATATTATTTCCAAGAGAAAATTGTACGTGTTCAGTAAAAGTATGTTAGTTTTAAGTTAAAATATTGCTACTTTGATGAGAAGGTTTGTTAATGTTAAGCAAAACTTGCTACTTGTGACAAAAAAGTTGTTATCACAATCAAAAATTGTTACTTCTAAGAAAAAATTTGGTATCTTTTGCAGAAAACTTGCTAGTTCGAACAGAAAAAGTGTTATCACTGATGAAAATATTATTTCTAAGAGAAATTTGTGTGTGTTCAGTAAAAGTATGTTAGTTTTAAGGTAAAATGATGTTACTTTGATGAGAAGGTTTGTTAGTGTTAAGCAGAACTTGCTACTTCTGACAGAAAATTTGTTATCACAAACAAATAAATTTTACTTCATAAAAAAAAAATTGGTATCTTTGGCAGTAAACTTGCTAGTTCGAACTGAAAATGTGTTATTACTGATGAAAAATTTTATATCTAATAGAAAATTGTCTGTGTTAAGTAAACGTTTGGTAGCATTAAAGAAGAATGTTGATTCTTTGATGAGAAGGTTTGTTAGCGTTAAGCAAAATTTGCTACTTCTGCCAGAAAAGTTGTTATCACAATCAAAAATTGTTACTTCTAAGAAAAAATTTGGTATCTTTGGTAGAAAACTTGCTATTTCGAACTGAAAAAATGTTATCACTGATGAAAATATTATTTCTAAGAGAAATTTGTGTGTGTTCAGTAAAAGTATGTTGGTTTTAAGATAAAATATTGTTACTTTGATGAGAAAATTTGTTAGTGTTAAGTAGTATTAAGGAAAAATGTTGTCACTTTGATGAGAAGGTTTGTTAGTGTTAAGCAAAACTTGCTACTTCGGCCAGAAAAACTGTTATCACAATCAAAAATTGTTACTTCTAAGAAGAAATTTGGTATCTTTGGTAGAAAACTTGCTAGTTCGAACAGAAAAAGTGTTATCACTGATGAAAAATCTTATTTCTAAGAGAAATTTTTGTGTGTTCAGTATAAGTATGTTAGTTTTAAGATAAAACATTGTTACTTTGATGAAAAAATTTGTTAGTGTTAAGCAAAAGGTATCTTTGGTAGAAAACTTGCTAGTTCGAACAGAAAAAGTGCTATCACTGATGAAAAATATTATTTCCAAGAGAAATTGTACGTGTTCAGTAAAAGTATGTTAGTTTTAAGTTAAAATATTGCTACTTTGATGAGACGGTTTGTTAATGTTAAGCAAAACTTGCTACTTCTGACAGAAAAGTTGTTATCACAATCAAAATTTGTCACTTCTAAGAAAAAATTTGGTATATTTGACATAACATTTGCTAGTTCGAACAGAAAATGTGTTATCACTGACGAAAAATATTATTTCTAAGAGAAATTTGTGTGTGTTAAGTATGAGTTTGTTAGTTTTAAGATAAAATATTGTTACTTTGATGAGAAAATTTGTTAGTGTTAAGCAAAACTTGCTACTTCTGCCAGAAAAGTTGTTATCACAATCAAAAAATTGTTACTTCTAAGAAAAAATTTGGTATTTTTGGTAGAAAACTTGCTAGTTCGAACAGAAAAAGTGTTATCACTGATGAAAAATATTATTTCTAAGAGAAATTTGTGTGTGTTCAGTAAAATATGTTGGTTTTAAGATAAAATATTGTTACTTTGATGAGAAAATTTGTTAGTGTTAAGTAGTATTAAGGAAAAGTGTTGTTATATTCATGAGAAGGTTTGTTAGTGTTAAGCAAAACTTGCTACTTCTGCCAGAAAAATTGTTATCACAATAAAAAATTATTACTTCTAAAAAGAAATTTGGTATCTTTGGTAGAAAACTTGCTAGTTCGAACAGAAAAAGTGTTATCACTGATGAAAAATATTATTTCTAAGAGAAATTTGTGTGTGTTCAGTATAAGTATGTTAGTTTTAAGATAAAACATTGTTACTTTGATGAAAAAATTTGTTAGTGTTAAGCAAAAGGTATCTTTGGTAGAAAACTTGCTAGTTCGAACAGAAAAAGTGCTATCACTGATGAAAAATATTATTTCAAAGAGAAATTGTACGTGTTCAGTAAAAGTATGTTAGTTTTAAGTTAAAATATTGCTACTTTGATGAGACGGTTTGTTAATGTTAAGCAAAACTTGCTACTTGTGACAGAAAAAGTTGTTATCACAATCAAAAAATTGTTACTTCTAAGAAAAAATTTGGTATCTTTGGTAGAAAACTTGCTAGTTCGAACAGAAAAAGTGTTATCACTGATGAAAAATATTATTTCTAAGAGAAATTTGTGTGTGTTCAGTAAAAGTATGTTAGTTTTAAGGTAAAATGATGTTACTTTGATGAGAAGGTTTGTTAGTGTTAAGCAGAACTTGCTACTTCTGACAGAAAAGTTGTTATCACAAACAAAAAATGTTACTTCTAAGAGGAATTTGATAGTGTTAAGTAAAATTTTATTATTATTGAGAAAAAGTTGTTACTTCGATGCGAAGATTTGTTAGTGTTAGGGATCACAATAAAAAAATTTTTACTTCTAAGAAAAAATTTGGTATCTTTGGTAGAAAACTTGCTAGTTCGAACTGAAAAAATGTTATCACTGATGAAAAATATTATTTCTAAGAGTAATTTGTGTGTGTTCAGTAAAATATGTTGGTTTTAAGATAAAATATTGTTACTTTGATGAGAAAATTTGTTAGTGTTAAGTAGTATTAAGGAAAAATGTTGTCACTTTGATGAGAAGGTTTGTTAGTGTTAAGCAAAACTTGCTATTTCGGCCAGAAAAGTTGTTATTACAATCAAAAGTTGTTACTTCTAAGAAGAAATTTGGTATCTTTGGTAGAAAACTTGCTAGTTCGAACAGAAAAAGTGTTATCACTGATGAAAAATATTATTTCTAAGAGAAATTTGTGTGTGTTCAGTATAAGTATGTTAGTTTTAAGATAAAACATTGTTACTTAATGAAAAATTTGTTAGTGTTACGCAAAAGGTATCTTTGGTAGAAAACTTGCTAGTTCGAACATAAAAAGTGCTATCACTGATGAAAAATATTATTTCCAAGAAAATTGTACGTGTTCAGTAAAAGTATGTTAGTTTTAAGTTAAAATATTGCTACTTTGATGAGAAGGTTTGTTAGTGTTAAGCAAAACTTGCTACTTGTGACAGAAAATTTGTTATCACAATCAAAAAATTGTTACTTCTAAGAAGAAATTTGGTATCTTTGGTAGAAAACTTGCTAGTTCGAACAGAAAAAGTGTTATCACTGATGAAAAATCTTATTTCTAAGAGAAATTTTTGTGTGTTCAGTATAAGTATGTTAGTTTTAAGATAAAACATTGTTACTTTGATGAAAAAATTTGTTAGTGTTAAGCAAAGGTATCTTTGGTAGAAAACTTGCTAGTTCGAACAGAAAAAGTGCTATCACTGATGAAAAATATTATTTCCAAGAGAAATTGTACGTGTTCAGTAAAAGTATGTTAGTTTTAAGTTAAAATATTGCTACTTTGATGAGACGGTTTGTTAATGTTAAGCAAACTTGCTACTTCTGACAGAAAAGTTGTTACCGCAATCAAAATTTGTCACTTCTAAGAAAAAATTTGGTATATTTGACATAACATTTGCTAGTTCGAACAGAAAATGTGTTATCACTGACGAAAAATATTATTTCTAAGAGAAATTTGTGTGTGTTACGTATGAGTTTGTTAGTTTAAGATAAATATTGTTACTTTGATGAGAAAATTTGTTAGTGTTAAGCAAAACTTGCTACTTCTGACAGAAAAGTTGTTATCACAATCAAAACTTGTCACTTCTAAGAAAAAATTTGGTATCTTTGGTAGAAAACTTGCTAGTTCGAACTGAAAAAGTGTTATCACTGATGAAAAATATTATTTCTAAGAGAAATTTGTGTGTGTTCAGTAAAATATGTTGGTTTTAAGATAAAATATTGTTACTTTGATGAGAAAATTTGTTAGTGTTAAGTAGTATTAAGGAAAAGTGTTGTTATATTCATGAGAAGGTTTGTTAGTGTTAAGCAAAACTTGCTACTTCTGCCAGAAAAATTGTTATCACAATAAAAAATTGTTACTTCTAAAAAGAAATTTGGTATCTTTGGTAGAAAACTTGCTAGTTCGAACAGAAAAAGTGTTATCACTGATGAAAAATATTATTTCTAAGAGAAATTTGTGTGTGTTCAGTATAAGTATGTTAGTTTTAAGATAAAACATTGTTACTTTGATGAAAAAATTTGTTAGTGTTAAGCAAAAGGTATCTTTGGTAGAAAACTTGCTAGTTCGAACAGAAAAAGTGCTATCACTGATGAAAAATATTATTTCAAAGAGAAATTGTACGTGTTCAGTAAAAGTATGTTAGTTTTAAGTTAAAATATTGCTACTTTGATGAGACGGTTTGTTAATGTTAAGCAAAACTTGCTACTTGTGACAGAAAAGTTGTTATCACAATCAAAAAATTGTTACTTCTAAGAAAAAATTTGGTATCTTTGGTAGAAAACTTGCTAGTTCGAACAGAAAAAGTGTTATCACTGATGAAAAATATTATTTCTAAGAGAAATTTGTGTGTGTTTCAATAAAAGTATGTTAGTTTTAAGGTAAAATGATGTTACTTTGATGAGAAGGTTTGTTAGTGTTAAGCAGAACTTGCTACTTCTGACAGAAAAGTTGTTATCACAAACAAAAAATGTTACTTCTAAGAGGAATTTGATAGTGTTAAGTAAAACTTTATTATTATTGAGAAAAAGTTGTTACTTCGATGCGAAGATTTGTTAGTGTTAGGGATCACAATAAAAAAATTTTTACTTCTAAGAAAAAATTTGGTATCTTTGGTGGAAAACTTGCTAGTTCGAACTGAAAAAATGTTATCACTGATGAAAAATATTATTTCTAAGAGTAATTTGTGTGTGTTCAGTAAAATATGTTGGTTTTAAGATAAAATACTGTTACTTTGATGAGAAAATTTGTTAGTGTTAAGTAGTATTAAGGAAAAATGTTGTCACTTTGATGAGAAGGTTTGTTAGTGTTAAGCAAAACTTGCTATTTCGGCCAGAAAAGTTGTTATCACAATCAAAAGTTGTTACTTCTAAGAAGAAATTTGGTATCTTTGGTAGAAAACTTGCTAGTTCGAACAGAAAAAGTGTTATAACTGATGAAAAATATTATTTCTAAGAGAAATTTGTGTGTGTTCAGTATAAGTATGTTAGTTTTAAGATAAAACATTGTTACTTTAATGAAAAAATTTGTTAGTGTTAAGCAAAAGGTATCTTTGGTAGAAAACTTGCTAGTTCGAACATAAAAAGTGCTATCACTGATGAAAAATATTATTTCCAAGAGAAAATTGTACGTGTTCAGTAAAAGTATGTTAGTTTTGAGTTAAAATATTGCTACTTTGATGAGAAGGTTTGTTAGTGTTAAGCAAAACTTGCTACTTGTGACAGAAAATTTGTTATCACAATCAAAAAATTGTTACTTCTAAGAAAAAATTTGGTATCTTTTGTAGAAAACTTGCTAGTTCGAACAGAAAAAGTGTTATCACTGATGAAAATATTATTTCTAAGAGAAATTTGTGTGTGTTCAGTATAAGTATGTTAGTTTTAAGGTAAAATGAAGTTACTTTGATGAGAAGGTTTGTTAGTGTTAAGCAGAACTTGCTACTTCTGACAGAAAAGTTTTTATCACAAACAAAAAATGTTACTTCTAAGAGGAATTTTATAGTGTTAAGTAAAACTTTATCATTATAGAGAAATAGTTGTTACTTCGATGCGAAGATTTGTTAGTGTTAGGGATCAAAATCAAAAAATTTGTTACTTCTAAGAAAAAATTTGGTATCTTTGGTAGAAAACTTGCCAGTTCGAACAGAAATCGTCATATCACTGATGAAAAAATATTATTTCTTAGAGAAAATTGAGTGTGTTATGTTTGTCAGTGTTAAGCAAAACTTGCTACTTCCAACAGAAAAGTGGTTATCACAATCAAAAAATTGTTACTTCTAAGAAAAGTTTTGGTATCTTTGGCAGAAAACTAGTTGGTTCGAACAGAAAACTTTTTATCATAATAAAAAAGTTGTTACTTCTAAGAAAAAATTTGACATCTTTGGCAGATAACTTGCTAGTTCGAACTGACAACTTTTTATCATAACGAAAAAATTGTTACTTCGAAGAAAAAAAGTGTTGAGCAAAACTTGCTACTTCTGACAGAAAAATTGTTATAACAATCAAAAATTGTTACTTCTAAGAAAAAAATTTGGTATCTTTGGTAGAAAACTTGCTAGTTCGAACAGAAAAAGTGTTATGACTGATGAAAAATATTATTTCTAGGAAAAATTTGTGTGTGTTCAGTAAAGTATGTTAGTTTTAAGGTAAAATGTTGTTACTTTGATGAGAAAGTTTGTTTGTGTTAAGCAGAACTTGCTACTTCTGACAGAAAAGTTGTTATCACAAAAAATAAATTTTACTTAAAAAAAAATTGGTATCTTTAGCAGAAAACATGCTAGTTCGAACTGAAAATGTGTTATTACTGATGAAAAATTTTATATCTAAGAGAAAATTGTGTGTGGTCAGTAAAAGTTTCGGTGGTATTAAAGAAGAATGTTGTTACTTTGATGCACACATTTAAAATACATGTGATTTTATTAATATTTTTTGATTTTTTAATAAAGTTGGGTTTTAGTTATCGGAAATATGAACGTTTATGTTTAAAATACATGTGATTTTATTATTAATATATGAAAAGCCATAAAGTTAAGTTTTGTGTGAAAAGGATGAGTACTTCAAGTTGTAAAATTTGTGTAGCAGGGAGTTTAAGCAAAGAACTTGTTCTAAAAAGATATAAAAAAAGTCTTTTGAAAGTATTGCTTGGTGTTAAGGTATTCAAAAAGCCATAAAGTAGAGTTGTGGGTGAAAAGGATGAGTACTTTAAGTTGTAAAATTGGTTTAGGAGGGACATTAAGAAAAGAACTTGTTCTGAAAAGATATAAAAAAGGCCTTTTGAAAGTATTGCTTGGTGTTAGGGCATTCAAAAAACCATAAAGTAGAGTTGTGGGTGAAAACAATGAGTACTTCAAGTTGTAAAATTGGTTTAGGGGGGACATTAAGAAAAGAACTTGTTCTGAAAAGATATAAAAAAGCCTACTATAACTAAACTAAACTTCAACTCTAACTAAAACTCTATGCCAAGACTCTAGGCTAAAAGTCTAAACTCTTAACTAAAAATAAACTAAACTATAATTCTAACTAAAACTCTAAGCTAAGACTCTGAGCTAAAACACTAAACTCTAAACTAAAAGTAAACTACAACTCTAAACTAAAACTCTTTACTAAAACTAAACTACAACTCTAAACTAAAACTCTTAACTAATACTTTACTAAAACTAAACTACATCTCTAAACTAAAACTCTTAACTAATACTATACTAAACTAAAAGTGCAAGGAAAAACTATAAGCTAAGACTCTAGGGTAAAATTCTAAACTAAATGTTTAGCTGAAACTAAACTACAAGTCCAAAAACACTTAACTAAAACTAAAATAAAATATAACTCTAACGAAAACTGTAAGTGCTGAGAGTCTAACTTAAACTCTAGACTCTGAACTACATCTAAACTAAACTATAACTCTAACTAAAACTGTAAGCTAATATCAAACTAAACCTCTAAACTAGGGAAGGGGATTGAAAATAATACTATATTAAAAAAAAAATAAAAAAGCATTTAAAAAAAGTGATGGGGAAGGGGGAGGGGGATGAGAGGTGAGTGAGGAAGGGGATTGAGGGGGAGGGAGGGGGCTCTTTGGGGGCCCGGGGGACCCTTTGGGGTTGGGGTAGGGGACCTTTACAACACTGTTAAAATGGAACTTGTGTATTATGCTGAACACATTTGAGAATGGACCAAATCTTCTGATAAAATGTCTCAAACTGTTTCACCCGAATCATCTTCTGAAATGTCTCAAACTGTTTCACCCAAATATTCCCTTAAAAGTAAATTCTGTGTGTTCCTTTGTGTCGACATCCCTGCGCTGTCGCATTTTAAATTCCCAGGAAAAAATTCCCGCGTTAATCTTTTCATCTCTAAGATGCTCCTAGCTACATTATTATGGTTTTGTTAGAATATCAATTTATCTCTCTGACCTAAAGATAAAAGAAGCCATATTTGTTTCTTAATTCCCCTTTCGCGGATCAATACATTCCCCCATCGATTATGCAATCAAGTTCTCGGAAATTTTCTCCCCTTCGTGGATCAATACATCTCTCCACCGTTAATGCGCATGTGCAAACTTACCCCCGGAGTCATTACACCTAGACGAACAACAACAACAAATCAATTGACCTTGACCCCTTTAGACTCGATCGATAATCCTTGAATAAATTATATCCCATCAGCGTTAGAGTAAATTCTAGATGGCAGCACGGTGTTCTCGTGGGAATAATAGGGAAAAAACAGAGCTAGATAGCATTAGTGATTGGATCGTATGAAGACGGAGAAAAAGGGTTAAACTTATTAGCAGTTAAGGTAACCCCGAAGAGCATGTTAACTCATAGCTTATTTATTATAAATTTGGAACAATATCAATTTATGGAAATGGTTAACGTAATAAATGTCTTATGACTTGACCTAGTTTACTTTTCATGTGTTCTGTATAATACACAAGTGGCGTTTGAACAGTGTTGTCATTTTAAAATAGAGTTTAACGTTATGGTATACTAAAAAGTTGATACTAAGAGAGATGCAGATGGCAAGAAAAGAATTTTAATAATGGATAGCTTTATTTCTTCGATGTGTTCTGTATAATACACAAGTGACGTTTGAACAGTGTTGCCAGTTTAAAATAGAGTCTAACGTCAAAGTATACTAAAATGTTGATAATAAGAGAGATGTAGATGGCAAGAAAAGGATTTTAATAATGAAATTAAGAACAAACCTTAGAAATACAGCTATTTTCTTGCGAAACCGCACAAATCTGAAAAAATGTTAAATGTTTCTTTATTAGCTACGCAATTGAACTAAAAATGAAGATATTTATAGAAAGTTTCAATTAGCTATGGCTATGTTTGTTAAAGACGAGCTTTTTTCTTGCGAAACCACACAAAATCTGAAAAAATGTTAAATGTTTCTTTATTAGCTACGCAATTTAACTAAAAATTCAATTAGCTATGGCTAAGTTTGTTAAAGACGAGCTATTTTCTTGCGAAACCACAAAAAATCTGAAAAAAATGTTAAATATTTTTTTTGTTAGCTACGCAATTGAACTAAAAATGAAGATATGTATAGACAGTTTCAATTAGCTATGGCTAATTTTGCTAAAGACGAGCTATTTTCTTAAGAAACCCTACAAAATCAGAAAAAAAAGTCAATTGTTTCTTTATTAGCTACGCAACTGAACTAAAAATGAAGATATTTATAGACAGTTTCAATTAGCTGTGGCAAAGTTTGCTAAAGACGAGATATTTTCTTGCGAAACCACGCAAAATCTGAAGGGGGGGGGAGAGAGGTGAAAACTATGCTTTTTAACTATGATAGTATTAGGCTAGAAAGCAAAATCTTTAATTTAGGGGGAGGGCTGGCGAAATTAGATCTATGTTTCTTGTTCTCTAAACGAAATACATCCTTGCTTTTGCAGACAATTACACCTAATGAGAGGAGTTTTCTATTTTCTAATGTCTTTGATGAAAGCAAATAATGTTTCAGTTAAATCTTCAAAGTTTAACCTTTATGGAAAGGAAGGAATGGGTGTTTTTAAATGCTCTTATTTTCGATAGTTAAAATAATGCTAGGAGGGGGAAATTAAGTTTTGAGGGAGGTTCAAAAATGCTACTTATTTAATACCTCCGGTTAACATCTGACTTGAAATGCTTCAGGATAAATAGGGTATTGCTTCTTTCTGAACTTTCTAGGAGTGGAGGCAAGTATTTAGTTAAAATAAAGCTAGGAGGGGGAAATTAAGTTTTGAGGGTGGGGTGAAAAATTGACATAGTTTTTAAACTTTATAAAATAATGGATATAGAAAATAAACCCTTTTTTTCCATAGATTAATGAATTAGCAGTGCCATCAACATCAGGTCATGAAGCATCGATTTTTAGTGGACCTGAACCATTCATCGCACCACCAACGGAGTTTAGGGACGAGCTTACACTAGTTCTTAATAATATGGAGTGGCAAAGAGGTTTTCTAAATGATTGTTTTGGGGACATGGCCAGGAATAAATTTTTTTGTATCAACAAACCTTTGCCAGATACATCCGATAAAATTGACAAAATCTAAGTATCAGAGCGAATAATTCATTATCAACATTCTTTGTCGGATATGTCGGATAAAATTGACAAATTCTAAGTGTTAGAGTGAATAAATTTTTTTATCAACATCCTTTGCCAGATACATTGGATAAAATTGACAAAATCTAAGTATCAGACCGAATAAGTTCATTAAACCATCCTTTGTCGGATATGTCGGATAAAATTGACAAAATCTAAGTATCAGAGTGAATAATTTCTTTTTATCAACATCCTTTGCCGGATAAATCGAATAAAATTGACAAAATATAAGTGTCAGAGTGAATAATTTTTTTTTTTATCAACATCATTTGTCAAATGCATCAAATAAAATTGACAAAATCTAAGTTTCAGAGTGAATAAATACTTTAACTACATAATTTGTCGGTTATGTCGGATAAAAATGGTAAAATATAAGTATCAGAGTTAATAAATTCTATATCAACATATTTTTCTCGGATACATAGGATAAAATTGACATAATCTAAGTGTCAGAGTGAATAATTTTTTTTTATCAACATCCTTTGCCAGATACAACGGATAAAATTGACAAAATTTAAGTATCATAGGGAATAAATTCATTATCAACATCTTTTGTCGGATATGTCGGATAAAATTGACAAATTCTAAGTGTTAGAGTGAATAATTTTTTTTATCAACATCCTTTGCCAGATACATCGGATAAAATTGACAAAATCTAAGTATCAGAGCGAATAAATTCATTATCAACATCCTTTGTCGGATATATTGGATAAAATTGAAAAAATTTAAGTATTAGAGTGAATAATCTTTTTATCAACATCCTTTGCCAGATACGTCAAATAAAATCGATAAAATATAAGTGTCAGAGTGAATAATTTTTTTTATCAACATCCTTTGTCAGATGCATCAAATAAAATTTACAAAATCTAAATTTCAGAGTGAATAAATGCTTTAACTCCATACTTTATCGGATATGTCGGAGAAAATTGACAAAATCTAAGTATCAGAGTGACTAAATTCTATATCAACATCCTTTTCTCGGATACATAGGATAAAATCGACAGAATCGAAGTGTCAGAGTGAATAAATTTTTTATCAACATCCGTTGTCAGATACATCAAATAAAATTGACAAAATCTAAATTTCAGAATGAATAAATTCATTATCAACATCATTTGTTGGATATGTCGGATAAAATTGACAAAATATAAGTATCAGAGCGACTAATTTATATATCAACTATCGTTTTCTCAGATACATAGGATAAAATTGACAAATTCTAAGTGTTAGAGCGAATAATTTTTTTATCAGCATCATGCATCGGATAAAATTTACAAAATCTAAGTATCAGAGCAAATAAATTCATTATCGACATCCTTTGTCGGATATATTGGAAAAAATTGACAAAATCTAAATTTCAGAATGAATAAATTCATTATCAACATCATTTGTATGATATGTCGGATAAAATTGACAAAATCTAAGTATCAGATAGACTAAATTCTATATCTACATCGTTTTCTCGGATACAGAGGATAAAATTGATAAATACTAAGTGTTAGAGCGAATAATTTTTTTTATCTCTATCCTTAGCCACATACATCGGATAAAATTGACAAAATCTAAGTGTCAGAGAGAATAAATTCATTATCAACATCCTTTGTCGGATATGTGAGATATGTCAGATAAAATTGATAAAATCTAAGTATCAGAGTGGTTAAATTCCATATCAACATCATTTTCTCGGATACATGGGATAAAATTGACAAAATCTAAGTATCAGAGTAAATATTTTTTTTTCAACATCCTTTGCCGGATACATCAAATAAAATTGACAAAATATAAGTGTCAGAGTGAATAATTTTTTTTTTTATCAACATCATTTGTCAAATGCATCAAATAAATTGACAAAATCTAAATTTCAGAGTGAATAAATACTTTAACAACATAATTTGTCGGATATGTCGGATAAAAATGGCAAAATATAAGTATCAGAGTTACTAAATTCTATATTAACATCCTTTTCTCGGATACATAGGATAAAATTGACATAATCTAAGTGTCAGAGTGAATAATTTTTTTTATCAACATCATTTGTCAAATGCATCAAATAAAATTGACAAAATCTAAATTTCAGAGTGAATAAATGCTTTAACTCCATACTTTATCGGATATGTCGGAGAAAATTGACAAAATCTAAGTATCAGAGTGACTAAATTCTATATCAACATCCTTTTCTCGGATACATAGGATAAAATCGACAGAATCGAAGTGTCAGAGTGAATAAATTTTTTTATCAACATCCTTTGTCAGATACATCAAATAAAATTGACAAAATCTAAATTTCAGAAAGAATAAATTCATTATCAACATCATTTGTTGGATATGTCGGATAAAATTGACAAAATCTAAGTATCAGAGTGACTAAATTCTATATCAACATCCTTTTCTCGGATACATAGGATAAAATTGACAAATTCTAAGTGTTAGAGCGAATAATTTTTTTTTTATCAGCATCCTTTGCCAGATACAACGGATAAAATTGACAAAATCTAAGTATCAGAGCGAATAAATTCATTATCGACATCCTTTGTCGGATATATTGGAAAAAATTGACAAAATCTAAATTTCAGAATGAATAAATTCATTATCAACATCATTTGTATGATATGTCGGATAAAATTGACAAAATCTAAGCATCAGAGTGACTAAATTCTGTATCAACATCGTTTTCTCGGATACAGAGGATAAAATTGACAAATACTAAGTGTTAGAGCGAATAATTTTTTTTATCTCTATCCTTTGCCACATACATCGGATAAAATTTACAAAATCTAAGTATCAGATCGAATAAATTCATTATCGACATCCTTTGTCGGATATTTTAGATATGTCAGATAAAATTGATAAAATCTAAGTATCAGAGTGGTTAAATTCCATATCAACATCATTTTCTCGGACACATGGGATAAAATTGACAAAATCTAAGCATCAGAGTGAATAAATAATTTATCAATATCCTTTAAATGCATTATCTACATCATTTTTTGGCTATATCAAATAAAATTGTCCAAATCTAAGTATCTGATTGATTAAATTCTATATTAACATCCCTTTCTCGGGTAAATGGGATAAAATTGACAAAATATAAGTATCAGATTGATTAAATTCTATATCAACATCCCTTTCTCAGGTACATGGGATATCAGAGTGATTAAATTCCATATCAACATTATTTTCTCGGATATATAGGATAAAATTGACAAAATCTAAGTATCAGAGTGAATAAATACTTTATCAACATCCTTTAAATGCATTATCAACATCATTTGTCGCCTATATCGGATCAAATTGACAACATTGACAATAATTCAGAGTTATTTTTAGAAAGAAGGAAAAGTTTTTACAATTAATTATTATTAGTTATATAGAATTAAACTTATTTTCTAGATAATTTACCATAAGGTATTTTTCGTAATGTATCATGTTAATGAGTGTTTCGTAATTTGTTTTGTTGTGATTTCCTTATTTTTCAAAAATTTTTGTGTGTATAGGGCTCTTGGCTTTTGAAATACACGATCTATCTATGTATCTATCTATTGTTCAAATATTATACTTCAATTAAATAAATTGTTCGAACTTATTTGTTTCTTATATTGTTCCAAAAATATAAATCTGTCACACTTGCATATAGAACCCAAAACAAACAAAAATTTTTTAGCAATAGTTGTAAATCTATACGAGCAAAATATAACATTTGAACATTTTTTTAGTTATTTTGTGAAAAAAAATGTTATTTTATGTTAACAAAAATGTTAGTTTATGTTAAAATGTCATTGCTGTTCACTTTTTTCTGACTAATATCAGTAGGAAGGGCACAATGACTCCCACGAGAACATCATGCTGCCATCTAGAATTTACTCTAACGCTGATGGGATATAATTTATTCAAGGATTATCGATCGAGCCTAAAGGGGTCAAGGTCAATTGATTTGTTTTTGTTATTCGTCTAGGTGTAATGACTCCGGGGGAAGTTTGCACATGCACATTAACGGTGGAGAGATGTATTGATCCATAAAGGGGAGAGAATTTCCGAGAACTTGAGTTGCATAATCGGTGGGGGAATGTATTGATCCGCGAAAGGGGAATTAAGAAACAAATATGGCTTCTTTGATCTTTAGGTCTGAGGGATAAACGGTCTTTAGTGACAGAAATAAATTAATATTCTATTTTTAAATATGGCTTCTCCGATCTTTATGTCAGAGAGATAAATTAATATTCGAAAGAAACCATTATAATGTAGCTCGAACATCTTAGAGATGAAGAGATTAACGCGGGAAATTTTTCCTGGGAATTTCAAATGTGACAGCGCAGGGATGTCGACACAAAGGAACACACAGAAATTACTTTTAAGGGATTATTTGGGCGAAACAGTTTGAGACATTTCAGAAGATGATTTGGGTGAAACAGTTTGAGACATTTTATGAGATGATTTGGTCCATTCTCAACTGTGTTCAGTATAATGCACAAGTTCCATTTTAACAGTGTTGTAAGGTCCCCTACCCCCAACCCCAAAGGGTCCCCCCGGGCCTCCAAAGAGCCCCCGCCCTCCCCCTCAATCCCCTTCTCCTCCTCACCTCCCCCCTCCCCTCCTCCCCTCCTAGCCCTCCCCTCTTCCTCCCAACCACTTTTTTTAATACTTTTTTAAATTTTTTTAATATAGTATTATTTTCAATCCCCTTCCGTAGTTTAGAGGTTTAGTTTGATATTAGCTTACAGTTTTAGTTAGAGCTATATTTTAGTTTAGTTGTAGTTCATAATCTAGAGTTTAAAGTTAGACTCTCAGCACTTAGAGTTTTAGTTAGAGTTATATTTTATTTTAGTTTTAGTTAAGTGTTTTTGGACTTGTAGTTTAGTTTTAGCTAAACGTTTTAGTTTAGAATTTTACCCTAGAGTCTTAGCTTAGAGTTTTTCCTTGCACTTTTAGTTTAGTATTGTTTTAGTTCAGAGTTTTAGTTTAGAGATGTAGTTTAGTTTTAGTAAAGTATTAGTTAAGAGTTTTAGTTTAGAGTTGTAGTTTAGTTTTAGTAAAGAGTTTGAGTTTAGAGTTGTAGTTTACTTTTAGTTTAGAGTTTTAGCTTGGAGTCTTAGCTTAGAGTTTTAGTTAGAGTTATAGTTTAGTTTAGTTTTAGTTAAGAGTTTAGACTTTTAGCCTAGAGTCTTAGCATAGAGTTTTAGTTAGAGTTGAAGTTTAGTTTAGTTATAGTAGGCTTTTTTATATCTTTTCAGAACAAGTTCATTTTTTAATGTCCCCCCTAAACCAATTTTACAACTTGAAGTACTCATTCTTTTCACCCACAACTCTACTTTATGTCTCTTTGATTACCCTAACACCAAGCAATACTTTCAAAGGGCTTTTTTTATATCTTTTTAGAACAAGTTCTTTTCTTAATGTCCCTCCTAAACAAATTTTACAACTTGAAGTACTCCTCTATTTCACACACAACTTTACTTTATGACTTTTCATACATTAATAATAAAATCACATGTATTTTAAACATAAGCGTTCATATTTCCGAAAACTAAAACCCAACCTTATTAAAAAATCAAAAATTATTAATAAAATCACATGTATTTTAAATGTGTGCATCAAAGTAATAACTTTCTTCTTTAATACCACCAAACGTTTACTGACCACATACAATTTTCTCTTAGATATAAAATTTTTCAACAGTAATAACTCATTTTCAGTTCGAACTTGCAAGTTTTCTGCCAAAGATACCAATTTTTTTTAGAAGTAAAATTTATTTGTTTGTGATAACAACTTTTCTGTCTGAAGTAGCAAGTTCTGCTTAACACAAACAAACCTTCTCATCAAAGTAACAACATTTTACCTTAAAACTAACATACTTTTACTGAACACACACAAATTTCTCTTAGAAATAATATTTTTCATCAGTCATAACACTTCTTCTGTTTGAACTAGCAAGTTTTATACCAAAGATACCAAATTTTTTTTTAGAAGTCACAATTTTGTATTGTGATAACAACTTTTCTGACAGAAGTACCAAGTTTTGCTCAACACTTTTTTTCTTCGAAGTAACAATTTTTTCGTTATGATAAGAAGTTTTCAGCTCGAACTAGCAAGTTTTCTGCCAAAGATGTCAAATTTTACTTAGAAGTAACAATTTTTTCGTTATGATAACAAGTTTTCTGTTCGAACCAGCAAGTTTTCTGCGAAAGATACCAAAGTTTTTCTTAGAAGTAACAATTTTTTGATTGTGATAACAACTTTTCTGTTAGAAGTAGCAAGTTTTACTTAATACTAACAAACCTTCTCATCAAAGCAACAACATTCTTCTTTAATACCACCAAATGTTTACTTAAAACACACAATTTTCTCTAAGAAATGATATTTTTTCGTCAGTGATAACACGTTTTCTGTTCGAACTAGCAAGTTTTCTGTCAAATATACCAATTTTTTCTTAGAAGTAATAATTTTTGATTGTGATAACAACTTTTCTGTCAGAAGTAGCAAGTTTTGCTTAACACTAACAAATTTTCTCATCAAAGTAACAATATGATATCTTAAAACTAACATACTCATACTTAACACACACATATTTCTCTTAGAAATGATATTTTTTCATCAGTGATAACACGTTTTCTGTTCGAACTAGCAAGTTTTCTGTCAAATATACCGAATTTTTTCTTAGAAGTAACTTTTCTTTGATTGTGATAACAACTTTTCTGTCAGAAGTAGTAAGTTTTGATTAACACTAACAAATCTTCTCTTTAAAGTAACAACATTCTGTCTTAATACTACCAAATGTTTACTTAACACTAACAGATTTTCTCTTCGATTCAGCAACTTTTCCAAAATACTAACATACTTTTGGTTTAACACTCAAATTTCTCTTAGAAATAACACTTTTCGTCAGCGATAACACGTTTTCTGCTTGAAGTAGCAAGTTTTCTGTCAAAGATGCTTTTATTCTTAGAAGTAACAATTTTTCGCTATGATAACAAGTTTTCTGTTCGAACTAGCAAATTTTCGGCCAAAGATATCAAATTTTGTCGTAGAAGTAAAAAATTTTGATTGTCATAACAACTTTTCTGACAGAAGTAGCAAGTTTTGATTAAAACTAACAGATCTTCTCTTCAAAGTAACAACATTCTTCCTTAATAGTACCAAATGTTTACTTAACATACACAATTTTCTTTTAGAAACAATATTTTCATCAGTGATATTACGCCTTCTGTTCGAACTAGCAAGTTTTCTACCAAAGATACCAAATTTTTTCTTAGAAGTAACAATTTTTTGATTGTGATAACAACTTTTCTGTCAGAGGTAGCAAGTTTTACTTAACACACACACTTTTCTCTTAGAAATAATATTTTTCATCAGTGGTAACACTTTTTCGGTTGGAACTAGCAAGTTGGAGCAAGCAAGTTTAAAGATACCAAATTTTTTCTCAGAAGTAACTTTTCTTTGATTGTGATAACAACTTTTCTGACAGAAGTAGCAAGTTTTGATTAACACTAACAAATCTTCTCTTCAAAGTAACAACATTCTTCCTTAATACTACCAAACGTTTACTTAACACTAACAGATTTTCACTTCGAAGCATCAACTTTTCTTTAATACGAACATACTTTTACTTAACAAACTCAAATATCTCTTCGAAGTCACATCTTTTCATCAGTGATAACACATTTTCAGCTTGAGCTTGCAAGTTTTCTCTCAAGGATACCAAATGTTTTTCTTAGAAGTAGCAATTTTCGTTATGATGACAAATTATCTGTTAGAAATAACAAGTTTTCTGTCAAATATACCGGATTTTGTCTTAGAAGTAACTTTTCTTTGATTGTGATAACAACTTTTCTGTCAAAAGTAACGAACTATCCTTAACACTAACAGATTTTCTCTTCGAATCATCAACTTTTCCATAGTACTAAGATTCTTTTACATAAACACTCAAATTTATCGTAGAAGTAACAGGTCTTTAACAAGTTTTTTTTTCAAAGTTAGGTTTCTCTATATTTAGGTTAGGTTCATCTAACCTCCAAAACTATAGCTTAGGTTTGGTTAGCTATAAATAAATATTAATAAATAAATAAAAACATTTCTCCATGTTTAAGTTAGGTTAGGTTAGGTTGGCTTATCATGAGCGCCCATGATAAGCTAACCTAACCTAACTTAAACATGGAGAATTGTTTACTAGCTAACCTAGCTTAGCTAACCTAAACTAACCAAACACCAACCCAGACATGTAAACAAATAGATTCAGACATAGAAAAAGAGAAAGACATGCACTTTAGACATTCAAACAAACAAAGTCAAATTCTTGGACTTGCAAAATACCAACCCAGATAGAAAACACTAGTGAAATATTACAACTCTTGCATTTCAACGGAAGAAATCAAAAGTAAACTTTGAAAAATCAAAAGAATGTAAATGTGACAAGGTAAACCATGACAAAACACTACTGAAATATTCCAACTCTTGCATTTCAACGAAAGAAATCCAAAATGAACTTTGAAAAATCAAGAGAATGTAAGAGTGACTAGGTAAACCACAACAAAATAGTACTGAAATATTCCAGCCCTTGCATTTCAACGAAAGAGATTCAAAATGAACTTTGAAAATCAAGAGAATGTAACTGTGACAAGGTAAACCACGACAAAACACCACTGAAATATTCCAACTATTGCATTTCAATGAAAGAAATCAAAAGTAAACTTTGAAAAATCAAAAGAATGTAAATGTGACAAGGTAAACCATGACAAAACACTACTGAAATATTCCAACTCTTGCATTTCAAGGAAAAAAATTCAAAACGAACTTTGAAAAATCAAGAGAATGTAACAGTGACAAGTTAAACCACGACAAAACACTATTGAAATATTTCCAACTCTTGCATTTCAACGAATGAAATCCAAAATGAACTTGGAAAAATTAAGAGAATGTAAAAGTGACAAGGTAAACCACAACAAAACACTACTAAAATATTCCAACTCTTGCATTTCAACGAAAGAAATCTAAAATGATCTTTGAAAAATCAAGAGAATGTAAGTATGACTACGTAAACCACGATGAAAAACTACTGAAATGTTCCAACTCTAGCATTTCCATCAAAGAAATCCAAAATGAACTTTGAAAAATCACCAGAATGTAACTGTGACAAGGTTAACCATGACAAAACACTACTGAAATATTCCAACTCTTGCATTTCAACGAAAGAAATCCAAAATGAACTTTGAAAAATCAAGAGAATGTAACTGTGTCAAGGTAAAGCACAACAAAACACTACTGAAATATTCCAACTCTTGCATTTCAATGAAAAAAATCCAAAATGAACTTTGAAAAATCAAGAGAATATAACTTTGACAAGGTAAACCACGACAAAACACTACTGAAATATTCCAAATCTTGCATTTCAACGAAAGAAATCCAAAATGAACTTTGAAAAATCAAGAGAATGTAAGTGTGTCAAGGTAAAGCACAACAAAACACTACTGAAATATACCAACTCTTGCATTTCAATGAAAGAAATCCAAATGAACTTTGAAAAATCAAGAGAATGCAACTTTGACAAGATAAACCACAACAAAACACTACTTACATATTCCAACTCTTGCATTTCAATGAATGAAATCCAAAATGAACTTCAAAAAATCAAGAGAATGTAATTGCGACAAGGTAAACCACGACGAAACACTACTGAAATATTCCAATTCTTGCATTTCAACGAAAGAAATCCACAATAAACTTTGAAAAATCAATAGAATGTAACAGCGACAAGGTAAACCACGACAAAACACTACTGAAATATTCCAACTCTTGCATTTCAACGAAAGAAATTCCAAAATGAACTTTGAAAAATCAAGAGAATGTAAGTGTGACAAGGTAAACCCCGACAAAACACTACTGAAATATTCCAACT
This sequence comes from Artemia sinica, assembly GCA_027921565.1. Taxonomy (NCBI): domain Eukaryota; kingdom Metazoa; phylum Arthropoda; class Branchiopoda; order Anostraca; family Artemiidae; genus Artemia; species Artemia sinica. The sequence continues at coordinate 40,386,680 of CM051275.1, forward strand.
CTTGCATTTCAACGAAAAATATCAAGAGAATGTATCAGTGACAGGGTAAACCACGACAAAACACTATTGAAATATTCCAACTCTTGCATTTCAACGACAGAAATTCAAAAATGAACATTGAACGAGCAAGAGAATGTAACTACGACAAGGTAAACCATAACAAAACACAAGTGAAATATTCCAGCTCTTGCATTTCAACGAAAGAAATCCAAAATGAACTTTGAAAAATCAAGAGAATGTAAGTGTGACAAGGTAAACCACGACAAAACACTACTGAAATATTCCAACTCTTGCATTTTAACGAAATAAATTCAAAAATGAACTTTGAAAAATCAAGAGAATGTAACTGCGACAAGGTAAACCATAACAAATCACTACTGAAATATTTTAACTCTTATATTTCAACGAAAGAAATCCAAAATGAACTTTGAAAAATCAAGAGAATGTGAAATATTCCAACTCTTGCATTTCAACGAAAGAAATCTACAATAAACTTTGAAAAGTCAATAGAATGTGACAGTGACAAGGTAAACCACGACAAAACACAACTGAAATATTCCAACTCTTGCACTTCTACGAAAGAAATTCAAAAATGAACTTTGAAAAATCAAGAGAATGTAACTGAGACAAGGTAAACAACAACAAAAACTACTGAAATATTCCAACTCTTGCATTTCTACGAAAGAAATTCAAAAAATGAACTTTGAAAAATCAAGAGAATGTAACTCTGACAAGGTTAACCACGACAAAACACTACTGAAATATTCCAACTCTTGCATTTCAACGAAAGAAATCCAAAATGAACTATGAAAAATCAAGAGAATGTAAGTTTGACAAGGTAAACCACGACAAAACACTACTGAAATATTCCGACTCTTGCATTTCAACAAAAGAATATCAAGAGAATGTAACTGTGACAAGGTAAACCACGACAAAACACTACTGAAATATTCCAACTCTTGCATTTCAACGAAAGAAATTCAAAAAATGAACTTTGAAAAATCAAGAGAATGTAACTCTGACAAGGTTAACCACGACAAAACACTACTGAAATATTCCAACTCTTGCATTTCAACGAAAGAAATCCAAAATGAACTTTGAAAAATCAAGAGAATGTAAGTGTGAAAAGGTAAACCACGACAAAACACTACTGAAATATTCCAACTCTTGCATTTCAACGAAAAATATCAAGAGAATGTAACTGTGACAGGGTAAACCACGACAAAACACTATTGAAATATTCCAACTCTTGCATTTCAACGACAGAAATTTAATAATGAACTTTGAAAAAGCAAGAGAATGTAACTACGACAAGGTAAACCATAACAAAACACTAGTGAAATATTCCAACTCTTGCATTTCAAAAAAAGAATATCAAGAGAACTGTGACAGGGTAAACCACGACAAAACACTATTGAAATATTCCAACTCTTGCATTCTAACGAAAGAAATCCAAAATGAACTTTGAAAAATCAAGAGAACGTAACTGTGACAAGGTAAACCATGACAAAACACTACTGAAATATTCCAACTCTTGTATTTCAACGAATGAAATCCAAAATGAACTTTGAAAAATCAAGAGAATGTAACTGTGACAAGGCAAACCACAACAAAACACTACTGAAATATTCCAACTCTTTCATTTCAACGAAAGAAATACAAAATGAACTTTGAAAAATCAAGAGAATGTAAGTGTGACAAGGTAAACCACTACAAAACACAAATGATATATTCCAACTCTTGCATTTCAACGACAGAAATTCAAAAATGAACGTTGAAAAATCAAGAGAATGTAACTACAACAAGGTAAACCATAACAAAAGACTAGTGAAATATTCCAACTCTTGCATTTCAACGAAAGAAATCCAAAATGAACTTTGAAAAATCAAGAGAATGTAAGTGTGACAAGGTAAACCACGACAAAACACTACTGAAATATTCCAACTCTTGCATTTCAACGAAAGAATATCAAGCGAATGTAACTGTGACAGGGTAAACCACGACAAAACACAATTGAAATATTCCAACTCCTGCATTTCAACGACAGAAATTCAAAAATGAACTTTGAAAAATCAAGAGAATGTAACTACGACAAGGTAAACCATGACAAAACACTTATGCAATATTCCAACTCTTGCATTTCAACGAAAGAAATTCAAAAATGAACTTTTAAAAATCAAGAGAATGTAACTGCGACAAGGTAAGCCATAAAAATCACTACTGAAATATTTCAACTCTTGCATTTCAACGAAAGAAATCCAAAATGAACTTTGAAAATCAAGAGAATGTAAGTTTGACAAGGTAAACCACGAGAAAAAACTATTGAATATTCCAACTCTTGCATTTCAACGAAAGAATATCAAGAGAATGTAACTGTGACAGGGTAAACCACGACAAAACACTACTGAAATATTCCAACTCTTGCATTTCAACGAAAGAAATCCAAAATGAACTTTGAAAAATCAAGAGAATGTAACTGTGATAAGGTAAACCATGACAAAACACTACTGAAATATTCCAACTCTTGCATTTCAACGAAAGAAATTCAAAAATGAACTTTGAAAAATCAAGAGAATGTAACTGCGACAAGGTAAACCATAACAAAACACTACTGAAATATTTCAACTCTTGCATTTCAACGAAAGAAATTTAAAAATGAACTTTGAAAAATCAAGAGAATGCAACTGCGACAAGGTAAACCATAACAAAACACTACTGAAATATTCCAACTCTCGCATTCCAACGAAAGAAATCCAAAATGAACTTTGAAAAATCAAGAAAATGTAAGTGTGACAAGGTAAACCACGAGAAAACACTACTGAAATATTCCAATTCTTGCGTTTCATCGAAAGAATATCAAGAGAATGGAACTGTGACAGGGTAAACCACGACAAAACACTATTGAAGTATTCCAACTCTTGCATTTCAACGAAATAAATCCAAATGAACCTTTAAAAATCAAGAGAATGTAACTGTGACAAGGTAAACCATGACAAAACACTACTGAAATATTCCAACTCTTGCATTTCAACGAAAGAAATCCAAAACGAACTTTGAAAAATCAAGAGAATGTAACTGTGACAAGGTAAAGCACAACAAAACACTACTGAAATATTCCAACTCTTGCATTTCAACGAAATAAATCCAAAATGAACCTTTAAAAATCAAGAGAATGTAACTTTGACACGGTAAACCACGACAAAACACTACTGAAATATTCCAACTCTTGCATTTAACGAAACTCAAAATGAACTTTGAAAAATCGAGGCAATGTAACTGTGACAAGGTAAACCACGACAAAACACTACTGAAATATTCCAACTCCTGCATTTCAACGAAAGAAATTCAAAAAGAACTTTGAAAAATCGAGGCAATTTAACTGTGACAAGGTAAACCACGACAAAACACTACTGAAATATTCCAACTCTTGCATTTGAATTAAAGAAATCCAAAATAAACTTTGAAAAATCAAGAGAATGTAACTGTGTCAAGGTAAACCACGACAAAACACTACTGAAATATTCCAACTCTTGCATTTCAACGATAGAAATTCAAAATAAACTTTGAAAAATCAAGAGAATGTAACTGTTACAAGATAAACCATAACAAAAAACTACTGGTGGGAGGGGGAGCCAAAAAGTTGGGGGGACACTTCTATGTCTCAAATGCGCAAATAAAAAAGTATTAAAAAATGAGGGGCAAAAAATTTGGGGGCAGTTTGGAAGCCCTGGGGGCCCGGGGCCCTTTGGGGGCTCGGGAGCCTTTGGGAGCCCAGTGGCCCTTTGGGGGCTAGGAGGGCCCCGGGCGGAGGGGGGCCCTTTGGGACCCGGGTGGATAGGGCCCTTTGGAGTATGGGGACCTCACAACATTGTACAAATGGAACTTGTGTATTATAACGACCACAGAGTTTCACCCCAAATCATCTTCTAAAATTTTTCTAACTGTTTCGCCTAAATCATCTTCTAAAATGTCTCAAACAGTTTCGCCTAAATCATCTTCTAAAATGTCTCAAACGGTTTCGCCCAAATAATCCCCTAAAAGTAATTTCTGCGTGTTCCTTTGTTTCGGCATCCCCGCGTTGTCACATTTGAAATTCTCAGGAAAAAATTCCCGCGTTAATCTCTTCATCTCTAAGATGTTCCTACCTACATTATTATGGTTTCGATAGAATATTAATTTATCTCTGTCACTAAAGCATCAGAGAAGCCATATTTAAAATAGAATATTAATTTATCTCTGTCACTAAAGATTGGAGAAGCCATATTTAAAAATGGAATATAAATTTATCTCTGTCACTAAAGACCACTTATCCCTCAGACCTAAAGATCAAAGAAGCCATATTTAAAAATAGAATATCAATTAATCTTTGTCACTAAAGATCAGAGAAGCCATATTTTAAAATAAAATATTAATTTATGTCTGTCATTAAAGACCATTTATCCCTCAGACCTAAAGATGAAAGAAGCCATATTTGTTTCTTAATTCCCCTTTCGTGGAACAATAATTCCCCTCGATTATGCAAATCAATTTCTCAGAAATCCCCTTCCCCCTCTTTTCCTAGATCAATACATCTCTTCCCGTTAGTGCGCATTTGCAAGCTTCTCCCCTGAGTTATTGCACCTAGACGAACAACAACAAATCGACCTTGAAAGAGGTTTCATTGACCCGTTAGAATCAATACACCATCAAAATACATCAAAGTGAGAAAAATCCTGTTTTTTCATTCTCAGTGACAAAACCGTAAAAACATGCATAAATTATGTGTAATCCGGAGTCATTATGCCCTTCCTACTCATTTTTAAGTGACAAAAAATGGAGGGCATATAGGCCCCCTACCACGCTCATTTTTTCCTAAAGTCACCCGATCAAAATTTTAAGATAGCCTTTTTGTTCAACATGGTCGCAAAATATAATAACTATGTCTTTGACGATGAATTTAATCCCCCACAGTCCCCGGGGATAGTTCTGAAAGTTATGAACTTTGCCCAATGTTTACATATAGTATTGGTTATTGGGAAGTATTCAGAAATTTTTAGGGTTATTTTTTCTGATAATATAGGGGGGAGGTTCGGGGGGTACGTGGGAGGATCTTTCCACGGGGGAAGAGACATTGCTATGAAGGGGGTGCCAGATTTTCCAGTATTATTAAAAAAAGATCAGAAATTGTATAAAAAAAACAAGTTTTTCAAATAAAAGTAAGGAGCAACATAAAAACATAAAACGAACAGAAATTATTGCGTATATGATGATTTGGTTGGCCCCCTAGTCAATACCTCGTTCTTTACGCTTAAGTTTTTTTTAGTACTTTCATCAGAGCCATTTATTCTAATTAATGGCCTTTGTGAAGAAGGGGTCATTCTGAAAGAATTGGAATAAAATTTGAACTTTAGCGTAAAGAGTGAGGTATTGACTAGGGGGTGAACCCCCCTAATATACGTATTAAAAATATACCAATATAAAAGTTCGTTACGTAAGTTAATTTGTAGCTTAGGTATATTTATTACAAATAAAAACGTTCGTAAATAAAATTAAAAGTTTTAGTGCCTTTTTTGAGTAACCAAAAAAACTAGAGGACAACTAGACCCCCTCTTCCACCCCTTTTTTCTCAAAATAATTTTTTTTTATCAGCATCCTTTGCCAGATACATCGGATAAAATTTACAAAATCTAAGTATCGGATCGAATAAATTCATTATCGACATCCTTTGTCGGATATATTGGAAAAAATTGACAAAATCTAAATTTCAGAATGAATAAATTCATTATCAACATCATTTGTATGATATGTCGGATAAAATTGACAAAATCTAAGCATCAGAGTGACTAAATTCTGTATCAACATCGTTTTCTCGGATACAGAGGATAAAATTGACAAATACTAAGTTTTAGAGCGAATAATTTTTTTATCTCTATCCTTTGCCACATACATCGGATAAAATTGACAAAATCTAAGTGTCAGAGTAAATATATTCATTATCAACATCCTTTGTCGGATATGTCAGATATGTCAGATAAAATTGATAAAATCTAAGTATCAGAGTGGTTAAATTCCATATCAACATCGTTTTCTCGGAAACATGGGATAAAATTGACAAAATCTAAGTATCAGAGTGAATAAATACTTTATCAATATCCTTTAAATGCATTATCTACATCATTTTTCGGCTATATCAAATAAAATTGACAAAATCTAAGTATCTGATTGATTAAATTCTATATTAACATCCCTTTCTCGGGTAAATGGGATAAAATTGACAAAATATAAGTATCAGATTGATTAAATTCTATATCAACATCCCTTTCTCAGGTACATGGGAATCAGAGTGATTAAATTCCATATCAACATTATTTTCTCGGATACATGGGATAAAATTGACAAAATGTAAGTATCAGAGTGAATAAATACTTTATCAACATCCTTTAAATGCATTATCAACATCATTTGTCGCCTATATAAGATAAAATTGACAACATTGACAATAATTCAGAGTTATTTTTAGAAAGAAGGAAAAGTTTTTACAATTAATTATTATTAGTTATATAGAATTAAACTTATTTTCTAGATAATTTACCATAAGGTATTTTTCGTAATGTATCATGTTAATGAGTGTTTCGTAATTTGTTTTGTTGTGATTTCCTTATTTTGTTGTGAGCAAAATATAACATTTGAACTATTTTTTTAGTTATTTTGTGAAAAAAAAATGTTATTTTATATTAACAAAAATGTTAGTTTATGTTAAAATGTCATTGCTGTTCACTTTTTTCTGACTAATATCAGTAGGAAGGGCACAATGACTCCCACGAGAACACCATGCTGCCATCTAGAATTTACTCTAACGCTGATGGGATATAATTTATTCAAGGATTATCGATCGAGTCTAAAGGGGTCAAGGTCAATTGATTTGTTTTTGTTGTTCGTCTAGGTGTAATGACTCCGGGGGGAAGTTTGCACATGCGCATTAACGGTGGAGAGATGTATTGATCCACGAAGGGGAGAGAATTTCCGAGAACTTTTGTTGCATAATCGGTGGGGGAATGTATTGATCCGCGAAAGGGGAATTAAGAAACAAATATGGCTTCTTTGATCTTTAGGTCTGAGGGATAAACGGTCTTTAGTGACAGAGATAAATTAATATTCTATTTTTAAATATGGCTTCTCCGATCTTTATGTCAGAGAGATAAATTAATATTCGAAAGAAACCATAATAATGTAGCTAGGAACATCTTAGAGATGAAGACATTAACGCGGGAAATTTTTCCTGGGAATTTCAAATGTAACAGCGCAGGGATGTCGACACAAAGGAACACACAGAATTTACTTTTAAGGGAATATTTGGGCGAAACAGTTTGAGACATTTCAGAAGATGATTTGAGTGAAACAGTTTGAGACATTTTATGAGATGATTTGGTCCATTCTCAACTGTGTTCAGTATAATGCACAAGTTTCCATTTTAACAGTGTTGTAAGGTCCCCTACTCAAACCCCAAAGGGTCCCCGGGCCCCCAAAGAGCCCCCCTTCCTCCCCCTCATCCCCTTCCTCAACCTCCCCTCCCCTCCTCCCCATCCTAGCCCTCCCCTCCTCCTCCCAACCACTTTTTTTAATACTTTTTTAATTTTTTTAATATAGTATTATTTTCAATCCCCTTCCGTAGTTTAGAGGTTTAGTTTGATATTAGCTTACAGTTTTAGTTAGAGCTATAGTTTAGTTTAGTTGTAGTTCATAATCTAGAGTTTAAAGTTAGACTCTCAGCACTTAGAGTTTTTAGTTAGAGTTATATTTTATTTTAGTTTTAGTTAAGTGTTTTTGGACTTGTAGTTTAGTTTTAGCTAAACGTTTTAGTTTAGAATTTTACCCTAGAGTCTTAGCTTAGAGTTTTTCCTTGCACTTTTAGTTTAGTATAGTGTTAGTTCAGAGTTTTAGTTTAGAGATGTAGTTTAGTTTTAGTAAAGTATTAGTTAAGAGTTTTAGTTTAGAGTTGTAGTTTAGTTTTAGTAAATAGTTTTAGTTTAGAGTTGTAGTTTACTTTTAGTTTAGAGTTTAGAGTTTTAGCTTGGAGTCTTAGCTTAGAGTTTTAGTTAGAATTATAGTTTAGTTTAGTTTTAGTTAAGAGTTTAGACTTTTAGCCTAGAGTCTTAGAATAGAGTTTTAGTTAGAGTTGAAGTTTAGTTTAGTTATAGTAGGCTTTTTTATATCTTTTCAGAACAAGTTCATTTTTAATGTCCCCCCTAAACCAATTTTACAACTTGAAGTACTAATTCTTTTCACCCACAACTCTACTTTATGTCTCTTTGAATACCCTAACACCAAGCAATACTTTCAAAGGGCTTTTTTTATATCTTTTTAGAACAAGTTCTTTTCTTAATGTCCCTCCTAAACAAATTTTACAACTTGAAGTACTCATCTATTTCACACATAACTTTACTTTATGACTTTTCATACATTAATAATAAAATCACATGTATTTTAAACATAAGCGTTCATATTTCCGAAAACTAAAACCCAACTTTATTAAAAAATCAAAAATTATTAATAAAATCACATGTATTTTAAATGTGTGCATCAAAGTAACAACTTTCTTCTTTAATACCACCAAACGTTTACTGACCACATACAATTTTCTCTTAGATATAAAATTTTTCAACAGTAATAACACATTTTCAGTTCAAACTAGCAAGTTTTCTGCCAAGATACCAATTTTTTTTAGGAGTAAAATTTATTTGTTTGTGATAACAACTTTTCTGTCAGAAGTAGCAAGTTCTGCTTAACACAAATAAACCTTCTCATCAAAGTAACAACATTTTACCTTAAAACTAACATACTTTTACTGAACACACACAAATTGTTATTAGAAATAATATTTTTTCATCAGTCATAACACTTTTTCTGTTCGAACTAGCAAGTTTTATACCAAAGATACCAAATTTTTTTTTAGAAGTCACAATTTTTGTATTGTGATAACAACTTTTCTGACAGAAGTACCAAGTTTTGCTCAACACTTTTTTTCTTCGAAGTAACAATTTTTTCGTTATGATAAGAAGTTTTCAGCTCGAACTAGCAAGTTTTCTGCCAAAGATGTAAAATTTTACTTAGAAGTAACAATTTTTTCGTTATGATAACAAGTTTTCTGTTCGAACCAGCAAGTTTTCTGCGAAAGATACCAAAATTTTTCTTAGAAGTAACAATTTTTTGATTGTGATAACAACTTTTCTGTTAGAAGTAGCAAGTTTTACTTAACACCAACAAACCTTCTCATCAAAGCAACAACATTCTTCTTTAATACCACAAAATGTTTACTTAAAACACACAATTTTCTCTAAGAAATGATATTTTTTCATCAGTGATATCACGATTTCTGTTTGAACTGTTAGAAGTAGCAAGTTTTACTTAACACTAACAAACCTTCTCATCAAAGCAACAACATTCTTCTTTAATACCACCAAATGTTTACTTAAAACACACAATTTTCTCTAAGAAATGATATTTTTTCATCAGTGATATCACGATTTCTGTTTGAACTGGCAAGTTTTCTACCAAAGATATCAAATTTTTTCATAGAAGTAACAATTTTTTTATTGTGATCCCTAACACAACAAATCTTCGCATCTAAGTAGCAACTTTTTCTCAATACTAATAAACTTTTACCTAACACTATCAAATTTCTCTTAGAAGTAACATTTTTTGTTTGTGATTACAACTTTTCTGTCAGAAGTAAAAGTTCTGCTGAACATTAATAAACCTTCTCATCAAAGTAAGATCATTTTACCTAAAAACTAGCATACTTTTCCTGAACACACACAAAATTCTCATAGAAATAATATTTTCATCAGTGATAACACTTTTTCTGTTCGAACTAGCAAGCTTTCTACCAAAGATACCAAATTTTTTCTTAGAAGTAATAATTTTTGGATTGTGATAACAATTTTTCTGTCACAAGTAGCAAGTTTTGCTTAACACTAACAAATTTTCTCATCAAAGTAACAATATTTTATCTTAAAACTAACATACTTATACTGAACACACACAAATTTCTCTTAGAAATAATATTTTTCATCAGTGATAGCACTTTTTCTGTTCGAACTAGCAAGTTTTCCACCAGAGATACCAAATTTTTTCTTAGAAGTAACAATTTTTGATTGTGATAACAACTTTTCTGGCAGAAGTAGCAAGTTTTGCTTAACACTAACAAATTTTCTCATCAAAGTAACAATATTTTATCTTAAAACTAACATACTTATACTGAACACACACAAATTTCTCTTAGAAATAATATTTTTCATCAGTGATAACACTTTTTCAGTTCGAACTAGCAAGTTTTCTACCAAAGATACCAAATTTCTTTTTAGAAGTAATAATTTTTTATTGTGATAACAATTTTTCTGGCAGAAGTAGCAAGTTTTGCTTAACACTAACAAACCTTCTCATGAATATAACAACACTTTTCCTTAATAATACTTAACACTAACAAATTTTCTCATCAAAGTAACAATATTTTATCTTAAAACCAACATATTTTACTGAACACACACAAATTTCTCTTAGAAATAATATTTTTCATCAGTGATAACACTTTTTCAGTTCGAACTAGCAAGTTTTCTACCAAAGATACCAAATTTTTTCTTAGAAGTAACAATTTTTGATTGTGATAACAACTTTTCTGGCAGAAGTAGCAAGTTTTGCTTAACACTAACAAATTTTCTCATCAAAGTAACAATATTTTATCTTAAAACTAACATACTCATACTTAACACACACAAATTTCTCTTAGAAATAATATTTTTCGTCAGTGGTAACACGTTTTCTGTTCGAACTAGCAAATGTTCTGTCAAATATACCAAATTTTTTCTTAGAAGTGACAAGTTTTGATTGTGATAACAACTTTTCTGTCAGAAGTAGCAAGTTTTGCTTAACACTAACAAATTTTCTCATCAAATAACAATATGATATCTTAAAACTAACATACTCATACTTAACACACACATATTTCTCTTAGAAATAATATTTTTCGTCAGTGATAACACGTTTTCTGTTCGAACTAGCTAGTTTTCTGTCAAATATACCGAATTTTTTCTTAGAAGTAACTTTTCTTTGATTGTGATAACAACTTTTTTGTCAGAAGTAGTAAGTTTTGATTAACACTAACAAATCTTCTCTTTAAAGTAACAACATTCTGTCTTAATACTACCAAATGTTTACTTAACACTAACAGATTTTCTCTTCGAATCAGCAACTTTTCCATAATACTAACATACTTTTGCTTTAACACTCACATTTCTCTTAGAAATAACACTTTTCGTTAGTGATAACACGTTTTCTGCTTCAAGTAGCAAGTTTTCTGTCAAAGATGCTTTTTTTCTTAGAAGTAACAATTTTTCGCTATGATAACAAGTTTTCTGTTCGAACTATCAAGTTTTCGGCCAAAGATATCAAATTTTTTCGTAGAAGTAAAAATTTTTTGATTGTCATAACAACTTTTCTGTCAGAAGTAGCAAGTTTTGCTTAAAACAAACATACCTTCTCATCAAAGTAACAACATTCTTCTTTAATACTATCAAACGATTACTTAACATACACAATTTTCTTTTAGAAACAATATTTTTCATCAGTGATATTACGCTTTCTGTTCCAACTAGCATGTTTTCTACCAAAGATATCAAATTTTTTCTTAGAAGTAACAATTTTTTGATTGTGATAAGAACTTTCTCTGTCAGAAGTAGCAAGTTTTAACTTAACACACACACTTTTCTCTTAGAAATAATATTTTTCATCAGTGGTAACACTTTTTTGGTTGGAACTAGCAAGTTTTCTACCAAAGATACCAAATTTTTTCTTAGAAGTAACAATTTTTTGATTGTGATAATAACTTTTCTGTCAGAGGTAGCAAGTTTTACTTAACACACAAACCTTCTCATCAAAGTAACAACATTGTTCTTTAATATTACCAGACGTTTACTTAACACTAACAGATTTTCTCTTCGAATCATCAGCTTTTCTTTAATACTACCATACTTTTACTTAAACACTCAAATTTGTCTTAGAAATAACACTTTTCGTCAGAGTTATCACGTTTTCTGATTGAAGTAGCAAGTTTTCTGTCAAAGACACTTTTTTTCTTAGAAGTAACAATTTTTCGTTATGATAACAAGTTTTCTGTTCAAACTACTAAGTTTTCTGCCATAGATACCAAATTTTTTCCTAGAAGTAACAATTTTTTTTAATGTGATAACACTTTTCTGTCAGAACCGGCAAGTTTTGCTTAACACTAACAAATTTTATCATTCAAACTAACATACTCTTACTTAAGACACACAAATTTATGTTAGAAATAATACTTTTCGTCAGTGATAACACATTTTCTTTTCCAACTAGCAAGTTTTCTGTTAAAGATACCAAATTTTTTCTCAGAAGTAACTTTTCTTTGATTGTGATAACAACTTTTCTGACAGAAGTAGCAAGTTTTGATTAACACTAAAAAATCTTCTCTTCAAAGTAACAACATTCTTCCTTAATAGTACCAAATGTTCACTTAACACTAACAGATTTTCACTTCGAAGCATCAACTTTTCTTTAATACTAACATACTTTTACTTAACAAACTCAAATTTCTCTTCGAAATAACATCTTTTCATCAGTGATAACACATTTTCAGCTTGAGCTTGCAAGTTTTCTCTCAAGGATACCAAATGTTTTTCTTAGAAGTAGCAATTTTCGTTATGATGACAAATTATCTGTTAGAAATAACAAGTTTTCTGTCAAATATACCGGATTTTGTCTTAGAAGTAACTTTTCTTTGATTGTGATAACAACTTTTCTGTCAAAAGTAACGAACTATCCTTAACACTAAGAGATTTTCTCTTCGAATCATCAACTTTTCCATAGTACTAAGATTCTTTTACATAAACACTCAAATTTATCGTAGAAGTAACAGGTTTTTAACAATTTTTTTTTCAAAGTTAGGTTTCTCTATATTTAGGTTAGGTTCATCTAAACTCCAAAACTATAGGTTAGGTTTGGTTAGCTATAAAAAAATATTAATAAATAAATAAAAACATTTCTCCATGTTTAAGTTAGGTTAGGTTAGGTTGGCTTATCATGAGCGCCCATGATAATAAAACCTAACCTAACTTAAACATAGAGAATTGTTTACTAGCTAACCTAGCTTAGCTAACCTAAACTAACCAAACACCAACCCAGACATGTAAACAAATAGATTCAGACATAGAAAAAGAGAAATACATGCACTTTAGACATTCAAACAAACAAAGTCAAATTCTTGGACTTGCAAAATACCAACCCAGATAGAAAACACTAGTGAAATATTACAACTCTTGCATTTCAACGAAAGAAATCAAAAGTAAACTTTGAAAAATCAAAAGAATGTAACTGTGACAAGTTAAACCACGACAAAACACTACTGAAATATTCCAACTCTTGCATTTCAACGAAAGAAATCCAAAATGAACTTTGAAAAATCAAGAGAATGTAAGAGTGACTAGGTAAACCACAACAAAATAGTACTTAAATATTCCAGCCCTTGCATTTCAACGAAAGAGATTCAAAATGAACTTTGAAAAATCAAGAGAATGTAACTGTGACAAGGTAAACCACGACAAAACACTATTGAAATATTTCCAACTCTTGCATTTCAATGAAAGAAATCCAAAATAAACTCTGAAAAATCAAGAGAATGTAACTGTGACAAGGTAAACCACGACAAAAAACTACTGAAATATTCCAACTCTTGCATTTCAAGGAAAGAAATTCAAAACGAACTTTGAGAAATCAAGAGAATGTAACAGTGACAAGGTAAACCACGACAAAACAGTATTGAAATATTTCCTACTCTTGCATTTCAACGAATGACATCCAAAATGAACTTGGAAAAATTAAGAGAATATAAAAGTGACAAGGTAAACCACAACAAAACACTACTGAAATATACCAACTCTTGCATTTCAATGAAAGAAATCCAAATGAACTTTGAAAAATCAAGAGAATGTAAGTATGACAAGGTAAACAACGATGAAAAACTAATTAAATGTTCCAACTCTAGCATTTCCATCAAAGAAATCCAAAATGAACTTTGAAAAATCACGAGAATGTAACTGTGACAAGGTTAACCATGACAAAACACTACTGAAATATTCCAACTCTTGCATTTCAATGAATGAAATCCAAAATGAACTTAAAAAAATCAAGAGAATGTAATTGCGACAAGGTAAACCACGACGAAACACTACTGAAATATTCCAACTCTTTCATTTCAATGAAAAAATCCAAAATGAACTTTGAAAAATCAAGAGAATATAACTTTGACAAGGTAAACCACGACAAAACACTACTGAAATATTCCAATCTTGCATTTCAATGAAAGAAATCCAAATGAACTTTGAAAAATCAAGAGAATGTAATTGTGACAGGTAAAGCACAACAAAACACTACTGAAATATACCAACTCTTGCATTTCAATGAAAAGAAATCCAAATGAACTTTGAAAAATCAAGAGAATGTAACTTGACAAGATAAACCACAACAAAACACTACTGAAATATTCCAACTCTTGCATTTCAATGAATGAAATCCAAAATGAACTTAAAAAAATCAAGAGAATGTAATTGCGACAAGGTAAACCACGACGAAACACTACTGAGATATTCCAATTCTTGCATTTCAACGAAAGAAATCCACAATAAACTTTGAAAATCAATAGAATGTAACAGTGACAAGGTAAACCACGACAAAACACTACTGAAATATTCCAACTCTTGCATTTCAATGAAAGAAATCCAAAATGAACTTAAAAAAATCAAGAGAATGTAATTGCGACAAGGTAAACCACGACAAAACACTACTGAAATATTCCAACTCTTGCATTTCAACGAAAAATATCAAGAGAATGTATCAGTGACAGGGTAAACCACGACAAAACACTATTGAAATATTCCAACTCAACGACAGAAATTCAAAAATGAACTTTGAAAGAGCAAGAGAATGTAACTACGACAAGGTAAACCATAACAAAACACAAGTGAAATATTCCAACTCTTGCATTTCAACGAAAGAAATCCAAAATGAACTTTGAAAAATCAAGAGAATGTAAGTGTGACAAGGTAAGCCACGACAAAACACTACTGAAATATTCCAACTCTAGCATTTCAACGAAAGAAATTCAAAAATGAACTTTGAAAAATCAAGAGAATGTAACTGCGACAAGGTAAACCATAACAAATCACTACTGAAATATTTTAACTCTTGTATTTCAACGAAAGAAATCCAAAATGAACTTTGAAAAATCAAGAGAATGTAAGTGTGACAAGGTAAACCACGACAAAACACTACTGAAATATTCCAACTCTTGCATTTCAACGAAAGAATATCAAGAGAATGTAGCTGTGACAAGGTAAACCACGACAAAACACTATTGAAATATTCCAACTCAACGATTGCATTTCAACGCAAGAAATCCATAATAAACTTTGAAAAGTCAATAGAATGTAACAGTGACAAGGTAAACCACGACAAAACACAACTGAAATATTCCAACTCTTGCACTTCTACGAAAGAAATTCAAAAATGAACTTTGAAAAATCAAGAGAATGTAACTGTGACAAGGTAAACAACGACAAAACACTACTGAAATATTCCAACTCTTGCATTTCTACGAAAGAAATTCAAAAATGAACTTTGAAAAATCAAGAGAATGTAACTCTGACAAGGTTAACCACGACAAAACACTACTGAAATATTCCAACTCTTGCATTTCAACGAAAGAAATCAAAATGAACTATGAAAAATCAAGAGAATGTAAGTTTGACAAGGTAAACCACGACAAAACACTACTGAAATATTCCTACTCTTGCATTTCAACAAAAGAATATCAAGAGAATATAACTGTGACAAGGTAAACCACGACAAAACACTACTGAAATCTTCCAACTCTTGCATTTCAACCACAGAAATTCAAAATGAACTTTGAAAAATCAAGAGAATGTAACTACGACAAGGTAAACCATAACAAAACACTAGTGAAATATTCCAACTCTTGCATTTCAACGAAAGAAATCCAAAATGAACTTTGAAAAATCAAGAGAATGTAAGTGTGAAAAGGTAAACCACGACAAAACACTACTGAAATATTCAAACTCTTGCATTTCAACGAAAAATATCAAGAGAATGTAACTGTGACAGGGTAAACCACGACAAAACACTATTGAAATATTCCAACTCTTGCATTTCAACGACAGAAATTCAAAAATGAACGTTAAAAAAGCAAGAGAATGTAACTACGACAAGGTAAACCATAACAAAACACTAGTGAAATATTCCAACTCTTGCATTTCTACGAAAGAAATCCAAAGTGAACTTTGAAAAATCAAGAGAATGTAATGTGACAAGGTAAACCACGACAAAACACTACTGAAATATTCCAACTCTTGCATTTAAACGAAAGAAATTCAAAAATGAACTTTGAAAAATCAAGAGAATGTAACTGTGACAAGGTAAACCATAACAAAACACTACTGAAATATTCCAACTCTTGCATTTCAACGAATGAAATCTAAAATGAACTTTGAAAAATCAAGAGAATGTAAGTTGACAAGGTAAACCACGAGAAACACTACTGAAATATTCCAACTCTTGCATTTCAACGAAAGAATATCAAGAGAATGTGACTGTGACAGGTAAACCACGACAAAACACTATTGAAATATTCCAACTCTTGCATTCTAACGAAAGAAAGCAAAAATGAACTTTGAAAAATCAAGAGAATGTAACTGTGACAAGGTAAACCATTACAAAACACTACTGAAATATTCCAACTCTTGCATTTCAACGAATGAAATCCAAAATGAACTTTGAAAAATCAAGAGAATGTAACTGTGACAAGGCAAACCACAACAAAACACTACTGAAATATTCCAACTCTTGCATTTCAACGAAAGAAATTCAAAATGAACTTTGAAAAATCAAGAGAATGTATGTGTGACAAGGTAAACCACTACAAAACACAACTGAAATATTCCAACTCTTGCATTTCAACGAAAGAATATCAAGAGAATTTACTGTGACAGGGTAAACCACGACAAAACACAATTGAAATATTCCAACTCTTGCATTTCAACGACAGAAATTCAAAATGAACTTTGAAAAATCAAGAGAATGTAACTACGACAAGGTAAACCATAACACAACACTACTGTAATATTCCAACTCTTGCATTTCAACGAAAGAAATGTAAATGAACTTTTAAAAATCAAGAGAATGTAACTGCGACAAGGTAAGCCATAAAAATCACTACTGAAATATTTCAACTCTTGCATTTCAACGAAAGAAATCCAAAATGAACTTTGAAAAATCAAGAGAATGTAAGTTTGACAAGGTAAACCACGAGAAAACACTATTGAATATTCCAACTCTTGCATTTCAACGAAAGAATATCAAGAGAATGTAACTGTGACAGGGTAAACCATGACAAAACACTATTGAAATATTCAAACTCTTGCATTTCAACGAAAGAAATGCAAAATGAACTTTGAAAAATCAAGAGAATGTAAGTGTGATAAGGTAAACCATGACAAAACACTACTGAAATATTCCAACTCTTGCATTTTAACGAAAGAAATTCAAAAATGAACTTTTAAAAATCAAGAGAATGTAACTGCGACAAGGTAAGCCATAAAAATCACTACTGAAATATTTCAACTCTTGCATTTCAACGAAAGAAATCCGAAATGAACTTTGAAAAATCAAGAGAATGTAAGTTTGACAAGGTAAACCACGAGAAAACACTATTGAATATTCCAACTCTTGCATTTCAACGAAAGAATATCAAGAGAATGTAACTGTGACAGGGTAAACCACGACAAAACACTATTGAAATATTCAAACTCTTGCATTTCAACGAAAGAAATCCAAAATGAACTTTGAAAATCAAGAGAATGTAACTGTGACAAGGTAAACCATGACAAAACACTACTGAAATATTCCAACTCTTGCATTTTAACGAAAGAAATTCAAAAATGAACTTTGAAAAATCAAGAGAATGTAACTATGACAAGGTAAACCATAACAAAACACTACTGAAATATTCCAACTCTTGCATTTCAACGCAAGAAATTCAAAAATGAACTTTGAAATATCAAGAGAATGTAACTGCGACAAGGTAAACCATAACAAAACCCTACTGAAATATTCCAACTCTCGCATTCCAACGAATGAAATCCAAAATGAACTTTGAAAAATCAAGAAAATGTAAGTGTGACAAGGTAAACCACGAGAAAACACTACTGAACTATTCCAATTCTTGCGTTTAATCGAAAGAATATCAAGAGAATGGAACTGTGACAGGGTAAACCACGACAAAACACTACTGAAATATTCCAACTCTTGCATTTCAACGAAAGAAATCCAAAATGAACCTTTAAAAATCAAGAGAATGTAACTGTGACAAGGTAAACCATGACAAAACACTACTGAAATATTCCAACTCTTGCATTTCAACGAAAGAAATCCAAAATGAACTTTGAAAAATCAAGAGAATGTAACTGTGACAAGGTAAAGCACAACAAAACGCTCCTGAAATATTCCAACTCTTGCATTTCAACGAAAGAAATCCAAAATGAACCTTGAAAAATCAAGAGAATGTAACTTTGACACGGTAAACCACGACAAAACACTACTGAAATATTCCAACTCTTGCATTTTAACGAAACTCAAAATGAACTTTGAAAAATCGAGGCAATGTAACTGTGACAAGGTAAACCACGACAAAACACTACTGAAATATTCCAACTCTTGCATTTCAACGAATGAAATCCAAAATGAACTTTGAAAAATCAAGAGAATGTAACTGTGACAAGGCAAACCACAACAAAACACTACTGAAATATTCCAACTCTTGCATTTCAACGAAAGAAATTCAAAATGAACTTTGAAAAATCAAGAGAATGTATGTGTGACAAGGTAAACCACTACAAAACACAACTGAAATATTCCAACTCTTGCATTTCAACGAAAGAATATCAAGAGAATTTAACTGTGACAGGGTCAACCACGACAAAACACAATTGAAATATTCCAACTCTTGCATTTCAACGACAGAAATTCAAAAATGAACTTTGAAAAATCAAGAGAATGTAACTACGACAAGGTAAACCATAACAAAACACTAATGTAATATTCCAACTCTTGCATTTCAACGAAAGAAATGTAAAATGAACTTTGAAAAATCAAGAGAATGTAATTGCGACAAGGTAAGCCATAAAAATCACTACTGAAATATTTCAACTCTTGCATTTCAACGAAAGAATATCAAGAGAATGTAACTGTGACAGGGTAAACCACGACAAAACACTATTGAAATATTCAAACTCTTGCATTTCAACGAAAGAAATTCCAAAATGTACTTTGAAAAATCAAGAGAATGTAACTGTGACAAGGTAAACCATGACAAAACACTACTGAAATATTCCAACTCTTGCATTTTAACGAAAGAAATTCAAAATGAACTTTTAAAAATCAAGAGAATGTAACTGCGACAAGGTAAGCCATAAAAAATCACTACTGAAATATTTCAACTCTTGCATTTCAACGAAAGAAATCCAAAATGAACTTTGAAAAATCAAGAGAATGTAAGTTTGACAAGGTAAACCACGAGAAAACACTATTGAATATTCCAACTCTTGCATTTCAACGAAAGAATATCAAGAGAATGTAACTGTGACAGGGTAAACCACGACAAAACACTATTGAAATATTCAAACTCTTGCATTTCAACGAAAGAAATGTAAAATGAACTTTGAAAAATCAAGAGAATGTAAGTGTGATAAGGAAAACCATGACAAAACACTACTGAAATATTCCAACTCTTGCATTTTAACGAAAGAAATTCAAAAATGAACTTTGAAAAATCAAGAGAATGTAACTATGACAAGGTAAACCATAAACAAAACACTACTGAAATATTCCAACTCTTGCATTTCAACGCAAGAAATTCAAAAATGAACTTTGAAATATCAAGAGAATGTAACTGCGACAAGGTAAACCATAACAAAACCCTACTGAAATATTCCAACTCTCGCATTCCAACGAATGAAATCCAAAATGAACTTTGAAAAATCAAGAAAATGTAAGTGTGACAAGGTAAACCACGAGAAAACACTACTGAAATATTCCAATTCTTGCGTTTCATCGAAAAGAATATCAAGAGAATGGAACTGTGACAGGGTAAACCACGACAAAACACTATTGAAATATTCCAACTCTTGCATTTCAACGAAAGAAATCCAAAATGAACCTTTAAAAATCAAGAGAATGTAACTGTGACAAGGTAAACCATGACAAAACACTACTGAAATATTCCAACTCTTGCATTTCAACGAAAGAAATTCAAAATGAACTTTGAAAAATCAAGAGAATGTAACTGTGACAAGGTAAAGCACAACAAAACACTCCTGAAATATTCCAACTCTTGCATTTCAACGAAAGAAATCCAAAATGAACCTTGAAAAAATCAAGAGAATGTAACTTTGACACGGTAAACCACGACAAAACACTACTGAAATATTCCAACTCTTGCATTTAACGAAACTCAAAATGAACTTTGAAAAATCGAGGCAATGTAACTGTGACAAGGTAAACCACGACAAAACACTACTGAAATATTCCAACTCCTGCATTTCAACGAAAGAAATTCAAAAAGAACTTGAAAAAATCGAGGCAATGTAACTGTGACAAGGTAAACCACGACAAAACATTACTGAAATATTCCAACTCTTGCGTTTGAATTAAAGAAATCCAAAATAAACTTTGAAAAACCAAGAGAATATAACTGTGTCAAGGTAAACCACGACAAAACACTACTGAAATATTCCAACTCTTGCATTTCAACGATAGAAATTCAAAATAAACTTTGAAAAATCAAGAGAATGTAACTGTTACAAGGTAAACCATAACAAAAAACTACTGGTGGGAGGGGGAGCCAAAAAGTTGGGGGACACTTCTGTGTCTCAAATGCGCAAATAAAAAAGTATTAAAAAATGAGGGGCAAAAAATTTAGGAGCAGTTTGGAAGCCCTGGGGGCCCGGGGCCCTTTGGGGGCTAGGGAGCCTTTGGGAGCCCAGTGGCCCTTTGGGGCTAGGAGGGCCCCGGGGGGAGGGGGGCCCTTTGGGGCCCGGGTGGATAGGGCCCTTTGGGGTATGGGGACCTCACAACATTGTACAAATGGAACTTGTGTATTATAACGACCACAGAGTTTCACCCAAATCATCTTCTAAAATATCTCTAACTGTTTCGCCTAAATCATCTTCTAAAATGTCTCAAACAGTTTCGCCTAAATCATCTTCTAAAATGTCTCAAACGGTTTCGCCCAAATAATCCCCTAAAAGTAATTTCTGCGTGTTCCTTTGTTTCGGTATCCCTGCGTTGTCACATTTGAAATTCTCAGGAAAAAAATTCCTGCGTTAACCTCTTCATCTCTAAGATGTTCCTACCAACATTATTATGGTTTCGATAGAATATTAATTTATCTCTGTCACTAAAGATCAGAGAAGCCATATTTAAAAATAGAATATTAATTTATCTCTGTCACTAAAGATTGGAGAAGCCATATTTAAAAATGGAATATCAATTTATCTCTGTCACTAAAGACCATTTATCCCTCAGACCTAAAGATCAAAGAAGCCATATTTAAAAATAGAATATCAATTAATCTTTGTCACTAAAGATCAGAGAAGCCATATTTTAAAATAAAATATTAATTTATGTCTGTCACTAAAGACCATTTATCCCTCAGACCTAAAGATCAAAGAAGCCATATTTGTTTCTTAATTTCCCTTTCGTGGAACAATAATTCCCCTCGATTATGCAAATCAATTTCTCAGAAATCCCCTTCCCCCTCTTTCCTAGATCAATACATCTCTTCCCGCTAGTGCGCATTTGCAAACTTCTCCCCCTGAGTCATTACACCTAGACGAACAACAACAAATCGACCTTGAAAGAGGTTTCATTGACCCGTTAGAACCAATACACCATGAAAATACATCAAAGTGAGAAAAATCCTGTTTTTTCATTCTCAGTGACAAAAACCGTAAAAACATGCATAAATTATGTGTAATCCGGAGTCATTATGCCCTTCCTACTCATTTTTAAGTGACAAAAAATGGAGGTCATATAGGCCCCCTACCACGCTCATTTTTTTTCCTAAAGTCACCCGATCAAAATTTTGAGATAGCCTTTTTGTTCAACATGGTCGCAAAATATAATAACTATGTCTTTGACGATGAATTTAATCCCCCACAGTCCCCGAGGATAGTTCTGAAAGTTATGAACTTTGCCCAATGTTTACATATAGTATTGGTTATTGGGAAGTATTCAGAAATTTTTAGGGTGATTTTTTCTGATAATATAGGGTGGAGGTTCGGGGGGTACGTGGGAGGATCTTTCCATGGGGGAAGAGACATTGCTATGAAGGGGGTGTCAGATTTTCCAGCATTATTAAAAAAACGATCAGAAATTGTATAAAAAAAACAAGTTTTTCAAATGAAAGTAAGGAGCAACATCAAAACTTAAAACGAACAGAAATTATTGCGTATATGATGATTTGGTTGGTCCCCTAGTCAATACCTCGTTCTTTACGCTTAAGTTTTTTTTTAGTACTTTCATCAGAGCCATTTATTCTAATTAATGGCCTTTGTGATGAAGGGGTCATTCTGAAAGAATTGGAATAAAATTAGAACTTTAGCGTAAAGAGCGAGGTATTGACTAGGGGGTGAACCCCCTAATATATGTATTAAAAATATACGAATATAAAAGTTCGTTACATAAGTTAATTTGTAGCTTAGGTATATTTATTACAAATAAAAACGTTTCTGTAATAAAATTTAAAGTTTTAGTGCCTTTTTTGAGTAACCAAAAAAACTGAAGGACAAACTAGACCCCCTCTTCCACCCCTTTTTTCTCAAAATCGTCTGATCAAAAATTTCGAGAAAGCCATTTAGCCAAAAAAAGTAAAATTAATATGCAAATTTCATTTTAATGTTCATGTACAGTAAGCCAAAATCAAAACTTGCATTAATTCAAAAACGTTCAGAAATTGAATAAAAAAAGAAGTTTTTTTTAACTTAAAGTAAGGAGCGACATTAAAACTTAAAACGAACAGAAATTATTCCATGAAAGGGGTGTTTTTCACAACTATTATTTAAAACAATAAGGTTTCTAAAGCTTTAGTAAAGGTTTTATGTTTGTATGGTATCCCCCTTTATATGTGTCATTTTGATGAATTTTGTCTTAAGAAGCACAGGAAGGGCAATGGGAGGCCATGGAATCAAATGGGGAGAAAAAAAATCTCCTGGACTTAGATTATGCTGATGATTTAAGCATCCTAGATGAAAATGTGAGCAAAATGAATGAACTTTTAGAGGTTTTGCGAGTTCAGGGTGCTAGAATAGGTTTGAAAATAAATGTTAAGAAGACTAAGTCACTAAGGCTAGGAATAAGGGAAGATGAAAAATTGACGTTGGGTAACGACAAAATCTATTAATATTTTTTTCCATATACAATATTATATATATACAAAACAATATACAATAATTTTTTCAATGAAAAGACAATGTCAATAAAAAACGAACAGAAATTATTGTAGAAACTTTTTCCACAAGACAAGTTTTTCAAAGGAAAGTAAATACCTCCATTAAGCCAAGAATGAGCAAACATAAAGTCAAATAATCTTCCAAACGTAAAACTACCACAAATCACTATAGTGATTTGTGGTAAGTGACTAAGTGACTAAGTAATTTAATAGTCGAAAGTGAATGGAGAATAATTGACCCCCTCCCACGCCCACCATTTCCCCAAACACATTCAATCACAGTTTAGAGATATCCATTTTGTTCAACGTAGTTGAAAGTTCTTGAAACTATTTATTTAAGGATGACAAACCCCCCAGAGTCCCCAGGGCAAAGGTTGTAAGCTATGCCCTGGGGGCATATAAGGTTTTTATAGTTAGAGTTGTCGTAAAATTTTCAAAAGGGGTTCATTCAATTGGGAATTGAGAGGGCTAGTGTCCTTTTTAATAGTCGAAAGTGTTTGGAGGGTAACTAACCACCCTCTCACGAGCACCATTCCTCTAAACACATCCAATGAAAATTTCCAGATGGCCTTTGTGTTCAACGTAGTAGAAATTTCTTGAAATTAGGTCTTTGAGGGTAACAACCCCCCCCCACCACACAGCCCTCAGGGCAAGGGCTGTAAGTTATGCCCTTGGGGCATATAAGGTTTTTATTGAAAGTGTTGTCGTACAGACTTCAAAAGGGCTCATTTGATTGGAAATTGAAAGGGCTAGTGCCTTTTTTAATAGTTGAAAGTGATTGGAGTGTAACTAGCCCCCTCCTCCCCCTCCCCCCACGCCCGTAATTTTTGCCAAACACATCCAATCAAAATTTTCAGATAGCGATTTTGTTCAGCGTAGTTGATTTCCAGATAGAAAATATATTTTTGAGGAGGACATTCCCCCAAAACCCTCAGGGCAAGGGTTTTAAGTTATGCCCTGGGGGTATATAAGGTTTTTATAGAAGGCGTTGTCGTAGAAACTTCAAAACAGGCTCATTCGATTGGAAATTAAAGGGCTAGTGCCCTTTTTAATACTCGAAAATGATTGAAGGGCAACTAGCCTCCCCCCCACGCCCATCATTCCCCAAACACATCCAATCAAAATTTTGTGATAGCCATTTTGTTCAGCGTAGTTGATATCCAGATACAAAATATATTTTTGAGGAGGATATTCCCCCACAACCCTCAGGGCAAGGGTTTTAAGTTATGCCCTGGGGGCATATATGGTTTTTATAGAAGGCGTTGTCGTAGAAACTTCAAAACATGCTCATTCGATTGGAAATTAAAGGGCTAGTGCCCTTTTTAATAGTCAAAAGTGATTGGAGGGCAACTAGCCCCCCCCACGCCCATCATTTCCCCAAACACATCCAATCAAAATTTTGAAATAGCCATCTTGTTCAGCGTAGTTGATTTCCAGATAGAAAATATGGTTTTGAGGAGGACACTCCCCCAGAACCTTTATATTTTTGAGGAGGGGCTGTCCCCTCCTCAACGTCCTCGCTCTTTATGCAAAAGTTTTTATCACTTTAAAAAGTAGAGTCGTGACAAAGAGCCAAACTTTAGTGTAAAGAGCAAGGCGTTGATGAGGGAACAGCACCTTTCATATGCGGAATAATTTCTGTTCGTTTTAAGTTTTTTGTCGTTCCTTACTTTCAGTTAAAAAACTTGTTTTTTTCATGTAATTAAAAAAAAGCCAATGGCCTATTGCTTACGAATAGCATTTGTTATTGGGAAATAAACATACATTTTCGGGAGGCGCATATTCTCTGGGGGGATTTTCAGTGATGGGGTGTGGGGGATACCCCCTCTTAAATACTTTGCTCTTTACGCTAAAATATAACTTTGTATCCCAATCTTTTACAAACCACAAGTGAAACACATGGTTCATTAAGTTAGAATAAGATAGCTTTTTGAACATTCTCAATAATTTTAGAGTGAAAAGTGAGGTATTGTGGAGGGGGTATCCTCCTCATATAGGTAATAATTTTGTTCGTTTAAGTTTTAATGGGATACAACGTAAAGAGTAAGGAAATAAAGAGGGGCAACCCATCATATAAGGAATAAATTTAATCTATAAATTTTGTTTAAATGTTTTATGAACTCTGAGCCAAATTCAAACCTGCATTAGTTGAAAAACGTTCAGAAATTAAATAAAAATACAACGAGTTTTTTTTTACTGAAAGTAAAGAGCGACATTAAACTTAAAACGAATTATTTCGTACATGATAGGGGCTGACCACTCCTCAACGCCTCGCTCTTTACACAAAAGTTTTATTATTTTAAAAAGAAATAAAAGGGATGTCCCCTCCTCAATCTCTCGCTCTTTACGCTATAGTTTTTATTATTCTAAAAAGTAGAGTTGTGACAGAGTCAAACTTTAGTGTAAAGACCGAGCCATTGCGGAGGGAAAAAACCTTTCATATGCGGAATAATTTCTGTTTCTTTTAAGTTTTGCGTCGTTCCTTACTTTGCGTTAAAAACTTGTTGTTTTTTTTTCATGTAATTAGAGGCAACGCTGTAGCAATGCCTATAGTAAAGACCATACGGCTCCAATGTTTTATTATTTTTTTCTTTTTCCAGAGAAACTTCATATGGAAGGGGTCGTCGTAGAAGCTTCAAAGGGGGCTCATTCGATTGGAAATCGTGAGTTCTAGTGCCCTTTCTAATAGTCGAAAATGATTGGAGGGCAACTAGCCCCCCCCACGCCAATCATTCCCCCAAACACATCCAATCAAAATTTTGAGATAGCCATTTTGTTCAGCGTAGTTGATTTCGACATAGAAAATATATTTTTGAGGAGGATACTCCCCCACAACCCTCAGGGCAAGGGTTTTAAGTTATGCCCTGGGGGCATACAAGGTTTTTATAGAAGGCGTTGTCGTAGAAACTTCAAAATAAGCTCATTCGATTGGAAATTAAAGAGCTAGTGCCCTTTTTAATAGTCGAAAGTGATTGGAGTGTAACTAGCCCCCCTCCTCCCCCTGCCCCCACGCCCATAAATTTTCCAAACAAATCCAATCAAAATTTTCAGATAGCCATTTTGTTCAGCGTAGTTGATTTCCAGATAGAAAATATATTTTTGAGGAGGTCACTCCCCCAAAACATTCAGGGCAAGGGTTTTAAGTTATGCCCTGGGGGTATATAAGGTTTTTATAGAAGGCGTTGTCATAGAAACTTCAAAACAGGCTCATTCGATTGGAAATTAAAGGGCTAGTGCCCTTTTTAATAGTCGAAAATGATTGGAGGGCAACTTGCCCCCCCCCCCCCCCGCCCATCATTCCCCCAAACACATCCAATCAAAATTTTGTGATAGCCATTATGTTCAGCGTAGCTAATTTCCAGATACAAAATATATTTTTGAGGAGGATATTCCCCCACAACCCTCAGGGCAAGGGTTTTAAGTTATGCCCTGGTGGCCTATATGGTTTTTATAGAAGGCGTTGTCGTAGAAACTTCAAAACATGCTCATTCGATTGGAAATTAAAGGGCTAGTGCCCTTTTTAATAGTCAAAAGTGATTGGAGTGCAACTAGCCCCCCCCCCCCACGCCCATCATTTCCCCAAACACATCCAATCAAAATTTTGAGATAGCCATTTTGTTCAGCGTAGTTGATTTCCAGATAGAAAATATGTTTTTGAGGAGGACTATCCCCCAGATCCTTCGGGGCAAGGGTTTTAAGATATGCCCTGGGGGCATATAAGGTTTTTATAGAAGGCGTTGTCGTAGAAACTTCAAAAAAGGCTCATTCGATTGGAAATTCAAAGGGATAGTGCCCTTTTTAATAGTCGAAAGTGATTGGAGGGCAACTAGCCCCCCCCCCCACGCCCATCATTTCCCCAAACACATCCAATCAATATTTTGAGATAGCCATTTTGTTCATCGTAGTTGATTTTCAGATAGAAAACATATTTTTGAGGAGGACAATCCCCCACAACCCCCAGGGCAAGGGTTTTAATTTATGCCCTGGGGGCATATAAGGTTTTTATAGAAGGCGTTGTCATAGAAACTTCATAAAAGGCTCATTCGATTGTAAATACAAAGGGATAGTGCCCTTTTTAATAGTCAAAAGTGATTGGAGGGCAACTAGCCCCCCCCCCCTACGCCTATCATTCCCCCAAACACATCCAATCAAAATTTTGAGATAGCCATTTTGTTCAGCGTAGTTGATTTTCAGATTGAAAATATATTCTTGAGGAGGACACTCCCCTACAACCCTCAGGGAAAGGGTTTTAAGTTTTGCCCTGGGGGCATATAAGGTTTTTATAGAAAGTGTTGTCGTACAGACTTCAAAAGGGCTCATTTGATCGGAAATTGAAAGGGCTAGTGCCTTTTTTAATAGTTGAAAGTGATGGGAGAGCGACTGACGACCCTCTCAGGCCCACCATTTTCCCAAACACATCCAATCAAAATTTTGAGATAGCCGTTTTGTTTAACGTAGTTGAAAGTTCTGAAAATTATGTCTTAGAGGATTACAACCACCCTCACGGCCCTTAGGGTAAGGGTTGTAATTTATGCCCTGGGGACATATAAGGTGTTTATAGAAAGCGTTGTCGTAGAAACTCAAAAAGGGTTCATTCGATTGGAAATCGAAAGGCCTAGTACCCTTTTTAATAGTCGAAAGTGATTGGAAAGCTTGAAATTTTATAGTAAAGATCGATGTTGGTATAATGCATGATTTTTTGTTGTTGTTACTGTTGCTTAGACCAGGGCACCTCGTATTGAAGGATTTGTCATAGGAACTTCGAAAAGGGCTCATTTGATTGAAAATAGAAAGGGCTGATGCTCTTTTAATAGTCAAAAGTGATTGGAGGGCAACTAACCCCCCTCCCACGCCAACCCTCCCATGTGCCTTTACGTTTAAAACCTAAATGTTGCCTTAAAATTAAATCAAAATGCACTGTGTTAATGCTAATTCCCAATAAGGCATCTCAGCAGTATCCCAAGAGTGACTGAGGGTATTATTTTCAAACTTTCGGGGCTACTTCTGTTCTTAAAATTTAACCAATTCAAAATAGTGTAAGTGTATCCTAGCTATCAAAGAAAGTAAGCAGATTTTTGCGAATGGTATCAAGTTTTCCATTTCAGGTCAACTAGACGAGGTATGAAACGAAATTAAACACTACTATTTGTGTCTAGATTTTTAAAAGGGTGTAGGTTGTTAAAAATTGCTGAAAATTTTTCTCAAGCATACAAATAGCAGACCAAACTATAAAGTCTTAAAAAAACGAAAAGATTTAAAGTATTATTTTCTTCTTCCCTGAAGAGACTATGTCAATATAATACGAACAGATATTAATTAAAAAAAACTTTTTCCAAAAAATAAGTTTTTCGAAGAAAAGTAAAGAACTCCGTTAAACAAAAAATGAGCAAAAATAAAATAAAATAATCTACGAAGCGTTAAACTACCGCAAATCAGCATCGATAAATAAATGAAACCCAAAACGAACAGAAATTACAATAAATAGCCGAGTCAAACTAAAAACGATCATAAATTAACATAAGTTCATCTCAAAACCCCTATGCCTTCCCAAGGCCAGAACATAATTTGCACTTTACTGAAAAAAATACAAATGAATGTGCATTGTCGGCTTAATATATACTGATATTTAGTAATCAAAATGTTAATATTACTTGATTTATTAAAGTTATAAAAGTAAGAATATTTATATTTTTTTTTCAGTAAAGTGCAAATTATGTTCTGGCCTTGGGAAGGCATAGGGGTTTTTAGCCCAACTTATATTAATTTCGGCTCGTTTTGAGTTTGACTCGATTATTTATTGTAATTTCTGTTTGTTTTGGGTTTCATTTATTTATCAATGCTGACTTGCGATAGTTTCCACGCTTCGTAGAATATTTGATTTTATTTTTGCTCATTTTATGTTTAATCGAGTTCTTTACTTTCCTTTGAAAAGCTTATTTTGTGGAAAAAGTTTTTTTAATTAATCTTTTAAAGATCTTTTCTTTCATTCATTTCAGTCATTTGAGAATTGCTCAACTTGTGACTTTCATTTTTATAAAAATAGTTTCGACCTCTTTGGCCGTTTTGTTACTAAGCCTCACAAAATCAGTTCCGCCAATATCGCTAATTTAAATTATGTGGGAGAATCTTTCCATGGAGAAATTTCTCGTGGGGGAAGGGAATTTTCCATGGAGGGCGAGCTGAATTTCCTGGCATTATTTAAAAAACGATCAACAATTGAATGAAAAACAAGTTTTTTCAACTGAAAGTAAGAAGCAACATTAAAACTTAAGACGAACAGAAAATATTACGTATATGAGATGGGTTGTCTCTCCTTAATAGCTCGCTCTTGCACTAAAGTTTCCTTTTTAAGTTTATTAGCGGTTATTTTTCTAATTAAACATCCTTTGTGATTCAGCAGTCATTTTTAAACAACTGGAACAAAAATCAAACTTAGGTTATAATAAGAGTTATTATTAGTTTAAAAAAAAGTAAAATTAATATATAAATTTCATTTTAATTATTTATGTACGGAGAGCCAAATTCAAAACCTGCATTAATTCAAAAACGTTCAGAAATTGAATTTTTTAAAAAACAAGGTTTTTAACTAAAAGTAAGGAGTGACATTAAAACTTAAAACGAACAGAAATTATTCCGTATATGAAAGGGGCTGTCCCCTCCTCAACGCCCCGCTCTTTACGCTAAAGTTGTTTAATTGTTTTATAAAGTAGAGTTGTGAGAAAGAGTCAAACTTTAGAGTAAAGAGCGGGGCGATAAGGAGGGGACAGCTCGTTTCATATAAGGAATAATTTCTGTTCATTTTAAGTTTTAATGTCGCTCCTTACTCTCAGTAAAAAACTTTTTCTTTTATTTAATTGTTTTAAAAAGTAGAGTTGTGACAAAAAGTCAAGCTATAGTGTAAAGAGCGAGGTATTGAGGAGAAAACTGCCCCTTTCACATACGAAATAATTTCTGTTTGTTTTAAGTTTTAGTGTTGTTCCCTACTTTCAGCTAAAAAAAAATTGTTTTTTTTTGTATTTAATTAAAGAAAAGAAAAACCTATTGCTTATGCATAGCATTTGTTATTGGGAAGTAAACAGACATTTTTCGGGGAAAAAATTTCCTCTGGGGAATTTTCATTGGTGGGATGTCCCCTCTTAAGTACTTCGCTCTTTATGCTAAAGTATGACTTTGTATCCCAATCCTTTACGAACAACAAGTGAAACACAAGGTTTGTTAAGTTAGAATAAGAAGCTTTGTGTAAATTCTAATTAACGTTAGCGTGAAGAGCGACGTTTTATGGAGGGGTATCCTCCTCTTGTTTCTATGCGTTTACCCCCCCCCCTAGGAAAATAAGGCTTTCTAAATTTGAGAATTTTATTTGAGTTTTTTCTTATTTTCTGTAGGGGGAAGAAATTTTGGTACTTGTGTATTATGCGCCACTCACTCAAGTTTACGCTGTGTAAGACTCGAGAACAAACCGATGTCTTCGTTAGTCTCTTTTAGCTTGACGCTAGACAAAGACAAGTAACAGAATAGACGGGAAATAAATAATTTGGGCTATATATATATATATATGCACATAAGGGGGGGGGGTTAAGAGGTGTAAAGTATTTGGACAGTTTGAAGTCAGAAAACAAATCTTACTTCATAATATGCAGAATAAATGTACCTAACACATTTTGCATGCAGACTCGCTATACTTTACCCCCGTCCCCCTCTAATGTGCAAATATATAGCCCAAATTGGTCAATGGTCTCCGGCGGTTTGGTGCTACGACGAGTTATTAGTAGTAGTAGTAGTTGCATTGAATATTATAAATATTTTAATAACAAATACTAAATTATTGAAAATATCAGTGCCGGTCCAGAAGTATTACAGTTTCTGCCAATTTTTCATGTGTAAATGTTCTGGCAGAATTATCTAGGAGCTATTTTCCGCGTGTTTTGATTTGTGGGAAATGATTTCCAGGGAAGGGGGCATTTCCGGAGTGATCAAGAAACTGATTAGAGATTAAAGTCTTATTCAAATGAAAGAATGCCAAGGAAGATTTTTCAGACTGAATCGTTCACAAGCAATTTTACTGGCAGGGGGGATTCTCAACAAGGATAGAACTGTCTGGAGGGAATTGGACGGGGGAAGGATTACTTTATGGTGGATGAAATTTCACCGAAGAAGATTTTCTTGAGGGGGAGGGTTATCCCTTCCATATATAAAGGCTGTCTCCCTCCCTGATATCTTGCTCTTCACGCTAAAGTTTAACTGTTTGTCCCAATTTTTTAAGAGTGTTTACTGATCACGAGGGCTTTTTAATTAGAATTGGATGCTTTTTTAAAAGTGCTACATTTTTGCGTAAAGAGTAAGGTAATAAGGAGAGGGCGACCCTTCATTTAAGGAATACATCTTCCAAATTTAATTTGAAAATTTTGTTTTAATTTTATATGAACTGTGAGCCAAATTTGAACCTGCATTAGTTGAAAACCGTTCAGAAATTAAATAAAAATACAAGGAGTTTTTTTTTACTGAAAGTAAGGAGCGACATTAAACTTAAAACGAATTATTCCGTACATAAAGGGGCAGTTCCCTCCTCAACGCCTCGCTCTTTACACAAAAGTTTTATTATTTTAAAAAGAAATAAAAGGGGTGTCCCCTCCTCAATCTCTCGCTCTTTACGCTATAGTTTTTATTATTCTAAAAAGTAGAGTTGTGACAGAGTCAAACTTTAGTGTAAAGACCGAGCCATTGAGGAGGGAAAAAACCTTTCATATGCGGAATAATTTCTGTTTCTTTTAAGTTTTGCGTCGTTCCTTACTTTTCGTTAAAAACTTGTTTTTTTTTCATGTAATCAGAGGCAACGCTGTAGCAATGCCTATAGTAAAGGCCATACCGCTCCAATGTTTTATTATATTTTTTTTTTTTCAGAGAAACTTCATATG
This sequence comes from Artemia sinica, assembly GCA_027921565.1. Lineage (NCBI taxonomy): Eukaryota > Metazoa > Arthropoda > Branchiopoda > Anostraca > Artemiidae > Artemia > Artemia sinica. The sequence goes on from CM051275.1 coordinate 40,419,179, forward strand.
GAAGGGGTCGTCGTAGAAGCTTCAAAGGTGGCTCATTCGATTGGAAATCGAGAGTTCTAGTGCCCTTTCTAATAGTCGAAAATGATTGGACGGCAACTAGCCCCCCCCCCACGCCCATCATTCCCCCAAACACATCCAATCAAAATTTTGAGATAGCCATTTTTGTTCAGCGTAGTTGATTTCCAGATTGAAAATATATTCTTGAGGAGGACACTCCCCCACAACCCTCACAACCCTTCCCTTGCACTTTACCCCCCCCCCGGCTACCCTACCAGTATGACTCTGGTTTAAGAGTAAGCCGGCAGAACGATCCACAGGTAGCACATCCATGCAGAGTTTCTAAAACTTTAAATAGTAAGATGAATTCCACCGTAGTTCCATCCTAACTTAATAATATTCCCATAATTTGTTCGCTGTCCTCCTTTTCTCTCAAGCCTGGCCCAGTCCCGCCTTTTAATAATGCCTCAAAACCACACCCTTACCCACAGCATCCTTCTCATAAACTTCAACCCCAAATAACTCCCAGCCCTCCTCCCGAAAAAGATGCCTCTCCCCTCCCAGATCCACGTTCCTCCCACCCCCCATGCCTCCCACAATTAACAAACAAAAAATTGCCCTCTTTAGTAACCGTTTTACCTTCCCAAAGTTGCTTGTTACGAACGCCGAAAGCCTGAATTTCGATAAATTGATCGAGCTAGAGGCCCTTTGTCAAGTACACAAAATTGATGTAATTGCCGTAACTGAGGTCCAAGCACAGAACCCTGATTTATTGAAAATTAATAATTACTCCCAATTCATAAAACTTCGTCCCATGATCACCCCCTAGGTAAAAAGGGAGGTGGAATACTATTATTTGTAAATAATTATCTCTTTCCTAAATTAATTCATACTCCCAACCTTTCAGATTACGATGAAATCATTTGGGTAAGTGTAAGACCCAAAGTTTTACCACGCCCCTTTAATTTGATTGTGTTTTGCTGCTTCTATTATTCCCCAAATCAAAACGCTGCACAAAGACAGCGATTCTACCAACAACTGCATAGTAGTGCCGACTTTGTCCTATGCAAATTCCCGAACGCCGGTATTTTCTTAGTAGGTGATGCTAATAATCTAAAGTTAAATCCCCTTTGTAGTTCCCTAAACTTAAAACAAATAGTAAAAATACCAACAACAAAAGGAAATTCAACCCTTGATTTGATTTGCACCAATTTGCAGGCTTTCTATGCCCCTCCTGTCCCCTTGCCCCCGTTAGGAGGAAGTTACCATTTTTGTTTATTAACGAAGCCTCTCAATAGCTTTAATCATACTTTTTCTGTTACTGAGTTCTCTTATCGCCCAATTTCCAATGATGGCCTTTACACTTTTGGATCTTGGATTACCAATGAAAACTGGCTGGCCCTCAAAGGAAAAAATGACATTAATTTTAAAGTCTCCGAATTCCAAAATCTGATTAAAACAAAATACATAAATTCCTTCTCTGTGAAAAAAGTAAAAACATGTTCTAATGACAAACCATACATTACTAGCCAATTGAAAAAACTAATTAGATTTAAATTGAATCTACTAAAGAGTGGTAAAACATCCGAAGCCAACTCACTGCGTAAACATATAAAAAAAGAAATACGTAAATCTGCTTCTTCATATTATAAATACAAAGTCCAGGATTTATTTTCTACAAAGCCAAAACAATGGTATAATAGAATAAAGAAAATTTGTGGGAAAACACATAATGATATAGATTTTCATTTCCAAGAAGACCCTTCAGTTACAGCCAATGATCTGAACAGGTTTCTTTCTTCCATAGTTCAGAACCTCCCTCCCCTTTCTTTTGACACTCCGTATGATTTGTGCTCTCTCAATTTTCCCGTTATTTCGCCCTCGGATGTAGAGGCAAAAATTAAGAACATTAAAAAGTGTAGTACATGTCCATTAGACATTCCGATTGTACTAATTAAAGCCTTTGCCGACAACCTCTCAGAACCTTTGTCCTTACTTTTTAATGAAATTACCTCTAATGGTAAATTTCCAAATTGTTGGAAATTAGGTTTTATTACTCCCGTAAAAAAGAAAGGTAAAAATCAAGATTTGATGGTGTCCGTCCCATTACTCTTACTCCAGTTTTTTCGAAGTTATATGAAAGCTTTTTAGCTGAGTGGTTGAAAGTAAAAATAATCCCAAATGTTGACCAAAGACAATTCGGAAACCTACGCTCTACATCTACTACCCACTATCTTGTTCACCTTATGGACACAATATGCAAAACACTCGAAAAACCCAATACCTGGCTCAATGTTATCGCTGTTGACTTGCAAAAAGCTTTTGATTTAATCAACCACAATATACTATTAGAAAAGCTATCTAATGACTTTCAAGTTGACCCTTATTTAATTAGAATAATTGCGTCTTTCCTCTCTAACAGAACGCAAGTCGTGAAATACCTGAATGTATATTCTGATCCCCTCCCAATTTATAATGGTGTGCCCCAAGGAACCCTCTTAGGTCCAATTTTATTTCTTACAATGATAAATAACCTTGGTGTTTATTTCCCGGATAGATGGAAATTCGTTGATGATCTAACTGTCTTAGAGACATGTTCCAAAAATTCCAAAAGCAACCCAATGTACATCTTGGAATCGATATCAGCCGAAGCTCTTACTGATGATATGAAAGTCAACCCTTTAAAGTCAACTGTTCTTACTATTAATTTCCTTAAAACTCCTCCTTCCTTCTCCTGTCCAATCCTCCTGAAATGTCCGTTACCACTATGAAATTACAGGGCGTTACCATCTCAAGCGACTTAAAATGGGATTGTCATATTAATGACATCTTAAAACGTGCAAATGCCGCATTTTCCCTCCTTAAACTCCTTAAAAAATTTAAATGCCCTAAATCGCACTGTTTGAGGATTTTCTTGTCATTTGTACGCCCAACCCTTGAGTACGCCTGTCCTGTTTGGCATCCTGGCATTTCCATTGAATTGTCGGACAGAATAGAAGCAGTACAAAAAAGGTGCCTAAGAATTATCTTCAATGAGGGTAAAGTACCTTATATTTCCCTTCTTAGGAGAGCTAATCTTGTCACCCTTAAGGAAAGGAGAGCAAAAATTACCTTGCGTTTTGCTAACAATGCCCTTCATAACCCTCGAACAACTCCCCTTTTCCCCGGTCAATATTCACCCCTTCGACCCCGCCTCCCGCGTTCTGTGTCAACAAAAATCCCCCTTCTTGCCCCAATAAGAGTTTGCACTGAAAGATATAGAAGAACTTTTATCCCTTACATAGTTGACATTTTCAACCACTGAATCTCCGCTGCCCCCCCCCCTCACTCGCTCCTTACCTATAGTTATTAATTTAATGCCCATTTTGCAAATTTGGGGGTTTTATATTTATGTTTGTTAGTCACCAACTAACTTATGTTTTTTTTTGTTTGCTGACGTTTGACGTTGTTATATTTTTGCTGACGACACTGGCCTTCTAATTTTATGAGTTTACTTTGTACTTTGTTTTTGTTTTTAACGTTTTTACGTATTTGACATTGACCCTTTTATAATTTGCTGTTGTTGTTCGATTGTTTGTTTTTGTTATTCTTTTTTCGCTGTATTTGACGCTAAAGTGCGAATTCGGCCCTTTTGGGCTTGTGATAGCCATTTTTCAGCAATAAATCTTATCTTATCTTATCTTATGCCCTGGGGGCATATATGGTTTTTATAGAAGGCGTTGTCGTAGAAACTTCAAAACATGCTCATTCGAATGGAAATTAAAGGGCTAGTGCCCTTTTTAATAGTCAAAAGTGATTGGAGTGCAACTAGCCCCCCCCCCACGCCCATCATTTCCCCAAACACATCCAATCAAAATTTTGAGATAGCCATTTTGTTCAGCGTAATTGATTTCCAGATAGAAAATATGTTTTTGAGGAGGACACTCCCCCAGAACCTTCAGGGCAAGGGTTTTAAGATATGCCCTGGGGGCATATAAGGTTTTTATAGAAGGAGTTGTCGTAGAAACTTCAAAAAAGGCTCATTCGATTGGAAATTCAAAGGGATAGTGCTCTTTTTAATAGTCGAAAGTGATTGGTGGGCAACAAGCCCCCCCCCCCCCCTACGCCTATCATTCCCCCAAACACATCCAATCAAAATTTTGAGATAGCCATTTTTGTTCAGCGTAGTTGATTTCCAGATTGAAAATATATTCTTGAGGAGGACACTCCCCCACAACCCTCAGGGCAAGGGTTTTAAGTTATGCCCTGGGGGCATATAAGGTTTTTATAGAAGGCGTTGTCGTAGAAACTTCAAAACAGGCTCATTCGATTGGAAATTAAAGGACTAATGCCCTTTGTAATAGTTTAAAAGTGATTGGAGAGCAACTAGCCCCCCCCCCACGCCCATCGTTTCCCCAAACACATCCAATCAAACTTTTGAGATAGCCATTTTGTTCAGTGTAGTTGATTTCCAGATAGAAGGCTCATTCGATTGGAAATTCTGAGGGCTACTGCCCTTTGTAATAGTCGAAAGTGATTTGAGGGCAACTAACCCCCCTCTCACGCCCACCTTTTCCCCAAACACATCCAATCAAAATTTTAAGACAGTCATTTTATTAAATGTAGTTTTAAGTTCTGGAAATTGGGTCTTTGAGGATTACAACTCCCCCAAAGCCCTCACGGCAAGGGTTGTAATTTAAGGATTCTCTGAATCCTTCATATTGTTTCTTATAGAAGGGATGCTCGTATATAATTTAGAGAGGACTCATTTGATTAAAATTGAAAGTTCTTGTTCACTTTTTAAGAGTCAAAAGAGATTGAAGGGCAACTAGCCCCTCTCCCTCCTCCACGCCCTAAATGCATCAGATAAAAATTTTGAGATAGACATTTTGTTAAAACAGTTCAAAGTTCTGATAATAAAAAACTCCGGTGTCGACACAGCCTACCAGGGCCCAGGGGTAGGCGTTGTAAGTTATGCCCTGGGGCATAACTTATTAAAGGGGGCTTTATAACTTATGGGAAGGGGTTTTGTAAGGAAAGAACACATAGGAAATCCATTATAATTATCCAATTATACGGTTAAAAAACATACTCCGTGATAGATGCAAAATTGCTTTGGTACACAAATTCCTATTAAGGTCAATTCCAAACAGTCGTGATCCCTTTGTGTCAGCAAGTGAAATGGTCCAAACCTCCCTCATTGGAGCTATTTGTTCAATCCATTCATTGTTTTCAATCGCTGTCCACAAGTTATGCAAGCTGTCTATTGTTCATATATAAGGTTTTTATCAAAGAGGTAATCGTATAGACTTTGAAAAAAGCCTCATTCGATTTAAATTGAAAGTTCTAGATCCGTTTTTTAAAGTCAAGAATAATCGGACAGTAAGCACCCCCCCCCCCCATGCCATAAAAACTTGAAACTCTTTGCAATCAAAAACGAACAAAAATTAATTAAAAAAATCTTTCCGAAAAATAAGTTTTTCAAAGAAAAGTAAAGGCCATTTTAAACTTAAGCTCAGGAGATACAAATACCTGTTAAAATTCAAACTCAAAACGACCAGCAATTACTATTAAAGAATAAATGAAACCCAAAACGAACAGAAATTAAATAAACAATCATAGCAAAAAACTTACAACAAGTAATAATATAAATGAATAAGTAGATCTTAAAGCGAGTAAGGCTTAGATTGAATATGAAAATCAAGCTTAAAACGAAAACAAATATTTTGCTATTAAAGTATAAATGAAACTTAAAACGAATAGAAATTAAATAAACAATCAATGCGAAAAAACATACAATATATATTTATGTAAATGAACAAATAAATCTTAAAACGAGTGAAACTTAAATTGAATATGCAAATCAAGTTTGAATCGAATAAAAATAACTACAAACATGAGTTAGGGTATCGTCTTACTGCAGAAGCCTAAAGCCTACTGCGTCATTGGCGCTTTACTGAAAACGAATTATATTACAAATGTTTTCTTTTGTATTTAATATTGAAAATAAATATTAAAATTACAGTAAAATTTTGAACTGATGAGCTTTTAGCAATTAATATCATTATGCATCAAATATTCAGTTTAATTTATTAGTTCTTTTCAAGATTGGTCAAGACAAATATAGTTTCACTACAAGCAAAATTCGGATACTGCCCCCTTCTTTAACTGTTAAAACCTGAAGTCTTCTGCGTCATTGGTGCTTCACTGAAAACGAATTACTCGTATATTACAAATTTATTATTTTCCAGTTCTTACAGCATTGAAAATGAAAATAAAAATTACAGTGAAAAAAAATCTTGAACTGATGGATCTTTCAACAATTAATATTATATGTCTAATATTCAATTTGATTTTGTTTATACTTTCCAAGACTGTTCAAGACTCTTATAGTTTTGCCATTTTTTTTAACTCTGCCATTTTTTGTAACTAATCTTGTTAGTTTGTTATGAAAACATTCTATGGTTTCTAGGCATTTCTATTTGAGCGGAAATATGCACCTCAAACTTTGTGGAACATGCATTTTCTTGCATGAAACACCAAAATATAATAAAATGTCAAGTTTCGGAGTGTTCCACCATTCGCAAGCAAGTGCCATTGGTATTTTTGAATCCGCATGGTCAATTTAGGGGTGGAGGGTAGGCTAATTCTCGTAGCAGCCCCATTCCATCATGGTATGGTTCACATTTTCAACACCTTGCGTCCGGATTATCATATAATCTACCAAGCGTACAACTACCCCAAATCAGTATCAATAAATAAATGAAACCCAAAACGAACAAAAATTAAAATAAATATTAGAGTCAAACTCAAAACGAGCATAAATTAGTGTGAGTAGGGTTCAAAACCTCTATGCTTTCTTAAAACCAGAATATAATTTGTACTTTACTGAAAAAAAAATCAAATGAGTTTACTGAAAAAACATGTGCATTGTCAATTTAATATACATATGCTGATATTTATTTCCTAAAATCTTAATTAATTTTTCATTTCTCAAAGTTACAAAAGTGAAAATATTTCAAAGAATTGTTTTCAGTAAAGCGCTAATGACGCAGTAGTTTTAGGCTTCTGTAGTAAGACGATACCTAAACTCTTGTTTGTAGTTATTTTTATTCGATTCAAACTTGATTTGCATATTCAATTTAAGTTTCACTCGTTTTAAGATTTATTTGTTCATTTACATTAATATATATTGTATGTTTGTTCGCATTGATTTTTTATTTAATATCTGTTCGTTTTAAGTTTCATTTATACTTTAATAGCAAAATATTTGTTTTCGTTTTAAGCTTGATATTCATATTCAATCTAAGCATTACTCGCTTTAAGATCTATTTATTCATTATATTATTACTTGTTGTATGTTTTTTGCTATGATTGTTTATTTAATTTCTGTTCGTTTTGGGTTTCATTTATTCTTTAATAGTAATTGCTGGTCGTTTTGAGTTTGAATTTTAACAGGTATTTGTATCTCCTGAGCTTAAGTTTAAAATGGCCTTCACTTTTCTTTGAAAAACTTATTTTTCGGAAAGTTTTTTTTAATTAATTAAAAAAAAGGCCAATGGCCTATTGCTTACGAATAGCATTCATAATTGGGAAGTAAACAGACATTTTCGGGAGGCGCATATTTTCTGGGAGGATTTTCAGTGGGGGGGGGGGGTGGATACCCCCTCTTAAATACTTTGCTCTCTACACTAAAATAAGACTTTGTATCCCAATCTTTTACGAACCACAAGTGAAACACATGGTTCGTTAAGTTAGAATAAGATAGCTTTTTGAACATTCTAAATAATTTTAGCGTTAAAAGTGAGGTATTGTGGAGGGGATATCCTCCTCATATAGGTAATAATTTTTTTTCGTTTAAGTTTTAATGTTGGTCCTTACTTTTAGTTGAAAATAGCCAGTAGCTTATTTTTCTTCATCCAAAGGCCTAACCCGTGTATTTCCAAATCTAGATTTATCTGATAAGCATTTATGTCATTGAAACTCGTTTTTATATTATTCAATGTTTGAAAAGAAATTTTGCAAAATACTCTTTAATTACAGTTTTTGCTACTGAACTTTGGCAAAGCGAACAGTTAATTAATTTTAGAAAAAAAGAAAAAATGATCGGATATATAACAAATATAGAAAGTGAAAACATCGATATATTTTTTAGTCAAATTATCGCCCATTAATTCCAATTTAAAGCGAATCATCTCATCATAAAAATAATCCAGCAACAGACTTGAAGTAAAACAGTAGTGCGCTTCAATTGCGTGAGGTAATTGCCTATAGGAAGTTAGACAACCTTTGCATTCACTTTGTCAACATAGTAATCAGCGATACAAGGGTATAATGTGACATAAATTTTTCTAATAATATATGAATTTTTCCTGAGGTTCTGGCTATAACTGAGATATAAACTGGACCCAGAGGATAAGAAATGACACCATCAGGCAACAGGCCCAACCATCTCTAATAAAAGACGTTATCCATCAACGTAGGTTGTGTTATTTCGGGCATGTCATCAGGATGGGCAGTAATCGCTTGCCAAACTCCCTCCTCTTCTGGCAACCAGAAGGATCAAGAGGACGAGGCCGTCCTAGAAACACCCAAAGACATTCATACTGAAGAGACTTGTCAAAAAATACATGCGTCCCTACAGCCCGAATGAGAAGACGCACTAGCTGCAGCATACCTCCGAGATTACTGGAGACTTTGTGTATACCCTGGGTGCTGTTAGAGGCTAAGAAGAAACTATGGTCCAAGAGTATTTTTAATGGGTTCATAGACTAAATATATTGTGTATTTTGGGGAGACATAGGTCTCATGTCATTGAGAAGTGGAAGAATGATGGTTATGACCAGACTTTCGGAAAAGTTTCTGAAGATGCCAGATTTCTTTCTAAAAAAAGCAACATATATATTTAAACGCCTAAATGATCTTTGGAACGAAAGTATGGGTGCGGTGTGATAGCGGAGAGAGCAAAGGAACTGTCTCAGGACCAGGAGATTCAAATTTGACAAGAGGAGGTGGTGAATTCCTGGTTACTAGAGCTATATGGACAGGCCAGAGAGTCGCAGGGGGAAGAGATTTATTTTAGGGCGAGGATATGTTTAGTAAGTGTGTGAGCAAATGCAATCACCTCATGAACATCACTTATTCACAGTCTTAGCTACTTCGTTTTCTTGACATTAAGTTACAAACATATTGTTGCTCTTTGAACTATAATACCCTCCAAAATATATTCATCTTTCTATTATAAATATTTGGGGATTTGATAATGCCGCTCTTTGACCCATCAGTGCAAAGATCGCACATCTGAGACTTTTAATTTTTTGTAGAGCTTATCGATTTTTCCTTTATGTATAGGCTTAGATCTTACAGCTTACTGTCAAACAGAATATTAGTTAGAGAAATTTGATGACAATCTCATCAGAGTCCTTAAACCACTGATCAAAGCATAACAAACACATTTGTAAGAAAACAGTGTGAGAAGTAAAATTAAGGTCGTCAAATATTCTTTAAATCCTTTCTTGTCAAAAGATGGGACATTTTTAGCAGCTTGATAAGTCAAAAAAATATTGCCAGCTTATAAATGTAGCCTGAAAACTGTTACCTATAGTCTACAATAAATAGATGGCATGGTTTACAAAATAGCCATGTTGAATTTAGGAAACTAAATATTTCTTTCAAATTTTGATTAAGAAATAAGACTGGCAGACCCACTTGTGTGATTTTTTTTTTTTATTTCGAATTGGAATTAAGTCAGTTGGTTATATTTGTAGTTATAAGCATAAAAAGTAAGTTGCGGTAGTCCTTACATTAAGACTATAGGCCTAGACCTACTTCTGAGAAATAAGCACTGTAAATTAGGATGGCAGGCCTACAACTTAATTCCCTATTTGACACTTTAAATCTGATCTCCCCTTGCCTTTACTGTTGTGCACTTTTCTCTGTTTTGTCTAGCCATAGCCCTAAATAATAGCCTATATAGCCTATAAGCTGTGTTATTAGGGTCAATTTAGGCCTATTTAAGATTCCATAACTGACATACATTGTGACAGGATTAACATAGACTTGGCCTACTACCAATAAATGAATAGAATTGAACCTGAACCTTTTCTGGAGACATCCTAGGCAATAAAGAAACATAATTTTAGATTGCTACTTTTATGCTGATGTTTATTGTTTACCTTGCAATTTTGAAAAGTCATCTCCAGCCCCTTCTGTTTGTCTCATGTAGCTTTGGGTGTATTTGTGGTAAAATTCTACTTTAGCCACTTTTGGCTATCATAGAAAGGGGTTAAGTTAGGAAAATGAAACTTTCAGGGATGGGTCTACAGGCTGAAGTATGTCCTGGGAAGGTATTTAGAAGTAGCCTACCTACCCACACTCCTTCTGCCTCTAGAGGGTCCTGACCTTTGATGACTAGTAAAGTTCTACCAAATCATATTATTGAGTTAGGACTAAAGTGAATACACCATTCAATGCCTTTTTTTATACTGATTACAAATATAATAATCATTTCTATTGGAAATGAATTTCAGCCCCCCCCCTATATATACCTAACCTAACCCTGAATTGGTATATATAGAGGGGGGGGGGGCTGAAATTAATTTCTGATAGGAATGATTATTATATTCATAATCAACATAAAAAAGGCATCAAATGGTGTATTCACTTTATTCCTAACTCAATGATATGATTTGGCAGAACTTTACCTCATGACCTTTAAAAATCTGTGTTATAAAAGTGAAACAGTAAAATTCTACTTTAGCTACTTTTGGCCATCTTGGAATGGGTTTAGGTTAGGAAAATGAAACTTTCAGATATATTTCTACAGGCCAAAGAATGTCCTGGGAAGGTATTTTGAAGTACCTACCTTCACTCCTTCTCCCTCTAGAGGGTCCTGAAATTTGCCTACATGATAGGTCTATTACCCATTGGAATTTTGACAAAATAACATTTTACCTTAATTTTCAGTTATCAGTTTCTTTCTCTCTGGCTTTAGCTCTGAAAATGCAATTTCAGTTAATTGAGAAGAATTTTCAGCCATATCAAAGTTTTAATTCCAAAATTTAGGAAAATTATTTGCATATTTTTAAAACCTTATAAATTGGGATTGAGCAAAATTGTGAAGCTGAAAACAATTTTGTTATGCTTCATTTAAGCAGAAGATCTATTTTGCAAGGTTTCACTTCTATAACTCACATATTTTTTAAGGTCATCAAAGGTCAGGACCCTCTAGAGGGAGAAGGAGTGGAGGTAGGTACTTCAAAATACCTTCCCGGACATACTTTAGCCAGTAGACTCATCCCTGAAAGTTTCATTTTCTTAACCTAACCCCTTTCTAAGATAGTCAAAAGTAGCTAAAGTAGAATTTTACCAGTGAAACCTTGCAAAATAGATCTTCTGCTTAAATGAAGTACAATAAATTTTTTTTTCTGCTTCACCACTTTGCTCAATCCCAATTTATAAGGTTTTAAAGATATGCATATGCATTTCCTAAATAAAAAAAAAACATACACATGGCTTAAAATTCTACTCAAATAACAGGAATTGCATTTTCTGAACTAAAGCCATTGAAAAAGAAACTGAGGTACTTGTTTAGAATCCAGTAAAAATGCATCAAAATTTCAAAGATGTTATATGAAAAACATATAGCAGTATAAAAACAGGTTTTTGCTTACTAGTAAGGTATTGCTCACTCCATGACAAAGATTTAAACTTTAGTTTTTTGGGATTTAAGGGGCAAAAAAAAGGTACCTAGATTAGGTTATATATTTAATATATGCTATGCTTTTCCCACCACCCCTAATGTGCAAATATGTAGCCCAAATTTGTTTCTTAACTATTATATTTTTATTATACTTTTTTTTGTTTCATTAGCATTAATGAAACTTCACATATTGCATGTTTACTGGATACTAAACAATTACCAAACCTGATAACTGAAAATTCAGGTAAAATGTTGTTTTGTCAAAATTTCAATAGGTCATGTAGGCAAATTTCAGGACCCTCTAGACAGAGAAAGAGTAGAGGTAGGTACTTCAAAATACCTTCCCAGGACAGACTTTAGCCTGTAGACCCATCCCTGAAAGTTTAATTTTCCCAACCTAACCCCTTTCCAAGATAGCCAAAAGTAGCTGAAGCAGAATTTTGCTGTATTTGTTTTTCTTCAAGTGGTTCTCAAGGCTTATACCAAGAAACTAACTGACAACAATGAAATCTTGCTTTATAATATTCAGAACATTCCTATTAGTAGCCTACAAATATTTTATTCTTTTCTGTTGAATCTATCTTTTAAAATAAACTTTGGTAAATATTGAAAACAAGTTCAGACTAAAGTTCAAGTCATACAAACAACTTTTCAACAGAAAACCAATTACTTTTGATAGCATTCACAAAGAAATATATTATTAGGTGGGGAGATAATGCATGGCTTTTGTCAGAGTAATGAATTTTTTTATTTAAAATATAAAATAAGGAGTAAAATAGTCCTGTATGTTTTATTGGGATGTTTCCTTCAGAAGAGCTGTAACTCAAGATGGTAAATTTCTAGTGGATCATATAATTTAGCTAGGATGAAAGTGAAAATGTCATTTGATGCCTTTTTTATGCTCTTTCGTAATTCAGTAATTATTTCTGAGGCTAATTGCATCTTGAGCCCTTAAAGGGACCACAAAGAAGTTATCAACATTAGTAAAGGTATTGAAGAGCAGTTAAAAATATATCACTAGTTTATAAATAAGTTGTTCATGAGTAATATATTCCAAAAATACTTATTTATAACAATTCAAACCTCATTTATTAGGCAACTCAAATATACACCATTTTCCTACCCATTCCTACCCTAAACAATTTTAACTTTGCCATCAACAATTCAGGGTATATATTTGCACATTGGGGGTGAAGGGGGGGGGGGGTAAAGTTCATGGTAAATTTGCATTGGGCCATATAATTTAGCTAGGATGAAAGTGAAAACATCATTTGATGGTGCCTTTAAGGGCTCAAGATGCAATTAGCCCCAGAAGCAATTATTGAATTATGAAAAAGCATATAAAAAGGCATTAAATGAGGCTTTCACTTTCATCCTAGCTAAATTATATAACCAACTACAAATTTACTGTTCTTTTTTATGTTCTTTTAAATAATCATTTTACTTGCCAATCTCCTAAATTTCAACAATTCTATCAAAATTAAGTGGTTAAACTTATAACAAGTGGTTTTCACAATTCCCCTGGAATTAAATCAGCCAACTATTCTAACAAGAAATACATGATGCATAACAAGATAATAATCGCTGGTCAAGCACCCTATCTCAAAGTTCTAATGATAGCTCCAATTCGGAGAATAGGACAATGATAAGTGTAGGGCTAATGTAACCATAAAAGATGATAATGGGTTTCAAGAGGTCCTCTCTAGAAGTTCTAAAAAAGGAAAAAAATCTCCCCAATTAAAAGCATTTCCCCTCTCCCTGCCCAAGATTCTCCCTCCAAAAACTTAGGAATTTACCTTAAAATTACTCCCACTACCCCCTTTGAAATAAAAATGATCACTGCAATAAGAGTTGCAATTTTTAAATTGCTAAAATCAATGTTCTCTCTTAACATTAACTGTGATGGATCTCTGCTAATAGCTGTAGAAGATCAGAAATCAGCAGATACAATAATTAACCTTAAATCCCTTCTGAATACCACAATTATTGCATCTAATTGGAACCCAAAACAATCACCAACAAAAATAGTAGTTTATAATGTTCCCCCAGAGATATCTACTCAGGAGTTAAAAGAAGGCCTCTCAGATAGGGCTGGAAACACAATCCCAGTTGAGGATGTTACCCAACTTGGAAAACCTAACTCTAATGGCCTAAAAACTAGTAGATCTTTCTTATTCACACTAAAAGATAAAATTGATATCCCAGAAAAATTGTTCCTATTTGGGCAAATCAAACCACACAAGGAATACAAACCTAAGCCTATTCAGTGTCAGAAGTGTTTCAAACTGGGACACACAACAAACAAATGCAATGAAATTCTCCAAGAGTGTAGTAACTGTAAATCTTTCCATCCTAAAGAGCTGACAACTTGCAACAACACTCAGCCTACATGCATCAATTGCAAAGGCCCACATGAATCTACAAATAAATCATTATGCCCTGCATACAAGAAAAGAGCTCTAACACTCCAAATATCAACAGAGAAGGCCATCCCATACCCCTTTGCAGCAATGGAAGCAAATGCTACCCAACAATACCAAATAAAGCCTGTAATGAAACCAACCAAAACCCCCAAGTCAAATGCCCCAATGCATCAAGCACCCCATATAAAACACCATCTTCTAAGCCCCCTAGCTCAAATCCCTATCAGAAGGAAGCACCAAGCCAACAAGCCTCCTTTTCCGGTGAGATGAGGCCAGCCTGGCCCTCCCTCCCAAGAAGAAACAAACCAGAAACACTACCAGGAATCAATCCCTTAACCAACAAACAGGATGCACTACCAAAAATGCAGTCCCCAAATATATGCTTATTCATTCTAAACTGTAATGCAGTTCAGGCCATGAACATACATCGACTACAGAAAACAAAAATTATTGCAGAATTGGCAAAAATCTACATCCCAGATGATATGCTCATTCAAGCAAAAAAGATCTTGCTTTACTTTTAACAAAGCTGAACATTGATACACAGTCATATGAAGAATAAATCAACAACACAACATTTATCAATATTCCAATGGAATGTAAGATCACTCACAAAAAATAAGCTAAATGAACTAATATCATTTATGAATAATAATTCCATTAATATTGCTTGCCTCCAGGAAACTCATTTAACCCAAAATCAACAAATTAAGTCTCTGGGATGTACTATCCTGAGAAAGGATAGATCTTCAGAGAGAAAAGGAGGTGGTGTAGCTTTATTAGCTAATAATAATATAAAATTTTGTGGCATCAACTTTCCAGATTTTGAAAATGATGTTGATGTAATTGGTATAAGTGTTTGGCTGAATAATTTAAAAACCTACATAATAAGCTTTTATAACCCTAATGGCCAAACTACAGATGCCAAGGATTTCTTTAATTATATAAATAATTCTAATATGTTAAAAAATATCATTATTTGTGGTGATTTCAATGCCCATAGCCTTTTCTGGGGGAATAAACCAGCAAATAAAGCTGGTAAATTTATTGAGCATATGACTTCATATAAAAATGAATTAGCTGTTGCTACCCCTCCAAACCTGAATACATATTTCAACCCCAAAAGTGGCAAATTCTCCACAATTGACCTACAAATTGTGTCTTTAAATTTTTTGGAACAAAATATACATAAATAAAATTGATAGTCTATGTACAGACCACTTTGCTATAGTTTGCTCCCTAAATGAACCTGCTGAAACTTCATTTCATACCTCCAAATATATCAACACTAAAGCAAATTGGTCTATTTTCCAAAATAAGCTAAATGATGAAATTACAAGTTTCACCCAAAGTTCATGCATTTCTAACACAACAGTTGACACACATGCTGAAGCGTTGACATCTTTACTAATAAATACAGCTAAACATGCTATCCCCAGGACAATGCCTAAGAAAACATTCCCTAAACAAATTCCTAAAGCATGGTGGACAAATGAGTGCCTAAATAAATGGAGGATAAAAAAGGCAGCTAGGACAGAATTCATAAAAAAACAACACCTACTACATATTTAAAAAAATTACAAGCAGAATCTAATCTAAAAAGGACTATAATAGATGCTAAATATAAATACTGGAATAATTTTGCATATAATCTCTCCAGAGAAACACATGAGCCAATTATACATAAAGTCATAAGCCACATATGTGGGAAAAAGACTTCTCCCAACCCACTCCTGTATGAGCTTATACATAATAATACCCATTATGAAAATGATAATGAAAAGGCTAACCTATTTGCAACTCTTTTTGTTAATAAGCTAACATCAAATAATCAAAGCAAACTGTCCACAATTCCTATGAACCCTAGTTACCAACCACGCCCAGGATCTGAGTACATAACTAATCCATTTTCAATCCAGGAACTGAATAATGCAATACATCATATTAGGTCCAAAACTAGCAGCAGCTATGACAATATACACCCTACATGGATAAAGAATCTCACACCTTCATACAAACAAGAACTGCTAAATTGTTATAATCACGCTTGGGCATCTTCTAGGTTCCCCAATATATGGAAATGTTCGTCCCTCCTACCAATCCTAAAGAAATATAAACCAAAAGATAACCCTGAGTCTTATAGGCCCATAATGATTACACCTGTGATGGGGAAAATAATGGAGAAAATGATTTATCACAGACTCCTCTGGTTTGTTGAGAAAAATAACATGATCCCACACACTCAACTGGATTCAGGAAATACCACTCCTCAACATATGCTTTCATTTTGCTAACAAATGCAATAAATGAATCTTTCTCAAAAAATAATATCCTAGTGGCAGCTTTCCTAGATTTTGAAGGAGCATATGACAATGTGAACCACCAAATCCTTTTAAATAAACTTGCAAACCTTGGAGTACCTCCTAAGCTAGTATCCTTTATTAAATCCTTTATAGAAGTGCGAAGTTTCATTGTTTGTGTTGGTTCAGCCTCTTCACCCCAAAAGACAATATCCAAAGGCCTACCTCAGGGAGCAGTCCTCAGTTGCCTCCTATTTGCCATATATCTCTGGGACATGAACCTACCCCACATGAATCTACAATATGCTGATGATCTGGTGCTATGGTCATCTGGCAACACCTTTCAGATAGCACAGTCAAATCTGCAAAAGTCACTTTTCCAGTTTGAAAAATTCTCTCAACATTCAGATTTACCCATTGCACCCACCAAGTCAAAAATAATCCAATTTCACCGGAAGTGAAACCATGTTAATGCAAAACTAACTCTAAATAAAACAACTATTCCAGAAGATAATAATATTAATTACCTAGGTCTCATGCTTGACCAAAAACTTAATTTCCACCTCCACATTTCAAACACAATAAAAAAATGTTATAGAAAAGCAAATATACTAAAAAGACTTCTTTCTACACCCTGCGGTTGTAAGGAGAAAACCTTACTCCAGTTTTATAAATCACATATAAGATCCCATATTGACTATGGGCTCATTGTCTATGGTGCATGTGCAAAGACCCAGATGCAAAAATTTGAAACAACACAAAATGATATAATACGTCTCATATTTGGTCTTAGGAAACCCACAAGCACCAAGTTTCTGCTTATGGAGAGTGGATTAACAACAATAAGGGAGAGACGTAGCTTTCTCTTGATAAAACATCTTACAAAAATTGAATCAAATAGCTCACACACATTACATAATTGGTTAAGAAATCCAGCCATGTATAGAGGTATTGCAGATGAGTATGCCAATATTCAAAAGAAGTTCCCTGTACCAGCAAAGTCTATTGCACCTACTTTCCCCCAATCCCCTCCATGGAATTGGTCATTTCCCATAATAAATACTGAATTTTCAAAATGGAATAAAGATTTAACCCCAATTGCTTTTGTCCAGAAAAAATTTGCAGAACTTAATACAATTACCTATAAAAATCACTTCCAAATATTTGTTGATGGGTCAAAAATGAATGATCAATGGGCGAGAGATTATTTAATAATTTATCTATAATGTCTGCTGAGTTAAATGCCATAATCATGGCATTAGAACACCTTAAGCAAAACCAATCTTTGATTGAAAATTTGAATAATATTATCATCTATTCCGACTCTTTATCAAGCCTTGAGTTGCTGGCCTCAGCTCCTCAATATAAGTTGGACATTGACACTTATCATTGTCACAGTATTATTGATAATCTTGCTTCAAGTGGCATAAAAACTTACTTTCAGTACATTCCTAGCCACTCTGGCATAAGTGGTAATCATCAGGTTGATGAAATAGCAAAAAATGCTATAAATATTGACCAGCCAAGTGGGAGACCAATCCCAATTAGAGACATTTACCAATGGAGGCTATCAGATATTAATTTTAATAAGATTAATCCTATCCTTTCCCCCTTTCTTATAAGTATCTTTCTAAAATTTTATCATAGAATTCGTTCTGGAACAAATGGACTAAATTTCCTTGCATTTTCATATAAGATTTCTAATTCAAGTGGTTCAATTCCCCTGTCCCCTCTTTGCAGGCATTGTAATATGAATAATGAAACAATTGACCATTGCCTATTTGAATGTAATATGCTGACGTCTGCACAACATACCTTGCTTTCTAAACTGTTAAAATACTTTAAACACCACAAAATCCCACTATCAGCCAAGAGCCTAGCCAACTATACCTGCACACAGAGCATAGAAATCGACATCTATCATCTTATATTTGAACTCCTAGAGTCGAAAGATCTGCTGAAAGATATCTGAATATATATAATAAATATGAGGCAATCAAGCCCGTAGCTCTGTAGCCCACAGAGTGAAGCAAAAGGAAAAGGGCTAAATAGTTTTACTGAAATGCCCGCTTGCTGTTAGATAGAAGAACAAAAAAAATATTTTTCCTAGTTAATAAAAGCTTATTTTCTGCAATTTTATTATGCAATTATTTTTCAAATTAAATGAAATATATACTGTATTTGAGCTTTTATTGCCTCCTCTTCTAGAAAACAAAGAAAGGAAAACAACCCATTCTTAACCATCTTTATTTTTGAAGATTCTGAACTAGCTGCAAAATATGCCACTGGGATCCAGTTTAGACTCCAAATCTGTAAAGACAATTCAAAAGAGGATAGAGAAAAGTATAGAGCTGTAGGGCCAGATATCTAAGGACAAAAACAATCTTGTCATAAGAGGAGAAAAAATTGTCCAAAAAACTTGGAGCATGTGGAGTAATTTGTAGCAATGCTCCATTGTATCTAGTAACCATAGGTTATCCTCTGAAAGTAAAGACTGTTCATCTGTGAGTTTTGTTGATATAAATAATGGAATGCAAAGTGATTCAATATCTAGTTTGGAATCAGCAACATTTGTTACTGCTGAATCTCTTTCAAGTAGTAATAATGTTTCATCCCTTCCATTTGAGTTGATGTGTAGTGACAACAGTGTCTCAGAACCAAGAAGAGCAGACGAGGATGAAAAAGATTATATACAAAAACCTAAAAAAAATTTATTACTGGTAGCCAATGTTAATCAGTTAACCAATAAGATTGAGGAAGTAAAAACCCTTGTAACAAATAAGGGATATGATTTGGTGATGTTAACAGAGGTGAGTTCCAATAATAGTAATGCTTGATTGGAGGATAGTCATTCCTGGATACCAGGTAATATCAAACTTGAGTTCAAGTAATTGCAGAAGGGGTGTATTGGTAATAGTTAAAGCAGAATATAATGTTAAAGTGGTAGATATTCCTTCTATTAATGATTATGTTGAGTTGGTCTACTTTGATCTAAAGGTTCCATATGACCCTGGTATTACAAGACTTGCTTGTATTTATAGAAGCCCTACAGCTCCATCTAAAATTGATACAGAACAAGTCATAGCATATCATTTTTGAACAATCAGTGCATCAAATAAGGATAATTTGCTAATAGTGGGATGCATTTGATGTTTAGTCATTCACATCATCAAGTATGGAGCATGTAACAGCCCCAATGGATCTTAATTTGCTCTGAAGTGCAAATTTAGGTAACTAAGGTAATTATGAGGATATCTCCTTTTCCATGAACTAAATTTTTGAGATAAAAAAACTCAATTATGCAGTTTTACTTTGAATTTTGGTTATAAGTTAAATTCCAAACATACCTTAATTGGTATAATTGGTACTTTGGAGAAAAATTAAGGTCCATACTGGATCTTTTGTGCTACACTTTATTTACAGTTAGATAAAGAGACAGCCTTTAAATATTAGCATTTTCTTTATTAAAAAAAAACTAATCATGTTTCAAATGCTTTGATTGCTGAAGCAGTTTAACTAATGTGTTTAACTGCATCAAGACACAATCAGCTTTTTTTTTGAAGGAGTCACTGTAGCTTTTGTATTTTTAGGGACTTTGTGCTTCTATTCACCCCCTGTAAAACTGGAGTATTCTATCCAAGCGTTAATGCTAGTAGTGTAAATTTGATAAGTAGTATTTACTTGATTCAGAGGCTCTATTATGGACTTACCTCAAATTCCAGTGGCTGAAGATGTCACTCCTTCTGGAGTTTGTGCTGTTAAGAATGGTAAGTTATTCAATGAAATTTATAGTAACATAATAAAATTAAAGCTACATTTGCTTTAGTAAATAACTTCTTGTGTTCTCTTACTTCTTAAATATTGTTCAGGAAAAAAATTACAAACAAATATGCTACTGCATATACTCTTGTATCAAACCCTTAAGAGCTAAGGTAGATTAAAGTGTTTTGTTATACAAAGCAAATAAAAGCTTAAAATATTAACTTTAATTTTGTATGTTTGTGAAGGCAGTATAACATCTGGCAGAAGAATTTTCTCTTTCTTGAATGCAGGCATGAAAAAAAAATTACCAACAAAAGGTAAGGTTGTTATGTGGCAGCCATAATATTTATCTGAATGATCAACTTATTTTACTAGTCATAATTCTTTTATACTGTTTTAAAAATTGTGTATTTAGGTATTTTGTAACTGGCCTAACCAAACATAAAAAAAGAACACAATTATATGGTAGCCACAAGTAAAAGATGCAGAACCTTGCTAAAATGTGTTAAAGGATGCTTTGTTAAAATTAAAACTCAAGAAACAGTTGCAATGTAAATGTTAACAGTCAAAGAAAATGCAGTGTTTCCTAACCAGAATAAAAAAATTAAATAAAAATTTAATATTTTACTCTTCATAACTTCAATACCTGCAAAGTTATTAAGACTCAGAAATATATATCATAATATATTAAATTGCCAATCCACATTCATAGTTTTTTTCCTTTAATATGAGTTCTGATTGGGATATAATTTCTTTTGATGTTATGAGAAATAAAAACATAGCTCAAAGGAAACATTGTTTTTAATAAAGTGTAAATTATGTTCTGGTCCTTAGAAGGCCCATATGTCCTAGCCCTACTCCTCTTTGTGGTAGTTTCTCCTCGTTTTGAGTTTCACTTGGTTATCCATTTTAGTTTCAGTTCGTTTATTTGTAGTCAGTGGTTTATGGTAGTTCTATACTTAAGAAATTATTGACCTTTTTTTGTGCTCTATCTTTGGAATAATGTTACCCTATACTTTTCTTTGAAAAGTTTTTAAAATTAATTATAAAATGAAAAACAATTGGATTTGTTAAGAAAGCTTTGCTGTTGTCTTATGTCCCTTTTATTCATGTTTTGTTTTAGAAGTTGAAGATGCTTTTCCTAGTGAGAGTGAGGAGCTCTTTGATACTTTGAACATTTGTTTGTCTCCTAAGCTTGAAGCTGTTTCTTTCACTACTTTCCCCAGCATTGCAGGACTTTTTAAATCAGAAGCTGACACCCAGGAATTGGAACCCACCAGTTTTGACAATGAAGGTATGTTTCAAACATTTGGTTTGTAGAATCATGTATATCATGAGCATTTCATAAAAGAAAACTAGGGTACATGGACTACATTTTAGTATTTTGAACTAATATTGCTCTTAACAAATCTTAATCTTGACTTTTCTCTTATCTTATTCCAGTATGCAGGCATTTGCTAAACCGGTTTTGAAGTTTAACAACAACTCTCAAAGTGTTTTTTGAAAGGTGGCTGGTGAATTCTGTATCTGGAAGCCAGAGAATACAGCTTAGAACTATGCTTTATATTTTTCTTTCTCAATTAACATTAAAATAGATTTATTATTTTCCTGAATTTTGCTAGATTCGGACAAATTTCAGAATTCATTTTGTGCCAGTGAATTAAAAAGATTTTAGTTTGCATGTAGAATGATTTGTTTTGCAATATAAAACTAGAGGTGCATAACAAGTCCTATTGGGCTTCAATAATAGAGACGAAAATTAGTTTTTGTGTTAGATAAAAAATTCTATTGAGATCCATGGGGTATAAAGCCTCCTAGAATTAGAAATATACTTCTTTTCGGGCATTTGAAAACCAGATTTTTCTAGAAGCCTACTTTTTATTGACAAAAATTGAAAGAAGACAAAAAACAAAGAGCTGAAGCCATTCCAGTGCCAACATAATTCAAACCAAAGTTTAAACTAAATCAATCATTTTGAAGTCTTCACGCCTGTATTTGCTCTTCTGAAAATTTACAATTATGGAGATACGTCCTTTTGGTAATACGATATGCTGTGTGTGGTACTTTACCAAAAACAATTGCTCTTGTGTTCAAGTATTTGGTGAGTAACGGAAACCTCTACTATAACTACCTCTAACGGCAACTACTAACTATTTTATGTAATGTGTTTACAGATTCCCTTAATCCCTTAGTTCTATAATTCATTTATAGAACTAATCCTCCCACCCCAGAAAGAGACGGAAAGTTCTATTGGGCTTCAATAATGGAGACAAAAGTCAGTTTTTGTGTTAAATATGAAATTCAATGGAGATCCCAGGGGCATAAACCGTCCTAAATATAGAAAAATGCCTCTTTTGGGTCATTTGAAAAATGGATTTTTAGTATTTTTTATTAACAAAAAATTGAAAGAATTACAATTTCCCCCTCCCCATGTTTTGGTTTGGTTTTTACTCTTGAAAACAAAGTAGATTTACGTTTCCTAGGCACCGTGAAGTGTTGTAGCAACCCCTTTTGGCCAGGAATCCAAGGAAGGAATTAAGAAATAATATACAGAAATTGAAAATGAGTGCAGTCATCTTTTTTGGTCTGCCCCTCATCCTGAAAGATAATGACGATTGAAAAAAAAAAACAGATTAAAAAAATGTATATGTTCCATTGGTCTTTGTATAAAGTGTTTAATTACTACGTAAGGTGTGTAATTATCTGTAATTACATAGCATGTGTAATATCTATAATATCAAATAATAGTATTGCGTGTGTAATTATCTATCCCCAACTTTCAAGATCATGTTGCTTTAACCACTCTTTGCTCAAATACTTGCAAAACTTTTGTATTGTGATTTAATATTTTATATATTGTATTGTGATTTTATCTACAACTATATGTATATAAGACAAATTTTCTTGCCCTCAAATCAATCAAAGAAAATGCAGAAACTATATTTGTCTCAGCCTAAAATGCACATCAGGAATCACTACTAGGTAGGCAGACTAGGAAAGTTGCAATGCTGGTTCTTAAGATGTTGTTACTGGGTGCTAGTACTATGCATATGAAAAGTCTCTCCTTTTATGGAATTACTTTAAAAAACTTTCCATAAGACAAGTTTTTCAAAGAAAAGTAAAGAGCTCCATTAAGCCAAGAATGAGTAAAAAAAAGTCAACTAATCTTCCAAGCATAATACTACCACAAATCACTATTAATAAATAAATGAAATCAAAAACGAACAGAAATTACAATAGAATGCCGAGTCAAACTCAAAACAAGCAAAAATTAACATGAGCAGGGCTGATAACCCCTATGCCTTCTCAAGACCAGTTCACAATTTGTGCTTTACTGAAAAAAAACATAAACAAATGACCGTGGATTGTCAGTTAAATTGACATATACTGACATTTCTTTGTTAAGGTTTTGATAATTTTTCATTTATTAAAGTAAGAAAGGTGAAAATATTTCAAACGTATTTTGTTTTAAATAAAGCGCAAATTGTGTTCTGGTCTTTTTCTGGCAAACTGTGAAGGCTGTGGGGGGAATGTCATCCTCAAAGACATTATTTCTGGACCTTTCAATTACATTGAAAAAAATAGCTATCTTAAAATTTGGATTGGATGGGTTTGGGGAAATGATGGGCGTGGGACGGGGGGGGGGCAGTTTCCCTCCAATCACTTTCGACTTTTAAAAAGGGCACTAGCCCTTTCAATTTCCAATCGAATGAGCTCTTCGAAATTTTTAAGACAACAAATGGGCCATCTCAAAATTTCTATCAGATGCCCGAAGTTTATAAGATCATCCTTTCTATATATACCTTATATGCAGCCTGGTCATAACTTACAACCCTTGCTTTGAGGTCTGTAGGTGGGCTGTCATCCTCAAAGACATAATTTCCGGACCTTTCAACTACGTTCAACAAAATGGCTATCATAAAATTTTGACTGAATGTGTGGGGAAATGGTGGGCGTGGTAGGGTGGTTAGTTGCCCTCCAATCACTTTTGACTATTAAAAAGGGCACTAGCAGTTTGAATTCGCTATCGAATGAGCCCTTTTTGAAGTTTCTACTTCAAGTCCTTTGATAGGAAGTGCCCTGGCCTAAGACCAAAAAAAAAAAAATAATAATACATTGTGCCCACATCGCTCTTTACTAAGGCAGCGCTATTGCGCTGCCCAAGATTACTTCCACCTAAAACCCTAATATGATTGGACTAATATAAATCTTTTTTGAATCTCTTTGAGTTTGTTCATACCTTACAGAAAACTTATGCTTTAATTAAACCATTAAACTAAAATTAATTTTCAACGTTGTCAACTACTTTGTTTTTTATTGTTGTGTATGGGCGTTAAAAATAGCTTTTGTTAATCTAAAAATAATAAACTAATATTTGTCAAATAAAATGTTTTATGAAACAAAGGAATTTTAAATATAGGCTAGTGCTATGGCTGAATGTAAACAGATAAAAGAAGAGTTCAATTTTTTTTTGTTATTTATCTGCTGTTGTCTAGCTAAAAAATTCGGCAAACAAAAATACACTCCTGGAAGTTTTTCTGCTTGGAACAAACAATGTCTTATAGATCTTGTTCAGTTGAACTATAGTTGGATTAATTGCAAATTCAAATTTTCTTCTTTTTTTCTTAACAGATGAACGCTTTTTAAATTATTTCAATTTTAACATTGGTGAAAAAGGTGGTAATAACCAAAATTTATTGATGTAATCTTCAGATTATCACTCTTGAGTTTTTTCAAGGCTCCTGTTTTACCGCCTTTTTAAATTTTGAAAGAATTGTTTTCTGACTTCAAACTGTCCAAATACTTCACCCCCACCCCCTTATGTGCAAATATAAAGGTCACATAAAGACCTTTGAGGTTAGCTGCCAAAAAGGCAGGATTAGCAATAAGAAAGTGTTTTTAATTATTTTCTTTAATTATTTTTCTTTTAGTATAAACAACAGTTTAAATGTTGTAAGCAATGAGAAATCACGCTTTACAATCAATTTAGATAGCAAATACCCGTTTGACTGGTCTCCATGTCTGGTTTCCTTGTACAGTCTATAGCGCTGTGTTATATATTGAAATATATAATTTGGGCTTTATATCGGCTTCCAGTTGTTTCTAGTTTTTGCCGTAGTCATACTGCTGGTTTTTTTTTTTTTTTTTTTTTTTTTTTTTTTTTTTTTTTTTTTTTTTTTTTTTTTTTTTTTTTTTTTTTTTTTTTTTTTTAATCCAAAACAAGGCATGGATAAGATGTGCGGTAAACCCGGACTAGTTCAGGCCAAGGCAAATTTTGCACAATGCACCAAGTATATATGTAAGAATTTATTTTGTTGAGGGGGGAGGCCATAGAATTTATTTATTTTGTATACTTATTGATAATCTATGAAACTATTGAAAACATCTACAGGTTTAGATGTTTGAATCTACAGTAATTCTTTACTGCGAAAGTGCTTATTGGCACGCTGGAATGACATCAAGCAACAAAGAATTGAGGCCAAGGGAAAACAAAAATATTTGATTTTAAATTATTTCAATATTAAAATTTGTAAAAAAGGAGGTAATTAACGAAATTTATTTAAATAATGTTTAGATTATCACTTTTCAGTTTTGTTCGTGGCTCTTGTTTTACCACCATTTTAAATTTTGATATCTATTTTAGTTTCTGTTGCTTTCTTTGGTTTGGGAGCCTCACTGTTACTGAGTAATTTGTTGAGATTTTATTTTTATAGCTTTTTAGGGTTTCTTTTCTTTGTTATTTTTATTTGTTGTTGTAGGTGTTGAAGGTCCTTCAATAAGTGCTGCCGCAACCCTAATTGAAACCTCAAATTCTTCTCTATCACCAGGACATCAAATTCTCTCTGAGGATGTTTCACCCAGGATTTCCACATCACTTCTAGAATTTAACTCCCAGGAAGTGGGTCTCAATGACGAAGGTATAATTAAACTAATAATGTTTCTGAATTAGTTTTTAATAAGAAAAAAAATTGCTAAGATAAAGCATGGAACATTAAATAAAGCTTTAGATAGCGCTATTGAAAGATTTTACTTCCATAAAAAGTTTTACTAAAAGCGTTAAACACAAAGCGATTGTAAGATTTAACGTTGAGAGCATTATTTAAGTAGGCTAAAGTTGCACAATATCGGCAAAGTGCAGATTGATTTGCCATTCTAGTCTTTATTGAGCGAGTATAAGTATGTTTTTATTCATAAACATTAACTACTAACTGCTTGATATGAAAATCTGTGAAAAAAACTCTAAATTTGTGAAATCAGTTTCGTAACAATCAAGTTTATCACTCTTAAATTTGTTCCGACCTTTTGTTATGTCTAGTTTTCTAAGTTTGTAGACCGGTATTTGCATGCTCTGTGGCTTTCATTCTTTCTGGGTGAACTATTCAGACAATGTTATTGTTCATTTATCTTCTATTTGTTAATTCTTTTTATTTTGTAGAAGCTGAAGCTGCTTCAACAATTGATAGTGAAACAATGAGAGAAACTTCTAGTTATATTCTGTCATCTGAGCATTAAAATCGACCTTTGGGTATTTCATTGAATATAGTATCTGAATCAGACTTGCAGGAATTGGATAGAAATGACGAAGGTATATTTGGAATTATTAGTGGTACTTTAAAATTCAGGCTGATTAAGCATTATTTTGTTGATTCACATACTGCAAGTTCTGCAATTCAGATTCAGATTCTGCAATTCAGATTCTGCAGACTTGCAGAAGTTTTTTCCTACCTAACAAACGTTCTTCACGTTTTTGTATTTGAATAGTATTGCCAAAAGTATTTTGTCATTCAAATAGATAATTAAATAGTATTCCCAAAAGTCTATAGTAACACTTAGTTTTCATTTCGGCTCGTAGGCAAGTGCATCAGCCATCAAAGAAATTTAAATGCACAGTACTGAAACAGTTTTAAGACAAAAGTAGGTCTTGAGCCTCTCAACATTAATCTAAAAACTTTTTTTTAAGTAACTAGAGAGTTACACTAGCAAAGTAGAGGGGGAGTTTGTTTTTTTTACTTTACTGATTTTTTGAAAATTTGAAAAGTGGCTTTCATTCTTTCTGGGTGAACTATTCAGACAATGTTATTGTTCATTTATCTTCTATTTGTTAATTTTTTTTATTTTGTAGAAGCTGAAGCTGCTTCAACAATTGATAGTGAAACAATGAGAGAAACTTCTAGTTATATTCTGTCATCTGAGCATTAAAATCGACCTTTGGGTATTTCATTGAATATAGTATCTGAATCAGACTTGCAGGAATTGGATAGAAATGACGAAGGTATATTTGGAATTATTAGTGGTACTTTAAAATTCAGGCTGATTAAGCATTATTTGTTGATTCACATACTGCAAGTTCTGCAATTCAGATTCAGATTCTGCAATTCAGATTCTGCAGACTTGCAGAAATTTTTTTCCTACCTAACAAACGTTCTTCACGTTTTTGTATTTGAATAGTATTGCCAAAAGTATTTTTGTCATTCAAATAGATAATTAAATAGTATTCCCAAAAGTCTATAGTAACACTTAGTTTTCATTTCGGCTCGTAGGCAAGTGCATCAGCCATCAAAGAAATTTAAATGCACAGTACTGAAACAGTTTAAGACAAAAGTAGGTCTTGAGCCTCTCAACATTAATCTAAAAACTTTTTTTTAAGTAACTAGAGAGTTACACTAGCAAAGTAGAGGGGGAGTTTGTTTTTTTACTTTACTGATTTTTTGAAAATTTGAAAAGTGGCTTTCATTCTTTCTGGGTGAACTATTCAGACAATGTTATTGTTCATTTATCTTCTATTTGTTAATTTTTTTTATTTTGTAGAAGCTGAAGCTGCTTCAACAATTGATAGTGAAACAATGAGAGAAACTTCTAGTTATATTCTGTCATCTGAGCATTAAAATCGACCTTTGGGTATTTCATTGAATATAGTATCTGAATCAGACTTGCAGGAATTGGATAGAAATGACGAAGGTATATTTGGAATTATTAGTGGTACTTTAAAATTCAGGCTGATTAAGCATTATTTTGTTGATTCACATACTGCAAGTTCTGCAATTCAGATTCAGATTCTGCAATTCAGATTCTGCAGACTTGCAGAAATTTTTTCCTACCTAACAAACGTTCTTCACGTTTTTGTATTTGAATAGTATTGCCAAAAGTATTTTTGTCATTCAAATAGATAATTAAATAGTATTCCCAAAAGTCTATAGTAACACTTAGTTTTCATTTCGGCTCGTAGGCAAGTGCCTCAAAAAAATTTAAATGCACAATACTGAAACAGTGTAAGACAAAAGTAGGTCTTGAGCCTCTCAACATTAATCTAAAAACTTTTTTTTAAGTAACTAGAGAGTTACACTAGCAAAGTAGAGGGGGAGTTTGTTTTTTTACTTTACTGATTTTTTGAAAATTTGTCTGCATAACACCAATTTTCTCCCGAACATGATGTAGTTTAAGCGAAATAACTTCACTTTTAATTCTATTTCTGAACAGGAATAGTTGAAGCCATTTTCGTTTGGAATAGTTCAAGACTATTTAAGTTACAAATATGGCATAAAAATGTAGACTGGTTTAAGGGAATACAAAGACAACAAAAAAGAAGAAAGACAAAATTGAAATGAAAGATAAAAGAGAAAATAAATGAAAGAAGGACAAAACCAAAACTCAAATGCGGTTCATGCTATTGCTCCCATTTTCAGCTCATCTGAGGTTAAAAGCTCCTATGGCAGTTATTGCGCTCTCTTTCGTCGATTTTACCCCAAGTGAACGCAGAGTTTTTTAAAAGGATGGGGGGGGGGTGTAAACCACATCACTGAACATTGGTTTTCAGAGTTATTGCATGCCCATGGTAATAACTCTCTCAAAATTGTATTTTTTAAGTAAAACTGTCGTACAAACTTGACAGAAAAAACTAAAGGAAATGGGAACTTCCTGTGAGGCTGTAAAGAGAGAGGCTTTGAAGAGATTGAGATGAAGGAGGAGCCTGTGTAGCTGTTGGCCTCAGGCAACACAGCTGTGTTGGCCTCAGGCTGTGTTGGCCTGCGTTGAGATGTTAGTAGTAGTACTCTAGTAGACTCAGAAAATTAAATATATCACATTTGTAAGTCTTTCTTATAACTGACTCCCCCGACTCCCCATTGCCTGCTTATGCTTTGGTATACCCATGGAGTGTACGTTTCGTCGTTCAGTTTAATATTACTTAAATCATAAATCATACAAAAATATTCTCGAATGATATGGAGAAAGCTAGACGTTAAGTTCTGAAGCTGACAAAGATAATTTTTATTATTCCTAATCTAATTATCCTATGAAATTGAACTAATTTGAACTAAATGCGTTGAACTAAATGAAATTGAACTTAATGCGTTGAGATGTTAGTAGTAGTACTCTAGTAGACTCAGAAAATTAAATATATCACATTTGTAAGTCTTTCTTATAACTGACTCCCCTGACTCCCCACTGCCTGCTTATGCTTTGGTATACCCATGGAGTGTACGTTTCGTCGTTCAGTTTAATATTACTTAAATCATAAATCATACAAAAATATTCTCGAATGATATGGAGAAAGCTAGACTTTAAGTTCTGAAGCTGACAAAGATAATTTTTATTATTCCTAATCTAATTATCCTATGAAATTGAACTAATTTAAAGTTTTTTTTTTTTTAATAATTAAAGCAACTGAATAGAACCAGTGCAAGACAATATAGATCCCAATCTTTTAATATTTTTGAATGTTTTACTTTCACTTACATTTGTTATTAGAGCCCGACCGATATGGATTATTAGGGTCCAATAAAGATACCGATAATTTGGTATCGTACCGATATAATTTGCCGATAAATTTTTCTCTGAAAAAAAAACTTTTCTAAAGTTTAAACTCTGTATTCTCTGCCCACATGCATGCTAACGTGTTTCTCCCCGATCTATTACAATCCAAAGAACAGCCTCAATAATTCACTGTGGATTCCAGATAATGCAAAAAAGATTTATTTAGAAAAGATTTAGAAAAACAATTAAACCAAATAAAGTTTTAGTCTGGATGGCAGACAGCAGAGATACTTTTGAGCAAGTTTTTCCAGTTTCTCGAAACGACTGCTGTTCTTTTGCCAGCTTTTTTCCAGTCAATGACAACCTCACTCATGTACCTTCCCAGTTGCTGATCAATATTATCTGCTGACTCTTCTTCCTCAATTGCTGAAGCTGCAAGCATGTTATCAAACAGGCAGTCAATCAAACCTTTTGTTTGGATACAGGGATGCAGCTAGGGTTCTAAGTTTGGAGGGGGGATTTAAAGAATGTGTCGACAAAATCATCCAGTATGCCGACAAATGCGGATACAAGCTAAGTTTCCAAGGTAAATAGTTAAATTTTCTGAGGTTTCGGCACGTAGCGCCGATACATTGGAACCCCTTCCCTCCCCCTTAGTTATGCCCCTGACTAGATATCATGGTTTTAATTGGTTGAATCTTGGGATTTTTCACCCACGCAAATGAACATTCATTAAACAGATATTTATGGTTGATTATATTCTTTTTAGTTGTTTTGGTGGTTTTGGGTTTGTTTGTTTTTAGTTGTTTAGACGTTTTTGAAATCACCATACATTTTGAAGATTGATGCATCAGGTTTGTAATGACAACTGCTGCTATTCTATCACCAAAATCAGACTTAGCTGATTGCTCTGTCCCCAAGGACTGGACAAGCAAAATTACCTGAGGAAAATCTGGTGTGATCTTCTGAATAAGTTGCAAATATATGACTTAATATTTATTTCCCGTAAGCCGATAATGTCTCTGACCCCCACATCGGTCGGATAATATTGTTCGGGCCCTAGTTGTTGTAATGCCAATTTCTTTGTTTTTCTTATTTTATTAATTTAATTAAAGAAATTTAATTCTTTTTTTTTCACTACAGGGGTGATGCATTCTACTTTGTGCAGCTCTGATGGTGTGAGTCATCCAATACTCTTAGGCCCAAAACCAATCGTTATTGTGAAAAAACTGACAGAGAAGGCTATTGAAGAATTTACAGTTGGAATCTGGCGATGCGGCTCCTGTGGAAAAGCAGAAAAATCTCTTTTGATTCTAGATCTTCACATTGACACAGGTTGTGAAGAACTTTCACCAATAGAGTGTGATATCTGCCCTGCAGTAGTTCGTAATTACAGTAATTTTGTTGTTCATTTCATGGAACACCAAATGGGAGTGACAAGGAGATGTGTCATTTGTTTAAGAGAACCTATTGGTGATATGAGACAACATCTAGATTTACAAGGTCACTTTTCGCCAAAAATATCTGAACTAGACCTGCAGGAAAATGAATCGCTAGTCGTTTCACAGAATTCGTCAGCAAGCGGCTTCTCAAATTCATTAAAATCGGAATCTGATGAAAAAAGTTTAGACGATCAGAAAACATACTTGCTCAGTAAAGAGAATATAAAATTAGAAAGACATAAAAATATACACAGAGAAAAAAAGGTATATGAATGTAATCTATGTAAGAAATGCTTTTCGTTTCCAAGCATTTTGAAAATGCATCAAATTGTGCATACAGGTGAGAGGCCATTTGAATGTGAGATATGTAAGAAATGCTTTTCTTTATCAGGCAATTTGAAAATCCATCAAATAGTACATACAGGTGAAAGCCCATTTAAATGTGAAATTTGTAAGAAATGCTTTCCTTCAAAAAGAATTTTGAAAAAGCATCAAATTGTGCATACAGGTGAGAGACCATTTGAATGTGAGATATGTAAGAAATGCTTTCCTTCACCAAGCCATTTGAACCAACATCGAATAGTGCATACAGGTGAGAGGTCATTTAAATGTGAGATATGTAAGAAATGCTTTTCTTTATCAGGCAATTTGAACAAGCATCAAATAGTGCATACAGGTGAGAGACCATTTAAATGTGAGATATGTAAGAAATGCTTTACTTCACCAAGCCATTTGAAGACGCATCAAGTTGTGCATACAGGTGAGACACCATTCAAATGTAATTTTTGCAAGAGAGCATTCTTTGCAAAGTCGGCCCTGAAATATCACCTAGCAACCCATTCTAGGAAGAAGTCCGATAGTTAATAGTTTACAATAAAAACTTTGGATGGAATAGTGATTATCGTTGACAGAAGTTGAAATAGACGTTTAAGAATAAAAGCGGTTGCATGTTAGCTAATTCTCAGATCTGAACTAATGCTTTGCTATTTGTATCAATGAAAATTTCTGGTTTTTCCGATTCTTTGACAAGTAAGGCTGGATCTTTATCCAAGAACTCTTGCATTTGTAAAAGTACACAAACAGAGCAAGTGCCTATTTTCCTGTTGCCTAGGGCCTATTTTCCCGCCTAGTTTCTAGGGCCTGGTAAGATATCTTCTTAAATGGGTAATTTCCACTCAAATAGAATTTGTCAGTTTTCAAAACCCATGATTATTAGGATTTTGAATTATCCAACCGTTTAACAAAAAAGCAAGGTCCTGTGGTAACAAAAAAAGCAGGGTTCTTACCTTAGCGCACAAAAAAAAGGAAATGAAAAGTATTAGTTTGTAAATAAATTAGGTTCAAAAACGTCAAAAAGCTTTATCTTCAAATGGTTTGAAGACTAAGAAAAAAATGTAGTCCTATCAAAATAAAGCGTTAATAGTCAATTATATTGTGAAATTACTACATATACGAGCCATATTATATTTGCCAAATTTCTTTGTATTTTTCTCTGACTTAAAAACTTGTTCTTTTGATAATTTCTTTTTTGACGTTGTTTTCTTATTCATTTAAAACACTAGGCAGTTTATTGCTCCAAGAAAAAATTTAGAAATATCAAATTGGTCTTAACAAATACACTATCCTTAAGACGGTGTGAGTGGAAGGTGTTGTAAATTAATTTGACTAGATATTCGACTATCCGTGTCCCACTGTAATCGTTGTTTACAAAAATTGAGTCTTGTTACATCATTGAATTTCACTTTATCTATACTACCGGTGGAGAAGGATGTAAAGGCAAAAGTCGGACATTAGACAGTTCAGTTTAAGGTTTTTGGTAAATTTTTGTCGTCTCATTCACAAGGAAGTCAGGTTAAGCTGAGTTGAACTGAGTCCTTACAAGCAGTGAAGGAAGAACCAAGAGTAATTTTGAAATCCCCTTTTTGAATATTCTCAATCTTAGATGTCGGATCTTTGGTGAGACTAGTTACTATATTACTAAATCTTTTAAGCTAAAAAAATGATGCTAGCTCAAAGCTCTTTTTCTAGCTCAAAACGCTAGTACATTTAATTATTTCAGACGATAGGTTACTTCAGGTAATGTTTTAGTGAATCCAAGGTCACTTTTTTAGGCACAAAAGTTTTTTCTTTCTTTCTTAACAAGAAAATAATGTTTAACTACAGAATTCATGTAAACGCTGTTTTACAACTGCAACTAAAAAGTCTATTTTCTGGATCAGCTTGAAACTTTCTCTATTGTTTAGCCGGCCAAGTTGACACCGAATTTAAATTGAGAGGGGACTCACGAAAATTTGCCAATAATTTTTTTTTAATCTAATTGTTTGAAACATACATCCTGGGGACAAATTTACAAAACAATGACAAACTTGTTTGTTTTTCAAAAATAAGTGACCATGCTACATCGAAATGGAACCCCCCCCCCCTCTTCCATGCTCATGCCTTCTAAAATCCAGAATATAATTTGTGCTTTACTGAAAACAATCCTTACTTTGAGCTACGTGTTAAATAAAAGTTCAAATGGGGATAAAATCCTTTTAATAGACATTGATAAGTTTCACAAACAGTGATAAATTTCACAAAACATACTAGATATTTTGGTCACATTCAGTGACCGTCATAACTGAGTTTTACTACTGATGACGGTAACTGCATATGTGACCAAAATATCTAGTATTTTTTTGAAATTTATCACTGTCTATTAAAAGGATTTTATCCCTATTTGAACTTTTATTTATCGTCATGGAAAGGCAGTGGGGTCTCCAAAATTATCAGAGCTATGTGTTTATGTTTCATGTTATATAAACAAGAGCTTTCAACTTGCATTCTGGCTTTTTACGATGGGTAAGATTTTGCAATGGCTAGTTCTGACTCTTTGGTCAACTCCTTGACAGATAATACACGTACTATGTCTAATACTATGTGTGTACCCATGATAACCAAGAAGTTTTCTCTGAACCTTTGTAAGCTCTGAAATTATTGCATCGACTATGAAGTATAGAATATCAGATTAGAATATCACATGGAATATAGAAAATACAAGATTTGATTGTCTTCCGTACGATTTCTTTTGGCATCAACAGTGGTATCAACATAAAATTGATCTGTGTGCTAATAACAACCAAATGCACAGGCTTTTGATTGGAACTATGAAGTCTTAGTGTTTGTAGACTAACACCTTAATGCAACCAGATCTATTGAACATATAGGATATGTCACTAGTTCAAACTGCCGTTGTAGATATTCATTCAATGACTGACAATAATGATCTTCTTAACAGATGAAAGGCAATAGCTCAAGTGTGTGTCAGTTAGCCGCTCAATCCTTTGTTCTTCGAGTTCTTGTTGGGTTCTAAGAAAAATTTCATTTTATCTTTAAATCATCTTTTTGATCTCCAATTGCTCTCAAATGACTCAAAAAAACTTATATATTATTTGAGTTATCCTTACTCTACGTCCGTCTACCTTAGTTCTGCCCTAAGATGGATGATAGACTATCATAAGCAAGTGAAATTACTCATTTCTATACAACTTTGAAAAAGTTGTGCCAGCTATCCATCTTACAGCAACTATCTGTCTTGGCTTCACTCTACTTAACCATGGCTTGGCTTTCAAGTCTTTCATCACTTCCACAAAGTTGATCAAGTTCAAAAATCAACGGACTTGGAATTTTTCTTTATGGAAAATTTTATTTTCCACGGAGGAGGGAAGCGGATTTCCCGACATTATTTGAAGAAAGGATCAGACATTAAACAAACAAAAGACAAGTTTTCAACGGAAAATAAGGAGGAATATCAAAACTTAAAAGAACAGAAATTATTCTGTATATGAGACAGTCTGCTCCCTCCTTAATACTTCGCTTTTTACGCTAAAATTTGACCGTCTGTCCCAGTTCCTTAAGAACGACTCATGAAACATAATTACTCATTTCTATACAAGTCCGATTAGAATCAGACGGTTTTTAAAAAATACTGAAACTTGAATGTGAAGAGCGAGGGACTGAGACGGAGGCAGCCCCCTTAATATATGGAACAAGTTCTTTTCGTTATCATTTTTAATGTTGCTCCTTACTTTGAATTGAAGAAAGTTTTTATTTATTTAATTCAATGAAGGATTGACATATTCCTAAAAAAAACGTAAATGCATTGACGGGAAGGACTGAAAATAAGACTGGGGAGGAGCATCCCCTGTCGCATAGTAATTTACTTGCCTGAGACGCAATTAAGGGTCAGCACCCTTCCTCAAAATCTATTGACCATAGAAATCAGTGAAAAGCTTGCAAGAGTGAAGCATAAATAGTTTTTTTTCCTCATTATTTTGAGTTAAGTATTAAATGGATTATGTTTAACACATTCAAAACTTTTGATGAAATTTTAGATTGCTTATTATAACCTGAATTAAATCCATAAATGTGTACTGATAATGGAAAAAAGTAAAAAATAAGT
This sequence comes from Artemia sinica, assembly GCA_027921565.1. Taxonomy (NCBI): domain Eukaryota; kingdom Metazoa; phylum Arthropoda; class Branchiopoda; order Anostraca; family Artemiidae; genus Artemia; species Artemia sinica. The sequence continues at coordinate 40,454,977 of CM051275.1, forward strand.
TGTAGCTGACTTGAACAGTGTTGTTGTGTTATGTTGTTAGTTTTCATGAATGTGTTGTTAGTTTTTTTTGTCGAATAAATACATTCAATGGTCCCCAAACATGGGGGAACCAAACTTTTAATGTTTTCTATTTTTGGTTGTTTTAGAATCCTCTATATTAGAAAGGTGCTTCATTATGGTTGACCTCCCCCCCCCTCCAGAGGTTTCGTGTTTGAAAAAAGGTATCCTGAATATTACAGAAAGTTTAGTATTTTGCAAGATTAATATTGAAAAAACTAAGATTGATTTCCTAATTCATAATCTGTCATTTTTATAAATTGAATTAAGATTTGAATGCTCAGGATGTTCTGGACAGTAAAGAAGTACAGATATATATACTAAGAAAAACAACGCTGCTCAAAAATAATTTTTAAAAATATCGAGAAATACTCTGTCATATTGGGAGCCGTTTGCTTACAGGTAAACTCGTTTCTTTAGAGGATTTGAGAGGGCTCTAACCGTCTCCCTCACATGTCGAGTGTTGGAAAAATATGTTCTAAATACTACATACACTGTTGTATTTTGATATATTTATTTGTTTATTTGAATATTCTGGTATAATCTGCCTATTCGAGAAATTTAATGTGACTGTAAAGAATTATTTTTCCTCTTGACATATCCAAGCAAAATCAGTAAGCCTCCCCTCTTGAGAAATATTAAAATTCAAGATTAATATTTTTGTCTTCTCATACAATTAATAAATTTTAAATTAGTCATAAGCGAAATCGAGCTTTATGACCCTTCTTTAAACTGATAGGCCCTAACCCCCCCCCCCCTGAGCTTTCACATATATGTAAAAAAAACCTAACCTTTCCGCTTTTAAAGCCAATTGATTTTAAGTAATTTTGTTTGCATTTCTGTCAAACAAATACATATTTTGTTCCTCTAATTTGTTTCAGCCAAATTATTCAGGTTTTATTCTCTGTTAGTTTCGAAGTCCTGTGTATTAAACTACTGGTTCAATATGGCTTGATGCCTCGCCTTCCTTCTAAAAGTCTCGTGACGAACTAAAAAACATTCTGAATTTTGCAATAAAATCTGTTAATTTGACAAATACAACTGTTTATTGTGAATTTTTTGCCAAGAAAAATTATGAAAAATCACCGACTTGCTGATTTATACTACGAATTTTCTCAATCAAACAGTTCGTGGTAACGAACTGTTTGACAGTAAGGAGCGACCCGGCTCAATATTAACCAAAACTCTAAAAACCGTAATTTTGATACCAATAGATACATCAATAGAATCGGATTTTTATGTTGATTTCAAATATATAAGTTTCATTAAGTTTAGTCTTACCCATCAAAAGTTACGCGCCTGAGAAAATTTTGCCTTATTTTCGAAAAAGGGGGAAACAGCCCTGAAAGTCATAGAACTTTAATGAAATCACAGTATCAGATTCAGCGTATTAGAGAACCCTACTGTAGAAGTTTCAAGCTCCTATCTGCAAAAATGTGGAATTTTGTATTTTTTGCCAGAAGAAAGATCACGGATGCCTGTGTATTTGTTTGTTTTTTTTCCAGGGATGATCGTATCGATCCAATAGTCCTAGAATATCGTGAGAGGGCTCATCTGAACAGAAGTTAACAGTTCTAGTGCCCTTGTTAAGTGATAAAAAAAAAATTGGAGGGCAACTTGGCCCCCTCCCACGCTCATTTTTTCCCGAAGTCACCCAATCAAAATTTTAAGATAGCCATTTTGTTCAGCATTGTCGAAAATTTAATAAATATGTCTCTAAGGATGACTTAATCCCCAGAGTTCCCAGGGAAGGGCTGCAAGTTATGAACTTTGCCCATTGTTTACATATAGTATTGGTAAATGGGAAGTATACAGACGTTTCAGGAGGGAATTTTTTCTGGTGGGGGGGGGGGGGTCGGGGGAGGATGTTTCCATGGAGGAAGGACACTTTTATGAAGGAGGTGCCGGATTTCCCAGCATTATTTAAAAAACGATCAGAAATTAAATAAAAAAACAAGTTTTTTCAACTGAAAGTAAGGAGCAACATTAAAAGTTAATACAAACAGAAATTATTACGTATATGAAGGGGTTTGCCTCCTAGTCAATACCTCGCCCTTTACGCTAAAGTTTTTTTTAGTACTTTCAAAAGAGCTATCTATTCTAATTAACCGGCCTTTGTGATTCAGGGGTTTGTGATTCGAACAAAAATTCGAACTTTAGCGTAAAGAGCGAGGTATTGACTAGGGGTAAACTCCCTAATATACGTAATAAAAACATACAATTATAGAAGTTTGTTACGAAAGTTAATTCGTAAGTTACGTCATAAAAAAATTTCGAGAAAGCCATCTAGCCAAAACAATCAAATTAATATCGCGGCTTCTGTGCGCACACCTCGTATGATGGAAAAATCAAATTTTTCAGGAGACGATAAAAATTAATTTGTTGGTACGATTTTTAAGACAAAAATACCAAAAAAATTCATATGACTCAGACAAAAATCCTTTATAAGTAAATATTAATTTTAATCACAATAAGCAATTTGAAGTGGTATAAACAGTTCATACGAGGTGTGCGCGGCTCCTATTTGCTTTATACGAGGTGTGATAACTGACTCTTCAAAAATGCAAAATATATGTGGTGTGCACAAGTTCAACGTGGTAAATAGAAATTTTTATGAGGTGTGCTCAAGTTCTTAAGGGTTAAAAATCTGTTTACGAGTTGTGTCTGGTATAATAATATTGTAGGCTATAGGCAATAGATTTAAAATCAGCTATTTTTATTTAAAACAAAATCATTCTGCTATGCTAAGAAAACAAAAACGGTTTACAATCATAATGCATCACTTAGCGTTGATACTCTTGTAGAAAGCATGAGTATCTCGTGGCAACACATCCAGCAACCCCATGAGGTTGCTTAACTTACATGCATCAAGGCTAAGGGCTCCTTCGTGAAGTGGACGTATTCGAAGTTTCGGTTCTTTCACAGCCCGTTTTTGGCAGAATTATCCATTCGTTCGTGTGTCTGAGCTTGTAATAAATAGATCTATCGGGACTGTATTTATAAGCAACAGTCATGGTGATAGTCGGGTCCTCCTTTTTTACATCCAGGTCTATAATCAGGGTAATACTTCAATCCTGTGTAGTCCTTGAAAAGAGTATGATTCACCTGTTTTACTTGATAAGGGCAAGGATTGCGCCTTGCATTCTTTATCTCAGATGCATACATACTTGGAATGTAAATGTCTCTATCTTTGCATCGGGTTTCAATCTTCTGATGGACACTGTCACACTCCATTTGAGTGTGTCCTTTTTCCAGATACTTCTGCGTTACTGTCACTCCATGTATAGAAGCGAAATGGACAAGTGCATTAGAAAGAATTCTGTTCCTGATCTGGTATGAACAACCATCGATCCACATAATAATTGTCTCAGCGTTTGGGTGTGACCGCAACAGGTCTTCCAACCTGTCAATAACACGAACAAATTCGGATGCATTCAATTGCCCTTCAGTCTCATCCCACACTATATTCAATGTGTTAAAACTTACAAGATCGTAAGAAGTCTAAGGAGTATATACAACGAGTTTCCGTTTGTAGTAGAGAGATGACGCTTTTATGTTCGGACAAAGCAACGTAGATTCCAGGTCATTAGTTGTCACTACAAGCACCCCTGAGCTCCCTTTGGCTTTGTCATTGTCACTGTTTTTCTCAATCCTAGCTTCTTCTTTCTTTAATATGTGCTCAGAATACTCCTCTTCGGCAAGATTCTTCAATTTAAATGCTATGCATCTGTCACACTGGTCCTTCCTTTGATTGAAAATCCCAATGTCTTTCTCTTTCAATAGTAGTCTAGAACAGTCATAGCTAACAATATCAGCTTTTCTTTCCCCATTTTCTCCCTGTAAACAAAAAACACCTCTTTAACAGTTCCAAAAGGATACTCAAAGCACTTTTTCTTGTCCCAGGCTCTACATTAGTGGGATGGGAGCTTTGGAAGATCATCCAAAAACTTCTCTACATTTTGCTTTATTTCTGCACAGGCTATGTGATTTCCTAGTATCCAATCGAATTGAGGTTTCTGGGTGGTTTGGATCTTGTGATGGATGGATGCCGTCCTTCGCTGCCTGTTCAGACCAGTTCTTCACTTGCCATTCGCAATGCCAAACGTACTCAAAACATTTGCTTGCAAACTCTTAGCATCCCTTTTGAGGTTTTCAAATTGTATTTCAGGGTTCCTTTTCTCCTAGAAGGGCCAACATCAGCCTGCTTTAGTTTCTCACAATCGTCGTAAGTGACAAGTGTAGCTATGTAGACCTTGTTTTGTTCCCTGGACATTTTTTTTGCAAAAGCTATCAAACAAACTCTGTCTCTTACTTTCAGGAATCATCGAACATTCAAAAACTCTGACCTTCTTAGCATCGACATTACAGTGTTTGCATTTAGGGTCCAAACTTTAAATCTATAGTAGCTTTCCACTCACCATCTTTCTGTTCTGTACTTTTCTTCCTTCGTATGGCATCTAGCATAATAATTTTTCAATCGGTTTTCCCCTGGCTTTGATCTGTCTTTGTTACTGCTTTTTCTAGATGATGCAATACTATTTATCACTGAGCTTTCTGTCTCCGCGTCCAAACTCTTCTGGAATATCTCCTAGACTTCTGTCGTGGACTGATGCGTTTCCACTTTCGTGGGCAGGTATATTTTGGTGATAAAATAGCACCACGTATATCCGCTGATTCAGCCAGAGGAGATTCTCCAGCAACACTTTTCTCTTGATTCATTTGATATTCGTGTTCATTTCTTGAATTCAGATCAGTATATAAAACGGACTGTCCACTCAGTTAAGTATTTACTAACGCTGCTTCATTAAAAGCTTCATCAGTTTTCTCTGGCAGCAAAAGATTAACACAAACTTCTGTAAGTGAAGCGTTCTGTAATCTGCTATATGGAAGAAGGGGTGCAAGCTTAGCAAAGACCAAAGATTCATCTGCTGTAACCTGACTCTCGCTTCCTTTTTCCCTGACCTCTTCTGGTTGAGGGCTGGCTCTGTCATATGCAAATCTGATTAAAGGCACAAGGGGTACAGAATCTTCATATTGTTTCAGAACTGGAAATGTTTTCAATGGAGAATTTGCAACCCATTCTGCCACTCTGCTGAGCATTCTGCAGTCCTTAATTTATTTTCAGGGTTCTAGTCCTGAAAGACTGGAACTGTTTTCAGGGGCGAATTACTGACCCAAGCTGATATTTGGCTGGAGCGTTCTGGTGTTTCCAAGTTTTCGCTTAAATATTCACCTTTCTCCATCTGAAAATGAAAATACTCAAAATCCGTTGGTTTAAGAAATCACAAACTGAAAAACAAGAAAAAAAAAGTGTCTATACAAACAGTGTAATGGAACACTACTTTCAACAACACACCATCTATACATACTGAGACCCTCTCATTGATAGTCGTAGCATACTAAGTTCGAGGGTCTGAACTCTTTTCCCAAGGAACCTGTCAGAGGCTTTCAGTATCTGTAGAGAGGTAGCATAATGTTTGCAAAACGATTGTTGTAAAACAGAAGAGTCCTAGTTCCCAAATAGTTGGGTAATGTATCCTTCACCGGCCTCATAATTGAAATGTCATTAAGTCAAGTAAGATTGACATCATAATCTCACTTGACCTAATGACGATTCAATTTTGAATTACCGCCATATTAAACAAAACTTCAGCAACTTTTTGAGAGTAGAGATGGAAATCATAATCCTGCTTGACTTAGTTCAATTCATTTTGAATTACTGCCATATTAAACGAAACTCTGAAATATTTTTGAAAATATAAAAAATGATGTGTTCCTGACTGGCTGGAGCCTGCCTGGAGAACCTTGCTTGGGTATTAGACGCTCATGCACCATGATTGGGAAACAGGGCATGGTACATAAACGTCTACCACCCTCCTGTTTTCTGTTATGATAAATAGTGTCGCTAAGGAATTTCCCGATAGATAGAAATCTGTGGATGACCTTACGGTTGTTGAAACCTGCTACAGAAACTTAGTAAGCAACCTTATGAGCATCCTCAATGATCTTGTAAATGACGCAGCAGACTTGGACATGAGAGTAAACCCCTCTAAATCTATGATAATGCCAATATGTTTCCTTAAAACCTCACCCCTTTTCCTCAACCCTATCCCTCTAAATATTTCTGTTTCTTCCTTTAAATTACTTGGTGTTACAATTTCCTCAAATTTAATGTGGGATATCCACGTTAAAGATATTGTCCATAGAGAGCTAATGCGTCCATGTCTCTCCTTAAGCTATTGAATAAATTTAATGTCCCCCATACCATTCCTTAAGAATCTATACTTCCTTTGTCCGCCCACATCTTGAATATGCTTGTCCAGTTTGGCATCCTGGCATCTCCCGTGATGAATCAGAAAAAATTGAATCCATGCAAAAAAGAGCCCTGAGAATAATTTTTAAAGAAAGTAAGTTACCATACTCGCTCCTTCTGAAACAAAAAGCCAAGCTGGAAACTCTTGAGCACAGGAGAGGAACGTTTTGCGAAAAAATGCAATAATAAACCCTCGCACGGAAAACATTTTCCCCAAAAGACACTCCCCATCCGGACACCGACTGCCAACGTGCTGTTTCTGAACCCTTTCATATCTTGTCCTCTACCCGTTGCTTGACCTCCAGGTATGAAAAAAGCTTTGTACCCTTCATTATGGATAAAATAAACCGCTAGTTTTCCTTTTTGTTTTTTTTTTTGGTACTGGTGATACCCAAGTATGTTCGTTCGATTTTTTTTGTTTCCTCCCCCTTTTTATATTTTATCTTTTAAACCTTTTTTAACGGTAATTTTATTTCACTCTTTTTTAGTTTTTCCCTTTTTCAGTTTCTGACATTTTGCCGCTTATTTTTTTTTGGACTAATGAATGGTTTAGCCATTCTTGTATTGTCGTTTTTGGCATTGGTTTGCCAGCTTTTTTAGTTGTTGTGCTTGGTTTCAGTATTTTTTATTTTTTGGTTTTATGACTCCGAAATGCGAATTCAGACCTTCGGGGCTTGTGATAGACATTTTAAAATAAATATTTTATCCTATCCTACCTAACTTATACGTTGATGCACCAAGAAAGAAAACAGCTAGTGTGTTACACTGCTTAAACAGAGGAATTAAGGTAAGTTCAGACGAATGGGATTCCCATCATTCCCTATGGTAATTCCTTTCTGGTGCCTTCGTTTTTCCGTTGGATTTTTTTAGATTTTTCCCTGCGAACTGAATGGGATTCATGGGAATTTCCAAGTGCAAAATTCAAATTCAGTAGGACATGTCTAGGATAAATCATCTGCAAAGTGCAACCTGATTTTTTTTTTACCTAACTGATTGCTGAGATTCTAGCCAAATGAAACTAGCTAGAGCAACCGAAAATGCTGCCAAGGCTAGGGTTTCTGAGTCACTCATGCTTTCTGAATTTGAAATGTTTGCTGCCTTCCATAAGGGATTGAGCGTTCGAACACTTTCCCGTTTTTCCTTTCGTTTTCCCTATTCGTCTGAACTTACCTTTAGTAAGTATCCACACTGGTTTTCAAGAAATTGTAGTGAAATTAGCAATTCAGTGAGAGCTTTTCTTAACTTGTAAATCTATTATCAAACCTTTTGTTTCTTCCTAAGTGCAGCTATCACCATTTTTTCGCCATAATGCGAAGATCCTCTCTTTTTCATTGTAAAATCAAAATATGTTCTTGTAAACAATGATGATGCTGATGAAACTATATGAAAAGATTGCCGGCACAACTCGTATTAAAAGCCACAGAGAAGACTCAACCAAAAGCACACCACGTATAAATTGATGCAGCCAGATAGGCCCAAGCGTTCACCTTGTATAAAATAAAGGCTTATTAAGTCTACCTGCACACAACTTGTATTTACGGTTTAAAGTTATCAAAGATATTATGAGTTTGGTTTTTCTCTTTTGCTATGAAAGTATTAGAGATAGAATTTTTTCGTTGCCACCAGACGACGCGGCATGAAAAACTGCATTGGACGCACGTAAAAAGTCATTTTCGGTAAAAAATTGACTATATGAGGTGTGCACGCAGCAGCCGCGATATACAACTTTTATTCTAATTATTCACGTGCGGTGAGCCAAAATCAAAGCTGCATTAATTCAAAAACGTTCAGAAATTAAATTAAAAAACAAGTTCTTTTAACTGAAAGTAAGAAACAACATTAAAACTTAAAACGAACAGAAATTATTCCGTATATGAAAGGGGCTGTCCCCTCCTCAACGCCTCGCTCTTTACGCTAAAGTTTGACTCTGTCACACAACTCTATTTTTTTAAAACAAAAAAAAAAATTTAGCGTAAAGAGCGAGGCGTTGAGGAGGGGACAGCCCCTTTCATATACGGAATAATTTCTGTTCGTTTTTAAGTTTTAATGTCGCTCCTTACTTTCAGTTAAAAAACTTGTTTTTTTTATGTAATTTATCTATTAAAATCCAAGATTCTTTATTTATTCAAAGTAGTGTTAAAAATTCTTTCATTTGTTATTGGCAGAATGAGAATCAAGGTTCATCATAGAAATCTATTAACCTTTAAACCTAGAAAAGCCATATTATAGAAAAAAAATCATAAGGTTTTCTACTTGAAAGGTTATCGATTACTAGTCATACCTTTTATATAATTGATTATACCTTTTGTTCCTCCAATAGGTTTCTACAATCTTATGTTTTGACGTATATTTGAGGTAATGGCGTCCCATTACCTCGCGCACTGGTAGATGATATATTTACCAAAGCTTTTCGTTTTGTGATAAACAAGGCAAGACCATTCAACCATTAATTCTTTAATGGTATGGCAATTACCATACCATTAAATTCTGGAAAACTGGTCTATATGAAGATCAACGTTCCTTTTCTTAAATATAGTAACTAAAGTTTATTTTGTGGTACTTGGATTAAACTTATACACAAGATCCAAGGAATTCTTTGGACTTAATTCTGCATATTAAAAATTTGTTCGTCTATTAGAAGGATGAAATCAATTAATCTTGATAATAATATCCCCTAAGTAGAGTCTTTGGTGAGTCTACACTCAAACTCATGTATATTATTTTTATAAGTGAGCAATTATTGTATATGTATGTATGTATGTATATTTTTTTTCTCGAAAACAGCTCTCTATTTTTCGGGAAAATTGGTATCTAGGTATGTTCTCGCATAGAAAAACGATCTAGATAGGTCAGAAGTCTGAGAAAATTCGTTAAGAGCCTTAATTTTGGTTTGTGCAAATGAGGTCATGTACTATGCTAGTACATCATATAAAATTTCTTATGACATCACATAAGCAATTTTTATATGATGCTATGCATAACATAAATAAGATTGTTGAGTTTCAACGTGTCAGTTAGTTATATAATATTATGTCTATTGGAAGGCCCAAAAAAACGAAAACTTGCATTTGCAGTTACTATAAATGATGATTCTTTGTAACCAACACCTTAACTATCAAACGTGATAAGATGTGAAAATCGACAACCTAGACCATCAATTGCGACAACGCCAATACAGCAGCTAAAGCAAAGGCTATTGCTAAATTGTCTGAAGTAATCACAATCCAAAAACTTGTCAAAAATGAAAATGAAGAGCAAAAACACGAGCGGTTAGAAGATATACGAAAACGACAATTAGAGCGGGTCAAAAAGGAAAATGAAGAGGTAAGACACACGGTTAGAAGACCTTCGATACCGAGCATGTAAGTGAGTCAAAAATTAAAATGAAGAACAAAGACACACGCGGTTAGAAGAAAAGCAATGGCATGTCAATAATGAAAATTAAGAGTAAAGACACACGCGGTTAGAAGACATGCGGCACCGAGCATGTGAGCGTGTCAAAAATAAAATGAAGAGTAAATACATACGTGTTTAGAAGAACAGCGGTGGCGTGACAAAAATGAAAATGAAGAGCAAAGACATGCGCGGTTAGGACATGCAACACCGAACATGTGAGCGAGTCCCTGGACCGCGAGAATCAAAACGTGGTAAAAATTGAAAATTATAGTGATGCTGATTGGGTTTGAGATTTTGACATGGATAAGGTCATCAATGCCTACCATACCTTTTAGTAAAAAAACAAAAGTTTGGCGTTATGTATTTCATAAGGACAAAAGACAAGCCGAGGTAGAACAGACCAAACAAATTGAAAATGATAGCGATGATGATTAGGTTTTGGATTTTGACATGGATAAGGTCATCAATGCCTACCATACCTTTGAAATTCAAAAACATAGACTAGATAATTCGTTGGAAGAAAAAGAAGTTTTAGTCCCACCA
>CM051275.1:40465385-40555385 GCA_027921565.1 Artemia sinica
TTTCTAGCAGACCTTAAGAACCTTAACACCCTTACGCCATGTCAACATCACAGCCAACCTCTACTAGGATGTTCTTAAGGTTTGTTAGAAAAACGTGACTTACACACAGCAGGGAGATGTCCTTGCTGCACATTTCTAATAGACCTTAAGAACTTAAACACCTTAAGCCATGTCAAAAAACACAGCCAGTCTCTTACTAGGGACGTATTTAAGGTTGTTGGCATGACCTTACACACAGCAGAAGAATTTTTTTCTTTTATTTTCATGTATCTAACAAAACGTATTGAGCGACTAAGTATTGCTTGACTTATGCTTTGATAACGCGGAATTCTCCTCCCTTATGTTTTTTCCCTAAGTCTTTTCTTTTCCTGACGTATTCCCTTTGACCCTAATTTTTCTCATTAATTGATGCATTACACAATGACTGTAAAGGCTCTTAAAGTTACCTGGCCAAATCAAAGAAAAAAGACTCGTTTAAAACCAGTGCAAGTCCTGGTATCAACATAGTTTTTCACACTATATGAGTTTTTAAAGGACTGCTTTCAGGTTTTTTTTATTCTATCTTCTTCTCCCCTTTTTCTGTACTGCATGCTTTTGTCATTCACGACTGTGAAAATTTTGTTAGTCAAACAGTTTCATTTCTATTCTTAGAAATGCTTTATATAATTGTTTTTTCAAGGGATAGATGGTATTTTTGTTCTGGGTGAAAACCGGTTTTGGCTGGGTACTTATCTGTTTAGCCAGTACACACTCGCGACCTTCGGATCTACAGGAACGGGGTTGAAAACAATTGAGCGTTTGGAGATAGATAGTACTATTAATTTGGGGCTGTTTATTTGCTCACATTAGGGGGGGGGGTAAGTTAGAAGCGGGACTGCATGCAAAAATGTAACCTACCCAAAAACTAAATACCAACTAAATATTTTTTTAAATATAGCTACAATGTAGTTTTCCACTGTGCTGGAGATAATTGTCTCCGTATACAAATAGCAATAAACTGGTTACTGTGTGATTTTATAGATCCAAGTTCTCAAGTGCGTACTGGGCTAACAGATAAGTACCGTTGGCGCCCCCCGCCTCCATCCAAATTAAAATTGTGATTATTTTGAGACTTTTCGCTGAAGCTCCTTTTTCTGTCTGTTGAATTTTACTGTCTCTTGTTTTTATCTATCCATTTGTATCTGTTATCTTCAATTGTTCTTTTGTCCATCCCCTTATTCTTAATCACGAGTCTCACATAGTCCTTTTCCCACTACTTCACTTCTTCTTTCCTGGGTCTTCTTCTTCTAAAGCAATATTCTCACATAGATTGTTCACTTTTCTGGAGTAAAATCAACTGTAAATGATTTTAGTGTAAGGTAATATGTACGGATTAAAATAATCCGAATAAAACTGGCGTTGGCGCCCCGCCTCCATCCAAATATTTATTAGTCAACATTTATTTGAATTCTTAGAAACGTGTCAAATAATTGTTTTTTTTTTAAGGTAGATGGCATTTTTTCTGAATGAAATTGGTATGGCGGACCCTCGCCTCCATCAAAATAAAATTGTGATTACTTTGATTACTTTTCTTTTATCCTTTTCTTGTCTGTTGGATTTTGCTATCTCATTTTTGTATCTATCCTATTTGTATTTGTTTATCTTCAATTGTCCTTTTGTTTTCTGTACGCGCTGGTCAAGTGGACCTGGTTATCCTTGGAAATGAGCTTCATAATGAGTATCTCTGTGTTGTCTCGAGGAGAGGTCCACCTCAAACATTTTTCAGTCTAATGGAGAAGTAGCACCAACAGAGAAAAAGCTAAAGTAAGTAAACTTATTAGGGCTAGAATTTTATGCTAAGATACAATAGAAAACCATACTTATAGGCTAGAAAAGGGGCATAACCTGCCAATAGGGCTAATACTTAAAGGGACTAAGAACATCTGCCTAAGCTGCAATAAAGCTTACACTTATAGGGTTAAGAACTGGTGACCACGCTGCAATATAGCTAAACCTTATAGGACTAAGAACTTGTGCTTAAATACAATTGCTAATAAACTTTATAGGACTAAGAACGTGTGCTTAAGCTGTAATTGCTAATACTTATAGGACTAAGAACCTGTTGCTTAGCTGCAATGGCTTAATACTTATAGGACTAAGAATTGTGCCTTAAGCTGCAATTGCTAAACTTATAGGGCCAAGAACTGGTGAGAAATAGTACTTTAGAGGGATAAGAACTTGTGTCTAAAGCTGGGAATAACGGCTAGAATGCTGCCTAAAACTGGTAGGGATTAGGAAATAATGTAACTAGTACTAGATACAATACACGCGTAAGTCTGCCAAAATCCCATTATCTGTATTGTCTAATTATTTAGAAAATCTGAAAATCGTTATTTTCTCATTTGTGGAGCGGGAGAAATATATAAACTTTGAGTCTTTTTATTAACCATTCAATTACATCATCAGAAAAGAAATCAACATAGTCTAACTTGAAGCTTTGCCATGGACCAAGAAAGGACAGGGGGAGAAAAAAGGGCAACAAAAATATGAAAAAAAAAAAATCTAGTTGCCGACTTACACAAAATACCCAAAATTACAAGCTAGGCAGAGGAGGAGGGCATGAATTTTCACCAGCGGAAATAAACATTCCAATAATCAGCAAGCAAGTAAGTAGATCTTTATTAATGCAAATAGTTACAATAAAACTATAACTCCAGCCAACGGAGAGCAGAGCTCAGTTCTATGTAGACTTCCCAAAACAATTCACAAAACATAAAATTCCGGCACTCAGGATTTTTAGATCCTGTGACACCCAGCTTTATTTTAAAATTGGAAAAATGTGTTGTAGTTCTCTTACTTTATTGTTATTCCATGTGAAAGAATCTTAGTTGGTTTTTCTGCTTCTAAATGAGAACCTTGTAATCATTAGTTTTTGGGTGAGAGGAGTCCTTTTTAATTTGGGTTTTACAGTTTCTTCTGTCTAAATTGTCATAATTGCTCTTGTCTAAATTGTTAAAAATTTTTCTGTCTAGTATGTTTCTCTGACGCGCAATTCTAATGAAATATAAAAAGTAAGATAAACATATAATACTATAGAAACAAATTGGGCTCTATATTTGCACTTAGGGGGGGTGGGGGTTAAGTATAGCGGTCCGCATACGTTAATGTTTTAGGATAAGTTATTCCTGCATATTATGTAGAAGAAATTGTTTCTAAACTTACACTGTTCAAAATACTCCCCCTTCCCCTAATGTGCAAATATATAGCCGCATTATATAATTTTCAATCTATTCAGTCGTTTTCTCTTTGTCTGCGTCTCACGCTAATCAGAAAAACAAACTAACGAAAAAAGGCCGATTCTATAGGCGTCAATGATTTGAACAACCCTTTAGCGGTAGGGCGTTTATACATACAAAGTAACCCATTCACAATTTTGCTCAGAAAAATGTGAACTTGATTTATTTAGACTTCCTTAATATTAACTGATGAAAGGGAAGGGCAGTTGTCTTCTTGAATTAATCTGCTTTGTTTGCAATCAAGTCGTTGTGTTGGCCTTATAAAATAACCATCCTGGTTTTCTTCTCTTCTGTTGCTTGAGATGGCAGGTCCAGAGGTATCTTTGTTATGCTTATGAAGTGAAAAACGGAGAGCAAGCCTTATGAAGGCATAACTGAAGATACGCACAAAGTAGATGAATACTTTCAGAAAAAAAGCGAGTCAAATCAGAAACCAAGCACTAAAAAACTCCACCCCAGTGCGAGCATAAAATCAAACCAAAATTAAAAACTAATCCAATTCAGAGTCAGAGTTTTATTTATCATCAATAAATTTACAACAGACACTTCAAATTTAGTCTCACCCACAGCTGTAGGCCAGGAAAAAAACAAGGTAGAAACAAAAATGAAAGAAAAATACATCCAATAAAACGTTGTTAACATAGGTATTCAGGCACCAGTCTAACAATCCCAAAATCGCAAGCTAGGCTGGGGAGTAGTACATGATTCCCCCGACTTAAAATAAACAGAAAAACCCAATCCGGAGACATTCAACTTAAAGGGACAAAGGGAAAAATTAATTATCCGTAATAAAATTCTCTAAACATCATCTCTTTGAAGATACCAAACGAGTAGTAGCTCTGTGCAGACTCTGGGAGAATGTTGCATATTCATATTGCAAGCTATCAATGGTGAAATTATGCCGTATCGATGGAGTATAAGGTATCTGTAAGCTATTGGAAGTGGGAAATAAGAAGTCGATTGCTCAGAAAATACAAGATATGTTATACATTGGGCAGCAAGAAGCTGGTATGTAACTTTAAAAAAATTGAAAGAAACACAAGACAGAAATAAAGAGATTCAAGACAAGAAGGGTTTAAGTAGGAAAACGGTTTGGCTCCTGGTTAAAAAAGTCGTTGGTTATCATATAGTTTGTGAAAGTGCTTCAGTGACGAGGGAAAAGTTACAGCCAAATAATAGAAACAGTATTAGTCATAAGCCTGAACTAGACTGGAAAAACAGGGATACTAAGAATTGACCTAAAATTATGTGTTCAGTTTTTAAAAGATCCAAGGGCTTCATGAGACTCATTTTTAATGAGTTCAATATGATTGTTTGGGAAAAGAAAGAATTATCAAGCAAAATTGCCAGGAATCGATCCCTTGATTTGTAAGGAAACCCTTGATTACGTGTATTTCGTTTCAAAGCAGAGTAAGCCCTTGAACTATTGTGAAAAATAAAAAACAACGGCTTTCCAAAACATGACAAGGTTAATATAAAAACTACTAAATAACTTCTTAAAAAGGGTAATTATCTTGAAAGGAGATCACCCACTCAGTTCTATCGGTGTGCCAAGAGTATTGTCATTCAGAAAAAAAAACTAATAGTTATTTGAGTAAAGACAAACTCTTGCACAGTTATGTGACAGATGCCGATTGGGACAAAGACGACAGCCAAATGATAGGTTTTCAATTTTTAACCGCATTTATGAGTCGTTTTTAACATAAATCTAAAAAAAGATTATCGATCTAACTCATAAGTCCTTGCGGAAACCCCAAACTCTATTTTAGGGAGGTTAGAGAAGAATGGATTAACCCAGATGGAAACTCGACCAGATAAAATGTTGATAAGAACCAAGACTAAGTACCATCATATTTATCTGGTCGAGGCATATCAATTAATCCGCTCTTTCTAACCCGTCTGAAACAGACGGTTAGAAAATCATTCTAATTCCCCACATTGACCAAGGAAATTATCTATAAATATATTTTTCATTTGGCGAACAAACCCCCCCCCCCCCTCTGATAAAAAAACTACGTAATTATGGCTAGAAATTTCTAAGCATTCTTTTTGAAGTGAGCAAATGAGTGGTAGCTTTGTGAGCTGCCACTTTTCCGAAATAGACTATTTTCTAAGTCCGTCTTTCTTTTTTTGCCACTCTTGTTTTTGCTGGAGTAGATATATTAAGTTTTGTAGTATAATATAGTAATTGTAAAATTACAATAGATATAATTGATTTATAAATAGTTAACTAATCACAATTGATAACACTTAAGAATTAATTAGTAGTTATAAATATGTTGTTGTATGTGTTAGTGTAGTAAGTTATACGTGTAATTGTAAAAATTGCAATGTTATGAATTAATTAATTTTTGTAAATAATTAATTGATAATTAAAAAAATTAACCTAATATAAGTAATTATTATGTGTATTTTAATAGTTGAATATGTGTGTTGTAAATGACAATTTGCGTAGTAAGTTTTAAGTAATAAATAAATTAATCCAGTAAAATGATTAATTAAATTTTACTATGCAAAATTTAATATGTTAGTTTATTAAATTTGATTATTGTGTACGCTTAAGTTATTGAAAAACAGTTGACACTGGTTTAAATCTAGTATGATACATGTATCTACAGGATTCCTTTACTCCTGTATTCTGAGGTTATATCTCAGAAAAGTAGAGATGGTAGAAAACATTTCTGACTGCACCCCCCCCAATTGGACTCCTTTTACTCAAGATTTGTTTAAGTCCCTGTATACTATAATTGGATTTGTGTATGTTTTGACAGAGAACATCTGTCATCTATTGCTACAACTAGAGGGTGGATCCCGGGGGGCGAGGGCATCCCCCTGGCGTAGTCTAAAGTCGGTAAATTTACTTAATGTAAACTCAAGTTTGAATTGATAAACATGCTCCTAACGCAAGTTATGGGGGATCAACCTATTTTGCCCCCCCCCCCTGAAAAAATCCTGGAAGTCCGTCCTGACAACTAGATAAAACAATCTAATTATTTTTGTAACTAAAACAACAAGAAAAAGATGGACGCATTTCATAAAATAATAAGAATAACTAGGTGTAAATTATAAGTAGATGAAAATAACGTAAAATAGATTAATGTCTAATTTCAATTAAAGATTTAATTGTAGAAAATATCATGAAACTTATTGTAAAATTACCAGTATACCAGTATGTAATAATTAAACTAGATGAAGTAATCTAAAACACGAAATTAGTCAAAGACTGATAGATTGTTGGATAAGAAAAGGATGAAAAAATTAAATTTAGTTACAAATGCCATTTTCCTTTTCATAACTCAAATGCAATCAAATTCCTGTTAGAAAGGGGGCCGTCCAGAGGTGGTCTTAGGGGCATTTCAAGACACGCCGCCCTCCACAAAGATTGTAAGTGAAATGTAAATTTAGGCCTCGGACCATTATATATATATATATATTATATATATATATATATATATATATATATATTAATATATATAATATATAGATATATATATATATATATATATACTAATATATAGATATATATATATATATAATTTTTTTTACTATATATATATATATATATCATATATATATATATATATATATATATATAATATTATATATATAGATTATATATAAATATTATATATATATTATATATAATATATAATATAGCTATATTATATATATATATAATTATATATATATATAATATATATACTATATTATAGATATATATATATATATATGATATATATATATATACTATATATAATATATATATATATATATTATTATATACTATTATATTATAAGATACATATATATATATATATATATTATATATATATATATATATATATATTATATATATATATATATATATATATATATATATTATACTCTATTATATATATATATATATATATAATATATAGATATATTATATATATATATATTATGATATATATATATATATATATATAATAAGGCTACAGCTTTCCAGAGAGTGTCATACTTTTTGTTTGCTGACTGGTAGTCTAGGTCTTTGTGCCTAAGATATTTAACTTTTTTAGTCGAATTTTTAATACAGTTTTTATGTGATGAATAGTCAAAGTTTTCTACCCAATACATTGAATCTTTTTTACTATATCCCATATGTTCCAAGAAGTATTACCACCCTCGTGTACCAAGATTAAACCCCCCCGGTAACTTAGTGGGACAAATTGTATAAGCAGGGACACCCTTCTTTTTGCTTCTAAGCTGTAAAAGAAAAAAACTCGTGGAAAAACACAGTTTAATGCTGGCAGTTCTGGGGCTTTATTTTGAGCCATTAACCATTTTTACGACTCCAATGTTCACCATACATTTGGAGGTTTTCCAAAAATCCGTCCCTGCAGATATGTATATATACCATATATATTATATCATATATTACATAAAATATATAATATATATATATGGATATATATATATTAATATATATATATATATATATAATATATATATATTATATAATTATTGTATAGATTATAGTCATTCAGCTGAATATTTTCCCTTAGTAGTTTATTTCTATTTCCAGATTTTGAAACTAAAAGGGATCACGGATGTAGTTCAAATCTATGTCTGTCAAACAGGCTGAGTTGGTTTTATGATGTTTGAAACGTAGTTGTGTTGAGTGAGGGCTTCGTCTGTGACAGGCTTTCGAGTCTTTTTTTTTTTCTTGACAATTTTATGTTCTTATTTTAAAGTAATTTTTTGCTGAGGGCTATGCATTTTTCATGCCTTTTTTTTTTTAAGTTTTGACGTTTTATTTATCTCTGGTTTTTTTAATAACGAGTGTTTTTGTGTAAAACTTGTCTAAGCTTAATGAATTTGGATACGAAAGTATGTAAGGACTAAATCTCTATAGAATTAATATTTTGCAACTAATATGTCTGTGGGAGTAGTTTCGGGTTCGCTGAAAAATATAGGACTTTCCTAAAGGTTTGTTCCTACCATCCCAACAAACGTTTTTTAGTACCGAATTTTCCTAATAATTGTGTTTCTATGAGCTTAACAGAAAAATGTTGCTAAGATATGGTAAGCAATATCGAAATGTTGTTGGAGGAAATTGCTAATGGATTTAGATCCTAAAGTATACAAAATAATTGGTGAATAAAAAATAAAATTGCAATAAAATTCTAATTTTTCTAAATTTCTTCACTTATCATAGGTTTTAACTTTTTTTTTCTTACTTGCGCTCTTAAGGTCCTTTTAACTTGCCGGACCTTAAGAGCAGTTTACTTATAGGTCCGTAAGAAAATATAAACTTTATTCTGATTGGCGGATTATTTACAGCTGACTCAATCGTAGACTATTTTACATTCTTACACTGAGTAGCTTACTTTAGACTTAGAGAATACTTTAAGGTAGTTTTGCCTATAGGGAATAGGCAATATGAAAACAGATAGTAAGAAGTAACTGTTGATGAGAAATGGTTTTGCATTGCATTTTTATAGTTAAAGCTTGAAATGCTGTTTTTCATGTTCTTCTTTAGGTAGGGGGTCTATAAATACCTCAAAATAGGTTCTTCCCCTCGTATGATCCGGTAGTGACTCAGTCCACGAGGCAATACCGACACAAGACTTACAGCATCAAGGAGGAATCATATTGGACTTGTCTCTTTTTATTTTACATTTATAAGTCTCATTTTCCCCAATTAATAGGGTGTAGATTGTGGGATAAATTTTTCTCCTGATTAGTACGTTTTCAGAAAGCGCTAGCACAAAGTTTCTGTTAGTTAACAAACCTTTTTCTGCGAGCTCACAGCATTCTGTGATGATTGTGACGGCAAAATAAGGCATATTTAAGTTTATCCTACGCTTTACTGAATTTGGTCTATTGTAGGAAATAGCATTGTAAGTAAAAACATCACAGTATCTTATAGATATTAGACATTATGATCGTCCCCTATCTCACCCATTATAAAAATGCGGACCGAAGTACGAGTGCTCCGGAGAGAGTAAAAAACATAAGCGACATTAGATCTTTTCACGGGTTAGACAAGTCAGATTTCTCTTTGAAACGCCCAAAATTTGGCTTCAACATTTGTAACACTTACTTTTAAAGAATCTAATTTTAAAATTAATTTATTCCAATCACATATATTATGAAAAAGTCGTAATAATTAGTAGGGCAATGTTATTATTAGATGTTTGTAGGAATTAAAAGTAGGTTTCGAAGTCTCGAGTTGGTTTCTAAAGGTATTTTGAGAATGTTTCTGCCAAAATACGTGTTCCAGGGTATTTGGACCGCTGATATTCAAATTCAATTCAATTCATTTTATTTAACATCAAAATACATTTAACAAATATGCCATATACCCGCCCCAAGAAAGATACCAAAAAGCACTTTGCGACTGGGCGGGTACATACACTAAAACAATACACACAAAATTAACATACAAACACTACAAAACAACAAAAAAAAAATCAATCAATCTCTCATCAATTCATTTAATAATAATAATAATAAAGATAAATAATAATAATAAAAAAAAAAAAAAAAAAAAAAAAAAAAAAAAAAAAAAAAAAAAAAAAAAAAAATAGCAGATCAAATGAGAGGAGCTGTTTGCACGCTAATGAAAAGGAGTATGTGGGAGGAGCTAGTTTGTTCGCACCGACAATGAAGAGCCAGAAATCATCTGGCGGGAAGCCTTACTTCTAATTATCTTTATACAGGGGTAAACATTTAACAATTAAAGCAGATTAGGTTTATATTTAAAAAAAAGTTTTTCTAATAGTAGAGTGGGAAGTTTGGGGACCATAAACCAAACAAATATTATTGCCTCGCCAGATTATGCAAAACTAGCTCACATGTAAACTGACTCAAACATATTTCCTACATTTACGAGGAATACTGTAATATTTTATTGAAAACGACAAAACCCACCTAAAACAGCACGGTATCCTTAGGAATGGAATACTCCTTAAACTAGGCTGCAGAAAATATAAAATGTAAAAAGACTCTTGTAATATTCTGTTCATGTGAATCCTGATTTGAATGGATCATGTTTATTTCTCAGATATCTCATTATAATTCCTATATATTGGACCGGTCGTAATTAACAAGCGGTCCTAATTAAATTGGATCTTTTTATGCTCAGAATGTAATGTTAGTAATTTTTTAGTGCACAAATTAAATTTATTCCTAAAAACAAAAAGGAGGTGAGTCTAAGTAAAGCTTTTTGATTCTACTACTCAAACTTGTCGTAATTTCTTCCAATGTGACACGTCCAAGGATACTTGATCAAGGTTATGGGTTGATCTGCTAAAGCTTTTTGATTTTACTCTTGTCGAACCCTCCCCATTTTTCTTTTTATAGTTTGAGAGAGTTAGGGAAGAGGTGTAGGTTACACCTATGTACTTTGAACATAGAAACGGAAATTCCAACTGAAGAGGAATACAATTTTTGGAGATACGTCTCAAAGGATACTTGATAGGGGGATGGAGTTGATCTGCTAAGGTTTTTTTAGATTTTAACCCTCAAACTTGTAACCCTCCCTCATTTTTTTCATCTTTATGTCTGAGAGAGTTAGGGAAGAGGTGTAGTTACACCTATGTAGTTGAACATAGAAACGGAAATTCCAACTGAAGAGGAATACAATTTTTGGAGATACGTCCAAGGATACTTGATCGGAGGATGTGGGTGGTTTATCTGCTAGAGCTTTTGATTTTACTCAAACTTGTCGTAACCCTACCCATCATTTTTTTTGTTCATTTTTATAGTCTGAGAAGAGTTAGGGAAGAGGTAGTAGTTACACCTATGTCTCTGAACATAGAAACGGAAATTCCAACTGAAGAGGAATACAATTTTCGGTGATACGTCCAAGGAAATGCTTGATAGGGAGTTTTGCGGGGTTTGTCTGCTAAAGCTTTTTTGATTTTACTCTAACTTTGTCGTAACCTCCCACTCATTTTTTTTTCATTTTTATGGTCTGAGAGAGTTAGGGAAGAGGTTTAGTTACACGTATGTACTTTGAAACATAGAAACGGAAATTCCAACTGTGAAGAGGAATACAATTTTCTCGGTGATACCGTCCAAGGATGCTTGATAGGGAGTTTGTGGGGTTTATCTGCTAAAGCTGTTTTGATTTTGGACTCAAACTTGGATTTTAGTCGTAACCCTCCTCATTTTTTTCATTTTTTATGGTCTGAGAGAGTTAGGGAAGAGGGGTGCCTACACCTATGTACTTTGGACATAGAAACAGAAATTCTAACTGAAAAGTAATGCAATTTTTGGTGATACAACGTCCAAAGATGTTACTTGATGGGGATGAGGGGTAGACCCCGGCGCAGCAGCTGATGAAGGGAAGAAACCGGGTGGTGGGCGGGGGCCAAATCAACAGCAGCGGTGGTGCGCCGTCTGCACGACCAATATTGAACCGCAAAACATTAATGTTTTCATCAGTCTCTTTCTCAAATCACAGCTTAATACTTGAGTACAAAATTTACTTTCTCTACTGATTGACAGTACACTTTCATAGGGATACTATTACTACCACCTAGTAGCTAGCTACTGGTAGCAACCAAACTTGTCATATTCTTGTAAAAGTCTCTCACCTCCCTTCACAGTCTCTTTTGTATTTTTTTTTGTAAAGCAGCCATATAATGTTCTACAAACTCCGTCTCTGCTTTAAACTTAAATAAAAAAAAACAAGTTTTTTTTAAACTGAAAGTAAGGAGCAACATTAAAATTTAAAACGAGCAGAAAATTATTCCGTATATGAAAGGGGATTTTCCCTCCTCACGCCTCGCTCTTTACGCTAAAAGTTTTATATTGTTTAAAAAAATTGAGTTGTCAGAAAGTCTAACTTTAGCGTAAAGAGCGAGGCGTTGAGGAGGGGACAGCCCCTTTTCATATACGAAAATAATTCTGTTCGTTTTAAGTTTTATGTGTCTCCGTATGGACTTTCAGTTTAAAAAAAAACTTGTTTTTTTAATTTTAATTTTTTGTGCAACGTTTTTGAGGGGAAATGGTTATGATTTTGGCTCACCGTACATGACATAATTATAAAAACAAATTTGCATATTAATTTTTACGGTTTATTTGGTTCGAATGGCTTTCTCGAACATTCTGAACTTGTTTAATTTATTTACGAGAGTTTTTATTGGTAATAAATATAGATACTTACGAATTACTTACGTAACGAACTTTCTATATCCGTATATTTTTAATACTGTATATTAAGGGGTTCGCCCACTAGTCAAGTTAGCTCGCTCTTTATGCTAAAGTTTGAATTTGTTCCAATTCTTTTTAAAAATGACCCCTTCAATCACAAAGGCTGTTAAATTAGAATAAATAGCTATTATGAAAGTACTAAAAAAAAAACTTTGTGGCTTTTAAAGAGCGCAACCAGGTATTGACTAGGGGGCCCGAAAACCCAATCATATACTTAATAATTTCTGTTTCGCTTAAAGTTTTGAGATAGTTGGCTCCTTACTTGTTTCAGTTGAAACACTTGTTTATTTTTTTTATTTAATTTCTGATCTTTTTTTTTAATAATGCTGGGGAAAAATCCGGCCGCCCACGCCTCCGCCTTATAGCAATGTCCCTTCCCACCATGGAAAAAACTTGCCTCCCTGGAAGTATGACCTGCCCACATAGACCACCCGAGACCCCCGTCCCCCGCACTACCAGAAAAAAATTCCCCATTTGAAAACGTCCTGTTATACTTCCCATTTACGCAATACTGATATGTTAAACATTGAGGTTTAAAGTTCATAACTTTCAGCCCTTCCCCTTGGCCCTTTGGGGGGATTAATTCATCCTAAATAGACCATTATTTATTATATTTTCGACCATACAGACTTGACAAAATGGCTATCTTCAAATTTGTGATCGGGTGACTTTGGGAAAAAAATGAGGTGTGAGGGGGCCCTTGTTTCCCATCCATTTTTGGTCACTTTAAAAAGGGCACTAGAACTTTTAATTTTCACTTCAAATGAGCCCTCCCACGATATTCTAGGACCTAATGGGGGTCGATACGATCATCCCTTGTTTTTCTCAAAAAAAAAAAAAACAAATAGAACATTGCATCCGGGATCTTTCTTCTGTCAAAAAAATACAAAAGTCCACATTTTTGCATATAGGAGCCTTGAAAACCTCTACAGTAGGGTGTCTCTGATACTCTCCATCTGATGGGTAGTGATTTTCCATTTAGGTTCTATAGCTTTTATTTAGGGGGATGTATTCCCCCTTTTTTCGGGAAAATCAGCCAAATTTCTTCAGGACACTTAAATGGCGCGTCTTTGATTGGGTTAGGACTACTAAACTGTGATTAAAACTTATTATATTTGAAAATGAATATTAAAATCTGATTTTTTGATGTATCTATTAGTATCAACATTTCCGTCTTTTAGAGTTTTCGGTAATTACTATTGAGCCGGGGTATCGCTCCTTACTTACAGTTCTGGTATACCACGAAACTGTTCTGATTAAAAAAAAATAATTCGAGGATATTATTATTTTAATGGATAAATACCTCCGAGTAACCACCAGGCCCCCAACCTCTGGATACCACCTTGATAGGATACCGTCACAGCTTACATATACAAACAATTTTTTGCTTAATAATTAAGTAGGTCAATATATGGTTCAAACAAACACGCGAAACAATGTTAAAACAGCTTAGTGTTCCTTGAAAAAAAAAAAATTAAGGTCCTATGGAAGAGTAAAGGGGTACAAAGACAACAACAAAAATAGATGTCGAAATTATTCCAGATATACCTCAAATTATTGGAAAACTGAGTCATAGATTCACCGTGGCATTCAATAAGATCCAAAGAATCTAATTAAAAGGGAGCACACACACAAAAGCCGAATTAGGCCAGTAGCCTATGAGAAATTGCAAAATAACCAAGACAATGAGCAAGTCCCGATGGGGGGCCCTGGGTCTATCAAAATATTTCAATGGTTTCCCAGGGTAATTTGATATCATTTCTTCCGACTCCACTTTAAATAAAAAAAAGTTATTTATATTTTGGTATCCCTGCTTTCAATAAAAAAAGAGGTATTATCATTTAAAAAATGATAGCCCCCTATAGGGAATAATTCTAATATTTTTTATCTGAATACACAGCTTATTGAAACTTCCGTTCAATCTTTAATCCCCAACCTCTGTACATAGCTTAGTCTATAGCTAAATTTTGTCTCAATAGAAGGGTTTTGTTTTGCAATTTGGGTGGGGGGAGGGGGGGCTAGGTGATAAACAAATTTAACAGACAGAAGATTGTATTTTCTATTTTAATCTATCAGGCGTTCAACAATTGTGTATTAAACACATTAAGAAATAATCTTATCTACAAACTGCAAAAGAGAACAAAAATTCTGCAAACTTACGCATTCAGCTGTAGGAACAATCGATAGCGACTATCAATTTTAAAATCCAAACTGAAGCTGTATATAGTAGTGAATGCGTTCTACATTCAACTTAAAAATAAAAAATTCTTGACTATAAATGATGTATCTTTGTAGTAAATAAGCAATATGGGAAACTACATTCGAAATGAATTAGTCTCATCCATAAAGACGATACTTTTTTTGTTAACCATATGAAGAAGTTGTGTAGGCCTATTATTGCAATTGGCAAAACTGTCACGTGGTTTTTTATGCAAAAGTAAACAAAAGAGACGAAAATTAACGAACAACTGAGAGTAAGTGAAGAATTATGCTTATGCAAAGTAATGTATATTTGGCAGGGAAAAGTCACTGGTGATAAATCGCTAGGGGTGGCACCGTGATTAGGTGATTATTCGGAGGAAAAAAATTTTTTTCTTGGGGGAACCCTGGACGCATAGATTTTACCGGGGGAAATCCCCGAAAATTCGGGGATATTGCAAGCCCTGTTTCTATATCAGGAAAACCGAAATGACTAAACCACACGAGAAAGAAAAAACTCCGACATTGCGGTTGGACGCAATAAAATGAATTGTCAGCAAAATTAATTCAAAGTCAGCCGAACGCCACCGCCTTTGCGGTGGCGGCAGGTCAACCGGACCTCTCGTTAGTGGGCATTCGGTCAATTCACTGGTGAGGCGCCGGGGTCTAGGGAGGGGGTTTGATATGCTAAAGCTTTTCATTTTACTCAAACCTGTCGTAAGCCTTCCAGGTGACACGTCCAAGGATACCTAATAGAGGGATGGGGTTTGATCTGCTAAAGCTTTTTGATTTTACTCCAACTTGTCATAACTGCTCCCTTATGTTTTTCATTTTATATGGTCTGAGAGAGTTAGGGAAGAAAGGTACCAACACCTTTGTACTTTGAACATAGAAACGGAAATTCCAACTGAAAGAGGAATACAATTTTTGGTGATACGTCCAAGGACACTTGATAGGGGGATGGGGTTGATCTGCTAAAGCTTTTTGATTTTAATCAAACTTGTCGTAACCCTCTTTCATTTTTTTCATTTTATGGTCTGAGAGAGTTAGGGAAGAGGGGTACCCTACAACCTATGTACTTTGAACATAGAAACGGAAATCCAACTGAAGAGGAATACAATTTTTATGGTGATACGTCCAAGGATACTTGATAGACGGATGGGATTGATCTGCTAAGGCTTTTTATGATTTTACTCAAACTTGTCTTAATCCTTCCATTTTTTTTTTCATTTTCATGGTCTGAGAGTTAGGGAAGAGCGGTACCTACACCTATGTACTTTGAACATAGAAACGAAAATTCCAACTGAAGAGGAATGCAATTTTTGGTGATATGTCCAAGGATACTTAACAGGGGGAGGAGGTTGATATGCTAAAGCTTTTCGATTTTACTCAAAATTATCGTTTATCCTTCCTCATTTTTTTTTTCACTTTCATGGTCTAAGAGAGTTAGGGGAGAGGGGTAGCTACATCCATGTAGCTTTAACGTAGAACGGAAATTCCAATTGAAGAGGAATACACTTTTTGGTGACACGTCCAAGGATGGTTTCATTGGGGGAATGGAGTGGATATACTAAAGCTTTCTGATTTTCCTCAAGCTTGTCGTTTATCCTTCCTCATTTTTTTTCATTTTCATAGTCTAAGAGATTTAGGGGAGAGGAGTAGCTACCCCCATGTACCTTTAACATAGAAACGGAAATTCTAACTGAAGAAGAGGTATACGCTTTTTGGTGAAACGTTCATGGATAGTTCATAGGCGCGTGGGGGTTGATATGCTAAAGCTTTTTAATTTTAATCAAAGAAGTCTAACTTCTTCCCTTTATAAAATTGTTAAATTTTCATCGTCATAAGAGATTTAGGGGAGCGGGGTAGCTATACTCATGTAACTTGAATGTAAAAAAGACGAGAATTCTAGTAGGATAGAGAATATACTTTTGATCAAAAGTATAATGACACAAAACTTAACTATGCAATCAAATTTAATTCAAATATATTATATATATATATATATATAATATATATATATATATATATATATATATTATATATATATATATATATATATATATATATATTATATACATATATATATATATATATAATATATATATATATATATATATATATATATTTATATATATACATATATATATATATATATATTATATATCATATATATGTATATATATAGTTCCAGAGCATGTTCGCCGACAATATTCCCACTGTAATGAGTGTCCATAAGAGCGTGGAATTCTTAGCATCTGCTATGCTGGCATTACCTCTTTTGGGGATATATTTACTGGTATTGAAAGGTCTAAACCTAGAATCCCAGTGCAAAATTGTCACTGACATGTATCAGTGAGTCAGTGAGTCATGATATAGGCCATAGTCAGTGAGTTATGTATATTTATAAGTAGTAGGTTAAATATGTCTCTGAGTTATATATTTCTGTATATAACTTTATATGCCTAGTCAGTGAGTTACACATATTTTTATAAGTAGTAGGCTAAATATGTCACTCAGTTATATATTTCTGTATATAACTTATATAGGTCTAGTCAGTGAGTTACGCATATTTATAAGTAGTAGGCTAAATATGTCACTCAGTTATATATTTCTGTATATAACTTAGATAGGCCTAGTCAGTGAGTTACACATATTTTAAGTAGTAGTAGGCTAAATATGTCACTGTGTTATATATTGCTGTATTTAACTTATACAGGCCTAGTCAGTGAGTTACACATAATTATAAGTAGTAGGTTAAATATGTCACTCAGTTATATATTTCTGTATATAACTTAGATAGGCCTAGTCAGTGAGTTACACATATTTATAAGTAGTAGGCTAAATTATGTCACTGAGTTATATATTTCTGTATATAATTTATATAGGCCTAGTCAGTGAGTTACACATATTTTAAGTAGTAGGCTAAATATGTCACTGAGTTATATATTTCTGTATATAACTTATATGCCTAGTCAGTGAGTTACAACATATTTATAAGTAGTAGGCTAAATATGTCACTCAGTTATATATTTCTGTATATAACTTATATAGGCCTATAGTCTGTGAGTTACACATATTTATAAGTAGTAGGTTAAATATGTCACTGAGTTATGTATATTTATAAGTAGTAGGTTAAATATGTCACTGAGTTATGGCCTTTGCAAAACAAAAGTGATCCGTTTATCTGGCCTCCCCCAGGCCATTCAGCGTGTCCCCAGGTGGCGATAGGGGAAACGCTCTACAGATATGTAGGGTACCTCCATAGGAGGCATGGACCAAGGGGGGGACCTTGTCCCTGGGGGTCCATAATAGAATCTGGGGCACCCTTGCCCGGGGTCATAAATACAGGCAGAGGAGGAAGAAGGCCCCTCAAAGTACACTCAAAAGGGCCCACTGGTTTGTCCACAAGTTCCATGATGCAGAACACACATCGCGGGAGGATCCTCTATAGGAGGACAACTGTGGCAGGGCGTAAGATCCAGATCTATGGACAACGGCCTCTGCAAAGGGTTGCCTCGACCTTTTCGGGGTACTGCGAGACTGGGGACCTTGCGGTCAACTCTATTCCCACTTGAGGAGTGGCGCCCCTCGAGGAAATTATAGCCTAATAAACGACACAGCATTCGCACGGGATTCTGACTAATGGACAATTCTTCTGGGCATTGGTATGTTTTGATGGGCGTCTTTGGGCTGCTGAAAAACCTCTTCCTAGCTAATTTATCTATTACGGGTTGCCTCCCCGTAGTAGCATAATATCTGTAGGCATGAATATATAATGAGTCGGAGGTAATAGGCTTGAGATTGCTGTGCAGGATTTCGACTCTTGTTGATAGAAGAGCATCGCCAAGTGCTGAAAACCATGTTGTGACCAAGATGGGCCCAGGATTGCACAAAGCCTCCATTCATGGAGGTCCAAAGGGACTTCTTGCTGTCCGGTCCTAAGCCGGCTTAAGCACTTCGGTGTACACTTGAGAAGATATGTGATCCCCGTCCTGCACTGGTATCCGGGATCATTGCTTTTCCTGAGGCGAAAAAAATTTCAATGATTTAAAGAACATGAAAATTGGAACTTGGAATGTTACGACATTAAAAAATGACTATCATATCGACATTTTGACTGACGAATTCAGACGATTCGAACTGGATTTATTAGGAGTTTCAGAAACTCATATCCCAGGGGTAGGAAGCATGAAAAATCAGGTGATATAGAATTTGTTTACTCAGGCAGGAAGGATGGGTTACATAGACAGGGAGTAGGGCTCATGATGAATAAGGAAGCTGCTAAGTCTTGTTTAGGCTGGGAAGGTATTAATAATAGAATACTAATTGCTCATTTTATGACTAGAAAGTTCAGGGTATCAGTTATAGTAGTATACGCCCCTGTAGAACCGACTGATGGAGATACTAGTGACTCAGATGAATTTTACTTACAGTTACAGGAGCAAATAGACAAGGTCCCAGGTAGAAATATGATGTTATTGCTGGGAGATTTTAACGCCCCCAGGTTGGTAGAAATAAGGATAGATGGTATCCCAGCTTAGGTAAATTTGGTGTAGGAAAAGAAAACAGTAATGGATACAGACTTTTGCAATTTGTGTAGGTATAACAATCTAGTTATAACCAATACGGTGTTTGGTCATAAAATGGCTCATAAGCTAACATGGTGTTCACGTGATGGTAAGACAGCAAACCTTATTGATTATGTTATAGTAAACCGAAGACTGACAGGATCAATACAAGATACTAGGGTATATAGGAGTGCTGTTATTGATGTTAAAAGTAATGATCACCATCTAGTAGTGTCAAGGGTTAATTTAAAGCTGAAATATCGGAAGGGTAATTACCTCCCGGGAAGTTATGATGTTAGTAGACTCCAGGATGAGAATTTGAGAGAAACTTTCCAGGAACAGTTGAATACTAAACTTGAGAGTTTAAAATTTGATAATGTGGAAGATGGCTGGAATAATTTTAGAAAAATAATTTGTGAAGTTGCTGAAGGTGTATTAGGGAAGAAAGCTAGAACTGCAGCTAAGAATATTAGTGAAAAAGCTTTATGTTTAATAAAAAGGAGAAAGCACTTGTACAAGAATTATCTGAGTGATAGATCGCAGGAAAACATAAGAAATGTAAAGAAAGTGGAGAAAGCATTGAAATATGAACTAAGGAGGTGTGAAGTGGAGGCCATGGATAAAAATTGCCGAAGATTTAGAAGATGCAGCTAGACGGCATAATAGTAAAATATTGTACTGGCACGTTAACAAATTGAGAGGTAGTAGTCAATCCGGACTTGTCCCAGTTAAAGATAGGAATGGGGTGGCAATTAGCGATAAGGAAAAAGCTAAAGCGAGATGGGCCGAACATTTTGAGAATTTGCTTAAACCGAGATAGAGTTGCAGGAAAAAATATAGAGGAAAATGAAAAAAAGTTTGTGATACCTTGGATGTGAAGGAAGATTTGTTTTGTGAGGAGGAACTAGCAACAGTACTAAAAGGACTAAAGAATAATAAGGCTCCAGGTGCTGATAGGGTAGTAAATGATTTTCTTAAATATGGTGGCTCTGAGGTTAGAAATAAGTTATTGAAGATTATGAATATGATTTTTGAAAAAGGGGAAGTACCTAACGATTTTAGGAAAACCTTAATTAAGCCACTTTATAAGAAAGGTGATAAAAGTGAGTGTGGTAATTATCGTGGCATTAGTCTGGTCTCTGTAGGTAGCAAATTGCTTAGTAATATGATACCTTTTAGACTGAGAGATGCCGTAGACAAAGTTTTAAGAGAAGAGCAGTGCGGTTTTAGAAAAGGTAGAGGATGTGTTGACCAAATTTTCACTCTTAGGTTAATAATTGAGAAGTGCCTAAGTTTTCAAACACCTTTGGTCCTCAGTTTTATAGATTATGAGCAAGCGTTCGATTCTGTTGATAGAGGAGCTTTAGTAAAGGTTTTATCCTTGTATGGTATACCAGACAAATACATTAAAGTGATTAGTGCTATGTACGAGAATAACACTGCTGCGGTTAAGGTAGGAAATGAGGTTAGCAGCTGGTTTTGTATAAAATCAGGAGTTATACAAGCAGGTTGTGTTCTATCCCCCATTATATGGATTATTTTGATGGACTTTGTTTTAAGGAGCACAGGAAAGGCAATGGGAGACCACGGAATCAAATGGGGAGGAAAATGTCTCCTGGACTTGGATTATGCTGATGATTTAAGCATCCTAGATGAAAGTGTGAGCAAAATGAATGAAGTTATAGAGGTTTTGCAAGTTCAGGGTGATAGTATTGGTTTGAAAATTAATGTTAGGAAGACTAAGTCACTAAGGCTAGGAATAAGTGAAGATGAAAAAGGTGACGTTGGGTAATGAAAAGATTGATCAGGTGGGCAGCTTCACTTACCTTGGTAGTATTATTAGTAAAGATGGTGGGAGCAGTGAAGATGTTAAAATAGAATAGCCAAGGCTCAGGGTGTTTTTTCACAGTTAAAAAAAAGTCTGGAAGAATAGGAAGATAAGTCTGCAAACCAAGATTAGAATCTTAGAAGCTACAGTGATGACAGTGGTCAAAATATGGCTCTGAAGCATGGACGCTCCGAAAAGCGGATGAAGATTTTGCTAGATGTTTTCCAGAGAAATTGCTTAAGGATTGTTCTGGGTACCCGGCTGACTGACCGTATTTCAAAACAATAGGCTATACGAAAAATGTGGTTCAATACCGCTTTCTAGGTCTATAATGAAAGAAAGGTTGAGGTGGTTAGGGCATGTTGTGCGGATGAAGGATGACAGATTGCCGAAGATTGTTCTTTTCGGCCAACCATCTAGGGCTAAACGGAAAGCAGGTCGTCCCCGTCTGGGGTGGGAGGACGTCATAAAGAAAGATTTAAAGGAAATGGGAACTTCGTGGGGCGGGTGTAAAAAGGGAGGCTTTGAATAGATTGGGGTGGAGGAGGAGCGTGCGTAGCTGTGTTGGCCTCAGGCGGCTTGGTGCTGCGATGAGTTGTTAGTAGTAGTAGTAGTATACATATATGTATTTGAATGTATATGCATATGTACATATATGTATATGTACATATATATAAAAGAAAAACGAAATAAACAACTCAATGAAGGATCAAACAAGTCTTACTCCATCTTTAATTTGTTTTTTTTTCATTCCCATAGTCTAAGAGATTTAGGGAAGGAAGGTAGCTAGAACCATGTAACCTGAATGTAAAAGCAAGAGTTCTAGTAAGATAGAAAATAAACTTTTGATCAAAAATTTAATGATACAAACTTAACTATGCAATCATTTTAATTCAAAAACTATTTATACAAAAAACAACGAAATAAATAACTGAATGAAGGATCAAGATGTTGCAATTTGTCTCAATGGACCATCTAACGTCTCTGCCAAAGCAACAGCCTTGGCTTTCAATATTCCAAAACATACTTCACTTTTTGCATACAGACATAATAATAGATTTTGCAACAGGTACGATCGCAACTCTACCATTCTGAAAGAAAACTGTAGTTAATATAATATACTTTCTTTCAAACAATCTACATAACATTCATTATCTGAAATATCTCATATAACAGTCTAAAATATATTACCTGTACTGTTTTAAAGGATGGCTGAGATGGCTAGGCGACGTTTGTAGTCTGCGGATGAAGGACGACATATTGCCGAAGATTGTCCTTTTCGGCCCACCGTAGGGCTAAACAGAAAGCCTAGCTTCGTAAATTTTACGAATAGCCACCTTATTTTCACCGAATTAAAAAAAAATGATTGACCTTTAAATATACTTTAATATGTAGAGATTGCATAATATGTACAAGATCATGATTGGATAGAAATTCGCCAAGTTTTCATACCTTTCCACTTTGAACTATCTGAGACAAGTCACAGTGGTCCAAAAAAATCAAAATCAAATAAAAAAAATTCAAAAAAACGGTCAAAAATTCCGTAACCAGGACTTTTGTTGGGCGGACGGTATCGGGGGGGGGGGGAGGGAAAGAAAAATCTTTACAAAAACGATTTTCCGCGGGGAAGGGGGTATTTTCTGGGGACATAAAACGCCAGCCACAGATGGATCATAGGTGGTAGCTTTAACTTTTGTATGATGCACTGATAATCTAAAAAATTGTCATATACTTGGACAAGAGTATTCTTTGAATTGATTGCTAAAATCATAGCGACAAATATTTTTTACCTGATATTGAAAAATGTAATAATCCAAAGTAAATTGATATTAGCAAATATGAGCAGTGATGAACAGATCGAAAGAACGAGGAACGGTAAAAAAAAAACGGATGAAGATGGTGGAATCACTGCAATATTAATGCTCTTTTACATGCAAATTCATTCCAAGGATTCAAGATGCCACCCCTCTGCCCCACACCCGGAAATGACGGGCTTGTTTAACTCCTTTAAAGACGTCCAGGACATAATTCTAGTCATATATATTGCGATAAAGAGATTTTATGCCTGAATATATTGATTGTAAGCCAGCATCTCCACTCACTAAGGCGTCATCAGGTAGTAGCAGGGCCTTAGGAATTAGTGAGGCAGTTATCGCCACAGAAATACTTTCACTGACAAAGGCTTGAGTGACAGTAATATTGTCATCTCGCTTTTGCTTCTTTGACGCCGTAAACGGGTCTTTAAGCAACGGCATAATCACATATTTCGGTGCTTCTTCAAGATCGTTGTGAATACAACAAACATGGTCTTTAAATAGTATTTAATTATTTTGGCGTCACATTCACAGCATTTGACGGTTCTATGGTTGGGTCTGGTTACAGAAACATTACGCTTCTTATTACCATCCAAGCTAATTTTACAAAACCACGGGTACATTACTCAGAAGAGATGTCACTATGCCCTAAATTCTACTTCACCTTTCTTTTCTAGCCCCTTTCAGACTGGCCGATTGACTAACAAAAATACAGTCTAATAAAAAAAAATTTCTTGTTTCCCAAGGCACTGAACACCAAACTTGGGTAAGATAAAGGGACGGTAACCCCAACTCGTAAGAAGCTCGGAAGAAGAGTGGAAAAATTTACAGAACACATTAAATGGAAGACGAAACAATAGTTATATACAAGGGTAAAAATTCCCATCAAGTCGGAGTTCGAATTGCACTTCTTGCAAACTTAATCAAAAGGCACTCGATTTTGACAAGTTGTTCGTCAGTCAAGTGAAAAATCATTTGTACTTGTCTGTTAAACGGAGCACACTCAATAACTGAAGTTAGGTTAATCCTAATGAAATATACCAAAATATGATGATAATATAATACTTTAAAAACAAAATTATGGGAACTACGACAGAGAATTCTGAAAAATATACATACATTGTAGTTTTTCTCACTCAAAATAAACAAATCCTAACCGATCCCAGAGAGGCAAAGCGGCTTCTGTCAGATCTTACACAGCGGAATTCTTGAGTGTGTCCCGTTTAACAGACAAGTGCCCAATCATCTTTCCAATTTCTGAAAAAAACTTATACTTCCCTCCTAAGTTAACAGAGAATTTCCAGCAGAAAGCTCAATATATCTGGTCATGTACGTTTACAAAAATAAAATGACTCTAAGAAATGAGAACTTCAGTCCGGCTGGATAAGTCTCAAGCTCAGTGTAATTGACTTATTTGTTTCTCCTTAAAAAAAAAAATATAGGAGGAAAACAGACATCATTTAAAGGTCTTTTGCTCCACAGCCTAATGACTTTTACGAAAAATCAATTGCTTAATTAATCTAAGTTTTTGTGCAAAATGAAAGATTTTACTTTTTTCGAATTTTTTTTCGTAATATTGCATTTTGCATTCTCTGCCATTTTATCCATTCGTCTGAAATTCTCCGTTAACCTTCTCAGTTGCATTTCTGACTAATAACCAAACTACACGGTTAAGTAATGAATGTGAACCAGCTGAAATTATCGAATCTTGTGAGGGAAAGTACTAAACCAATGCAATTCAATACCGGGATGTGCCTAATGCTCGAATTGTACAAGTTTGGTTAAGGATTAGCTAAGAGCCAAGAAAAAACTTTTGATAAATTTAGTGATAGACCAGGACAAGTAGAACAACCGATTTTTTTTTTTTTTTAATGCCTAAAACAACAAAATTTGCGAATATTTAATGAATTACAATAGGGGTCCAATGGATTGTAATGAACATGTCAAATTACGCTGCTTCGCCACGATGGCCATTTCTGCCGAAATTTTCGCCTTCGGCAAAATTTTACCGAAAGCCAAAAAAGATAGGGGGGCGGCGCACCACTCCCCGTCCCTTCCTCGGAGCGCCCCTGTCTCTACTGTTTTAAAAAGATAGCAGAGGCATAGCTCTGCCAAAAATTAGCCTTCAATTCTTTAAAAATAATATTCTACACATTTTACATAATATTCTGTAAATAATAAAATATTCTGTTTAATGTTCATTCTATATAATACATTCTATCCTTCCATATAATGGTTTGCAAAATGTTACCTCAACT
The DNA here is from genome assembly GCA_027921565.1 of Artemia sinica. NCBI lineage: Eukaryota > Metazoa > Arthropoda > Branchiopoda > Anostraca > Artemiidae > Artemia > Artemia sinica. Next base: position 40,490,535 of record CM051275.1, read on the forward strand.
GTTTGAAAAGATACAATAATCATAGCTATGCCAAAAAGGAGCCTTCAGTTCTTTAAAATAATATTCTACACGTTTTGGGTAAAATTTTATATATATAAAAAATGTTCTATGTAATGCTCATTATAAAGCCTAATATATATTCTGCTTAATATTCATTCTATATGGCATTCTATATAAAGTTCTACAATATATTAACTCTACTATTTTAAAAGATAGCACAGACATAGCTATGCCAAAAAGGAGCCTTCAGTTCTTTGAACAAATATTCTATATTGTATAAATATATTCTATAATATTGTATAAATTGTAAATATTCTAATGTTCACTCTATAATATACATTAAATGAAAAAACAACAAAAAAATTTTTCAACTGGAAGTAAGGAGCAACATTAAAACCCTGAACGAACAGAAATTATTCCGTATATGAAAGGGTTTCCCCCTCCTCAATACCTCGCTCTTTACGCTAAAGTCTTTTTTAGAACTTTTAAAAAAGCTTATTATTCTAATTAAATGCCCTTTTGTTTAAGGAGTCGTTCTTAAAAGAATTGGGACAAAAAGTCTAACTTCTCCGTAAAGAGTGAAGTATTGAGGAGGGGGTAACCCCTATCATATATGAAATAATTTCTGTTCGTTTTGAGTTTTAGTGTTGCTCCTTACTTCAGTTGAAAAAACTTATTTTTTATAGAATTTCTAATCGTTTTTCAAAAATTATTTAAGTTTTTCAATTTATTTTTTAAGAAATCAAAGATTAATTAGGATTTTAAGGAATAAATATCAGCACATGTATATTAAACTGACAATGCACGTTCTTTTCTGTAAATTCATTTGCATTTTTTTTCAGTAAGGTACACATTATATTCTGGCTTTTAGAAAGCATAGGGGGTTTAGCCTAATCATATATAGGGGGTTTCATTTATTTATTGATACTGATTTCTGGTAGTTGTATGATTGGTAGATTATTTGATTTTATTTTGTTCATTTTTTGTTTAATGAAGTTCTTTACTTAAAAAAAACTTATTTTGTGGAAAAGTTTTTTTTAATTAATTACATGTATGAAAGGGGTTGCCTCTCCTCAAGACCTCTCTCTTTACGCTTAAGTTTTTTTTATATAGAGTTTTAGAACAAATCTCATAGTTCTAATTAAACGGCCATTGTGTTTCAGGAATCGTTCTTAAAGAATTAGGACAAAAAGTGAAACCTTTAGCGTAAAGAGCAAGATCTTGTGGAACGGACAACTCCTTTCGTATACGTAATAATTTCTCTTCGTTTTAAGTTTTGATGTTGCTCCTTACTTTCAGTTGAAAAAATTCATTTTTAAAATTTAATTTCAGATCGTTTTTAAATAATACCGGGAAATCCGGCTCTCTCTCTCCATGAGAAATTCCGGTACTTGTGTGTATTATAAGCCAATCACTCAAATTTACTATGTGCAAAATCAAGAACAATTAGAAACAAATTCGGGCTATATATTTGCATATAAGGGGGAGGGGATAAAGTATAGCGGATTTGCATGCAAAATGTGTTAGGTACAATTATTCTGCATAATACGAAGTAAGAACTGTTTTCTGACTTCAAACTGTCCAAATACTTTACCCCTTGTACCCCCCCCCCACTATGTAAAAATATATAGCCCAAATTATATATCTCCCATCTATTCTGTCACTTGTCTTTAACTTGTCTCGCGCTAAGCTGAAAGAAACTAACGAAGATTATCCATGGGGGGTATTTTCCGCTGGTGGGTATTTTCCGGGGGGGGGGGGGAAGGGGTAAACGCCAGGGGGATAAACGCCTAGAAACCGAATTATTATAGCAATTTATTTCTGCTGGTCGTAAGTTTAATATGGCTCTTTAATTTTCTCTGAAAGAGTTTTCTTTCAGTAAGACTTTTAATTCATTTCTGTTGTTTTTGATTGCCAAAGTTTTCAAATTTTTCAACATTCCCCATCTCAACATCAAATTTTTTTCAACATCAAAGTTTTATCTAATCATCAAAACATTAAAGTGATGTTTTTTTTTTTCAACATTAAAGTTTCAAAGTTTCAACATCAGTCTCTACATTCCTTATAGTAGTTACAAATAGATGTAGCAGCAGTTGCAAGCAGTCGCAGTCACATTTGCAAGTTGCCGCAGTTGGAAGTAGTCACAGTTGCAGTCACAACCAGTCTCATTTGCAGCCTCAATAGTAGCAGTAGTAGCAATGGCCCTGAAAGTTTCAAGTTAATATCCTTACTTTTATAAGATATTGCAGATAGGGCTTTTAGATCACTTGGATATATATAGTTTCTTTTGATTTAGCTCAACGTACCCCTCAGCATTTACCGAAATTTTGCCTCAATATCCTTAGCCTTTTTGTACACATTTAGGATCAAAACATTCCACCATTTATTGATGATAAATTCTCCACATAAAAATAAAACAAACTGCATAATTTATATTCCTTGCCCCGGGGCTGCGGGGGGCATGGCATCCCCAGATGCTTAGCTATTATAAGTTCTGACTATTTCGAATAAAATGTTTTTTTAAGATCTCTATCAGTGTTAAGGAGAGAATCTAAAACGGCAAGAGGAAGGGGGGGAGAGGCAGCTGCCCTTCGTTCCTTTTTCAACGCGTATCCCACATGCCTTTAAAGTTTCAACTTAACACCCTTAGCTGATCCTTAGATATTGCTGTTGCATCCTTTCGAAAAACTTTTAGCATACATGCTTTGATTTTTTGTTTTACATCCCCCTCAGCATTTTCTAACAGCTTGACCTCAATATTCTTAGCCTTTTTTGGAGACTCAGGATCAAACATGCCACAACTTATATAACTTACAACACCTGTCTCAGAGGCTGTGGGGGTTAAGTCATTCCGAAGGTGTAGTTGTTTCACTTTATCGACTAGTTTGAACAAGATGGCTATTCCAAAATTTTCATCACATATCTTTGGATAGATAACCGCTAAAAAGAGAATGGAAGGGGACTGGCGACCCTCCGACCATATTTAACATCTTCCTCAGCATGCTCTGAAAGTTTAAACTTAATTATCTTAGTTGTTCTTGTGACAATGCAGATACACCTTTTTGATAAACAGGATGCACATATTATCTTTAGTTTAGCATGCCCTTCTAACATTTCCCGAAGTTTTACTTTAATACCCTTAGCCTTTTCAAACATATCTAAAATAAAAAAATCCTACTTTTTCGTAATGATAAATCCTGCATGTAAAAACGGACAAATTGTATAATTTAAAATTCTTGCCTTGGGAGTTGGGGGGGGGGGGGCATTGCATCCCTGGAGGCATAGTTACTAGAACTTTTGAACAAAACATTTTTCTTCAAATTTTGATATTGATGACATTCCCTGAAATTTTCAGCTTAATACCCTCAGCCTTTCCTTAGATGTTAATGATATTTCCTTCTGATAATCAGTACACACACAGTGTGTTTCATTGTGTTCAGCATCCCTCTTCAAAGCTGTGGGAGGATGTCAACCCCATAGGCATAGTTATTTGAGCTTTTGACTATTTTGAACCAGATGTCTATTTCAAAATTTTGAACAAACATTTTTGGAGGGATTGCAATTAAGAAGGCATTTGAGGGGCTGGTGCTTTCTAGAAGCCAGAATATAATTTGTACTTACTGAAAAAAAAATTCAAATGAATTTAATGAAAAAAATGTGCATTGTCAGCTTAATACATACGTCTGCTGATTTTTATTCCTAAAATATTAATTAATTTTTGTTTTCTTAAAGTTATAACTGAAAACATTTAAAAGAATTTTTTTCAGTAAAGTACAAAGTTATAAGTGAAAACATTTAAAAGAATTTTTTTTCAGTAAAGTACAAAGTATATTCTGGCTTCTAGAAAGCATAGGGTTTAGAACCCTACTCAGATTAATTTCTGCTCGTTTTGAGTTTGACTTATTTTAATTTCTGTTTGTTTTGGGTTTCATTTATTTATTGATACTGATTTGTGTAGATTATTTGGTAGATTACTTGGTAGATTATTTGATTCTAGTTTTGTTCATTTTTGGTTTAACAGAGTTCTTTACTTTAAATAATAAACAACTTATTTTGTGCAAAAAGTTTTCTGATTAATTTTTGTTCTTTTTTACTATACTGTTTCTTTTACTTTTACTATAAGTGCAAAATTATGTTCTGGCCAAGGGAAGGCATAGGGGTTTTGAGCCCTACTCATGTTAATTTCTGCTCGTTTTGAGTTTGACTCAATAATTTATTGTAATTTCTGTTCATTTTGGGTTTCATTTATTTATCGATGCTGATTTGTGGTAGTTTCACGCTTGGTAGATTATTTGATTTATTTTTGCCCATTTTTGGTTTAATGGAGTTCTTTACTTTTCTTAGAAAAACTTATTTGGTGGAAAGTTTTTTAATTAATTATAGTAAAGAATAGGCAAAGTAAAGAATAGACAAATTGCATAACTTGGCAAAATAGGCAAAATTGCTTAACTTTTGCATTTTTGCAAATTGCAAAATTGCATAACCTTTCCCTGGAGGCTGCAGGGGTGGTGCAATGAATTGTCTCACAAAAAAAAAAAAAAAAAAAAAAAAAAAAAAAAAAAAAAAAAAAAAAAAAAAAAAAAAAAAAAAAAAATGCGAATTCAAAATTTTCTGTGTTGTCTATTTTTTTTCCTTCTGCTAGTTTATGTATCTTTGAATATTTTCACTTCCCATTGAAAAATGGTCGCAAAAACATCCTAAAATATTGGGCTTATAGTAAGCTTTTCACTGTCAAAATACAATCTTATCCTCTTTCCCTTTTTTAAAAAATCTACATTGAGAGGGCAGTGTGGTCTTACAAGTTACCTGGGCTTAAAGTTAGTCTGATGCCATGCAGTGCATCGCCATCAAACAGGATAAACTTCCAGTCACAAAACAAAGGATCAAAATTAATGCTGGTTCATTTAAGGAAGAAGAAGATCCCCCCACCTAAAAAAATCAAAGTAAAATATTTATTTGCATTGCCACTAAAGCACTGACAATACCCCTTTAATTAAAAGCCTATAAATCTGCAATTAAAACTTATTAACAAGTATAAAAAATTCTTATTTTCTGTTATTTTTGTGTTAAATCCTGGCATAAAGTAATGGGTTCAATAAAAGATAGAGAATATGCTAAACCTTAAGTAACTTATGCTCAAATTGAAGAAGAACGAAAAAGCGTAAAACATTAAAATAACGTAAAACATATATATTACGTATCTAGAGAAACTTAAGGAACATACCAAACATTCAATTAGAATACTTTGCAGCTTATCTTCATTGAATGCAATTTTTCCATTTTTTAAGTATGCAGTCCAAATGTTACTTGCAATCGCTGCAGTAACAGTACCATCTTTATTTGCATATGAGCTGTAGGCAAGTAGGGCACCTTCACTGTTCAACAGCCTGAAAAATTGGTATTTGAAGGGCTGAAGGGTTTGCAAGCTATAAAGATCAATATTCAATACAGGCATATCTTTTGCCAGCTTTTACTGAGATATTCTCTTAATAATAGATCAAAGCTACTTCATGGCTTGGCCAGACAATTTTGTATTTTATATAAGTATACATATTTTACAAACTTCAAATAGTGTAAAGAAAATGCTGCCTTTCAGTGTTCTAGTGCTTCCTAAGTAATGAGCCATAAGCCTGTAATGTATACTGCTATTAGACTAATACCACCACTAACAACTCTGCAAAGCCGATCCACTTGAGGGCAACACACTTATGCATACTCCTCCTCTGTCCCAATATATTCAAAGCATCCCTCTTTACAACCTCCCAAAAGTTCTAATTTCCCTTGAATCCTATTTTATGTTCCCACCATATGGGAACAAGGTTAGGGATATGGAAACATTCCTAAACAGGGTTCCCACACTGTTTTTTTTTTGGTTCTAGATGGTTGGCCAAAATAAGTGATCTTTGGCAATCTGTCATCCTTTATTTACAGAAAATGTTCTAGTCATCTCAACCTTTCTCTTATTGTAGTTCTAGAAGGTAAGACAGAACCATATCTTTTTGTACAGCTTCTTGTTAAGAATGGTCAGTCAGATGGGCGTTGAAAAGAATCTGTAAAGAATTCCTGGAAAACATGTAACAAATCCCGCTCCATCTTGTGGAGGATGTTTCAGAACCATACAAATGTTATCACTGAAGCTTCCAGTATTCTAATTTTGGTTTGTAGTCCGAACTTTTCAACTGCGAAAAAAAAATACCCTGATCCTTGGCTATTCTACTTTTAACATCTTCACCAAATCCAACACCTCTAACAATAATACTACCTGGGTAATTGAAGCTTTCCACTCAATCAATATTCTCATTACCCACCGTCACCTCTTTGCCTTCATCTATTCACAGTCTAAGCAACTTGGTCTTCTTAACATTTATTATCAAGCCTATTCTTGCACTATGAACTCTACAAATCTGCAAAAAAAAAAAAAAAATTCATTTTGCTAATATTTTTGTATAGTAAGAAGAGGCCAGTTTACTGTTTAAGCATGTTCTTAATATGCTGTGTCTGTTGAAAAGTTCCAAAACAGATTAATTTATTTTGCATGTTGTCTTGATGCAGACAACATATCTAACAAAGTTGATTTAGACCTTCATTGTAAGCAGTGAAGAAAAATCAAAGACTAATTTTCAAAGCCCTCTTTTGAATATTCTTAATTTTAGTTGCTTGATCAAGCAAGGGCCAAACATAAGAACATGTTTTATTAGGGGGGGATGCAGGGTTTCATTGAGGTTGAACCTCCTACCTGAATTATGATATAATTACAATTTTCTAATAATTGAATTATTTTTGGAGCTCTTGAAGAACTTCGTCTCTTATAAATAGGTATTCGCTTGTAAATTGAGTACCTGCCCCCCCCCCCCACCGATTCTTGAACCTCCATATATTGATAGTCTCTTCAGAAATATAGCTCATATTGATGTTAAGTCAAAGAAACTTGCAGGGACAGGCTTTCTACCCTTAACTTATAAGAAAAGGCAAATTAAGTCATAAGCTATATAGGGCTGGTATAATTTGGAAATATTCCACCATACTAGATAGCCTACTATTTAGATAGTAGAAGAGGTATTAGCGGTTCTTTGTCTATCTTAGAAAGTAGTTAAGTTAGGTGAATGAAACTTTCAGGAATAAACCAAGTGTATATAATGCACACTGGGAAGGTATTGTCAAGCTACATCTTACCTTTTCCTTTTTTCTACGGCTTGTAAAATTCCAGAGATGATACGTCAATATCTATTATATAATAGCCAGTGGCTGATCCAAGGGGCGAGGGGGGGCGCCCCCTCCTAACGTAGTCTAAAGTAGCTCAATTTACTTAATTGACGCAAGTTTGCATTAAATAAACTTGCTCCTAATGCAAGTCTAACAGATCAAACTATAAAAAAAAATCCTGCATCCGCCCCTGTTACTAACTACAGGCCTATTAGCTTTCAAAACAGTTTAAACAAGAGATTTGATAGGGTTATTGATAAGAGATTGAGTTATTTGGATGGATAAGAAAAGAGCACTGGAAGAAAAACAGGGAGACTTTAGGTCTGGTTACTTGACATTTAGTTGAATTTTTATTTTAAATAGTTTAATTACTAAGTATAGTAAAAGTAAAAACAATCTGTATGTAGGATTTACAGATCCGCACAAGGCATTTGATAGATCTCTTTTCCAATCCATTTACAAGAGGACAAAAAAAGGATAACAAGTTAAGGAATAGATTTCCTGGATATTCTGTAATATAGGTCTGAATCAAGGTACCTCACTCTGTTTACTAAGGTTGAGGGGGCGTATGCCAATTTGCTTCTATTTCCAAAGCTTGCTGATTTTCTAGTTTTTTTTTTTTTTTTTTTTTTTTTTTTTTTTTTTTTTTTTTTTTTTTTCAAATCGATGCTATGAATCAACTTCTCATGGGAAATAGATTGAATTGTGTTTGATTGTTGCATTATGTTTTTTTTTTAATTGTATAATGAATGTGAAAAAGTGCAGCTGGAAGCCGTAGGGAGCCTTGTTTTTGTTTACATCATAGGCAGCGCTCTAGCGCTACCTAAGTAAAGAACGATGTGGGCACAAAGTGTTTTTTTTTTTTCTTTTTTTTCTCCATACCTGGGCACTTCGTATTGAAGGAGTTGTCGTAGAAAAACTTCGAAAAGGGCTCATTCGATTGGAAATTGGAGTGGCTAGTGCCCTTTTTAATAGTCGAAAGTGATTGGAGGGCAACTAGCCCCCCCCCCCACACCCATCATTCCCCTAAATACATCCAATCAAAATTTTGAGACAGCCATTTTGTTCAGCGTAGTTGATTTCCAGATAGAAAATATATTTTTGAGGAGGACACTCCCCCAGAACCCTCAGGGCAAGGGTTTTAAGTTATGCCCTGGGGGCATATAAGGTTTTTTATAGAAAGCGTTTGTCGTAGAAACTTAAAAAGAGGCTCATTCGATTGGAAATTTGAAGGGCTAGTACCCTTTTTAATAGTCGAAAGTGATTGGAGGGCAACTAGCCCCCACGCCCATCATTCCCCCAAACACATCCAATCAAAATTTTGAGATAGTCATTTTGTTCAGCGTTGTTGATTCAGATACAAAATATGTTTTTGAGGAGGACACTCCCCCACAACCCTCAGGGTAAGGGTTTTAAGTTATGCCCTGGAGGCATATAAGGTTTTTATAGAAGGCGTTGTCGAAGAAACTTCAAAAAAGGCTCATTTGATGGGAAATTCGAAGGGCTGGTGCCCTTTTTAATAGTCAAAAGTGATTGGAGGGCAACTAGCCCCCCCCCCACTCCCATCATTTCCCCAAACACATCCAATCAAAATTTTGAGATAGCTATTTTGCTCAGCCTAGTTGTTTCCAGATAGAAAAATACGTTTTTTGAGGAGGACACTCCCCCAGAGCCCTCAGGGCAAGGGTTTTAAGTTATGCCCTGGGGGGCATATAAGGTTTATATAGAAGGCATTATCCTAGAAACTTTAAAAAGGTTCATTTAATTGGAAATTCAAAGGGCTAGTGCCCTTTTTAATAGTCGAAAGTGATTGGAGGGCCACTAGCCCCCCCCCCTACGCCCATCATTCCTCCAAACACATCCAAATAAAAATTTTGAGATAGCCATTTTGTTCAGCGTAGTTGATTTCCAGATAGAAAATATATTTTTGAGGAGGACACTCCCCCACAACCCTCAGGGCAAGGGTTTTTAAGTTATGCCCTGGGGGCATATAAGGTTTTTATAGAAGGCGTTGTCGTAGAAACTTCAAAAGGGGCTCATTCGATTGTAAATTCAAAGGGCTAGTGCCCTTTTTAATAGTCGAAAGTGATTGGAGGGCAACTAGCCCCCCTCACACACGCCCATCATTCCCCCAAACACATCCAATGAAAATTTTTAGATAGACATTTTATTCAACGTAGTTGAATGAAAGTTTTGGAAATTAGGTCTTTAAGGATGACAACCCCTCCCCCCACAGCCCTCAGGGCAAGGGTTGTAAGTTATGTCCTGGGGGCATATAAAGTTTTTTATTGAAAGGGTTGTCATGGAAACTTAAAAAACGACTCATTCAATTGGAAATTGAAAGGGGTATTGCCTTTTTTAATGGTTGAAAGGAAGGTCTTTTAGGAAGATAACCCCCTCGGAGCCCTCAGTGCAAAGGTTGAAAGTTATGCCCTGGGGGCATAAAAGGCTTAAATAGAAAGTTGTTGTAAAAATTATAGGCAGCGCAATCGCGCTGCCTAAGTAAAGAACGGGGACATTCGAGAACGAGACAAGAAACGGGGACTAAGTAAAGAGGAGGACACTCCCGCACAACCCTCAGGGCAAGGGTTTTGAGTTATGCCCTGGGGGCATATAAGAACGATGTTGGCACAATGTATTATTTATTAATTTTTTCCTTTAGAGCAGGGCACTTCGTATCAAAGAAGTTGTCGTAGAAACTTCGAAAACCGCTCATTCAATTGGAAATTGGAGTAGCTTGTGCCCTTTTTGATATTCGAAAGTGATTGGAAGGGGACTAACACCCCTTCTACGCCCACCATTTCCCGAAACACATCCAATCAAAATTTTGAGATAGCCATTTTGTTTAGCGTAGTTGATTTCCAGATAGAAATTATGTTCTTGAGGGCAGTCCCCCACAGCCTTAGGGCAAGGGTTGTAAGTTATGCCCTGGGGCATATAAGGTTTTTTATATAGAAGGCGGTGTCGTAGAAACTTTAAAAAAGGCTCATTCGAGTGGAAATTCTAAGGGCTAGTTCCCTTTTTAATAGTCGAAAGTGATTAGAGGGCAAATAACCCGCCTCTCACGCCCACCTTTTCCCTAAACACATCTAATCAAAACTTTGAGATATCCATTTTATTCAACGTAGTTTTAAGTTCTGGAAATTAGGTCTTTGAGGATGACAACCTCCCTTTAGCCCTCAGGGCAAGGGTTGTAAATTATGCCCTGGGGGCGTATATAAGGTTTTTATTGAAAGCGTAGAAACTTCAAAAGGGCTCAATCAATTGGAAATTGAAAGGGCTAGTGCCTTTTTTAATAGTTGAAAGTGATTGGAGAGCGACTAACCCCCTCTCACGCCCACCATTTTCCCAAACACATCCAATAAAGATTTTGCGATAGCCATTTTGTTCCACGAAGTTTGAAGTTCAGGAAATTATATCTTTGAGCAGGACACTCCCTCCACAGTCTTCTGGGCAAGGGTTATAAGTTATGCCCTGGGGCATATAAGGTTTTTGTTGAAATCTTTGTCGTAGAGACTTGAAAAAAGGCTCATTCGATTTGAAATTCAAAGAGCTAGTACCCTTTTTAATGGACGAAAGTGATTGGAGGACAACTAATCCCCCTTCCACTCCCACCCTCCCATTTGCCCATTATGTTTAAAAACTAAATGTTGCCTTAAGGTTAAATCAAAATGCACTGTGTTAATGCAAATTCCCAGTAAGGCATCTCAGCAGTATCCCAAGAACGACTGAGGGTATTATGTTCAAAATTTCGGGGCTACTTCTGCTCTTAAAATTTAACCAAATCAAAATAGCGTAAGTGTATCCAAGCTATCAAAGAAAGTAAACAGATTTTTTTGCAAATGGTATCAAGTTTTCCATTTCAGGTCAATTAGAGGAGATATGAAACTAAATTAAACAGTATTATTTGTGTCTAGATTTTTAAAAGGGTGTATGTTGTTAAAAATTGTTGAAAATTTTTCTCCAGCATACTAATAGCAGGCCAAACTATAAAGTCTTAAAAAACGAAAAGATTTAAAGTATTATTTTCTTTTTCCCTGAAAAGACTATGTCAATATAAAACGAATGGAAATTAATTTAAAAAACTTTTTCCGCAAAATAAGTTTTTCAAAGAAAAGTAAAGAATCTATTAAACAAAAAATGAGTAAAAATAAAATCAAATAATCTACCAAGCGTGAAACTACCACAAATCAGCATCGATAAATAAATGAAACCAAAACGAACAGAGATTACAATAAATAACCGAGTCAAACTCAAAACGAGCAGAAATTAACCTAAGTTGGGCGCAAAACCCCTATGCCTTCCCAAGGCCAGAACAAAAATTTGCACTTTACTGAAAAAATACAAATGAATGTGCATTGTCAGTTTAATATACATATACTGATATTTAGTAATCAAAATGTTAATATATTTGATTTTTTAAAGTTATAAAAGTAAAAACATTTATAGTTTTTTCAGTAAAGTGCAAATTTTGTTCTAACCTTGGAAAGGCATAGGGGTTTTGCGCCAAACGTATATTAATTTCTGCTCGTTTTGAGTTTGACTCGGTTATTTATTGTAATTTCTGTTCGTTTTGGGTTTCATTTTTATCGATGCTGATTTTATGATAGTTTCACACTTGGTAGATTTTTTTATTTTATTTTTGCTCATTTTTGGTTTAATGGGGTTCTTTACTTTTCTTTCAAAAACTTATTTGTGGAAAAAGTTTTTTAATTAATTTCTGTTCGTTTTATATTGATATAGTCTTTTCAGGGAAAAAGAAAATAACACTTTAAATCTTTTAGTTTTTTTTAGACTTTATAGGTTTGGCCTGCTATTTGTATGCTGGAGAAAAATTTTCAGTAATTTTTAACACATATACCATTTTAAAAATCTGGACAAAATAGTACTGTTTAACTTAGTTTCATACCTCCTCTAGTTGACCTGAAATAGAAAACTTGATATCATTTGCAAAAAAATCTGTTTACTTTCTTTGATAGCTCGGATACACTTACACTATTTGATTTGGTTAAATTTTAAGAGCAGAAGTAGCCTCGAAAGCTTGAACATAATACCCTCAGTTGTTCTTGGGATACTGCTGAGATGCCTTATTGGGAATTAGCATTATCACAGTGCATTTTGATTTAAACTTAAGGCAACATTTAGTTTTTAAAACATAATGGGCAAATGGGAGGGTGGGAGGGGAAGGGGGATTAGTTGCCCTCCAATCAATTTCGACTATTAAAAAGGACATCAGCCCTTTCTATTTTCAATCGAATGAGCCCCTTTGGAAGTTCCCACGACAACTCCTTTGATACGAAGTGCCCTGGTCTAAACAACAACAACAACAACAAAAAAAAAATATTACTAATCACTTTCGACTATTAAAAAGGGCACTAGCCCTTTAAATTTCAAAAAAAATGAGCCCTTTTCTGAAGTTTCTATGACAACGTCTTCTATAAAAACCTTATATGCCCCCAGGGCATAACTTAAAACCTTTGCCATGAGGGATGTGGCGGAGTATCCTCCTCAAAAACATATTTTCTATGCGTAAATCAACTACGCTGAACAAAATGGCTATTTCAAAATTCTTATTGGATATGTGTTTGAGGAAATGATGGGTGGGGGGGGAGGGCTAGTTACCCTCCAATTACTTTCGACTATTAAAAAGGGCACTAGCCCTTTGAATTTCCAAACAAATGAGCTTTTTTGAAGTTTCTACGACAAAGCCTTCTATAAAAACATTATATGTCCCCTGGGCATAACTTAAAACCCTTGCCCTGAGGTTTGTGGGGGAGTGTCCTCCTCAAAAACATATTTTCTATCAGGAAATCAACTACGCTGAACAAAATGGCTATCTCAAAATTTTGATTGGATGTGTTTGGAGGAATGATGGGCGTGAGGGGGGGGGGGCTAGTGACCCTCCAATCACTTTCGACTATTAAAAAGGGCACTAGCCCTTTGAATTTCCAATCGAATTAGCCTTTTTTGAAGTTTTTTACGACAACACCTTCTATAAAACCTCATATGCGCCCAGGGCATAACTTAAAACCTTTGCCCTGAGAGTTGTGGGGGGAGTGTCCTTCTCAAAAAACATATTTTCTATCTGGAATTAAACTAGCCTATGCTAAACAAAATGGCTATCTCAAAATTTTGATTGGATGTGTTTGGGTGAATGATGGACGGGGAGTAATTTCGACTATTAAAAAGGGCACTAGCCCTTTGAATTTCCAATCAAATGAGCCCCTTTTGAAGTTTCTATGATAACGCCTTCTATAAAAACCTTACATACCCCAGGACATAACTTAAAACCCTTGCCCTGAGGGTTGTTGGGGAGTGTCCTCCTCAAAAACATATTTTCTATCTGGAAATCAACTACGCTGAACAAAATGGCTATCTCAAAATTTTGATTGAATGTGTTTGGGGGAATGATGGGCGTGGGGGAGGGGCTAGTTCCCCTCCAATCACTTTTGACTATTAAGAAGGGAACTAGCCCTTTGAATTTCCAATCGAATGAGCCTGTTTTGAAGTTTCTATGACAACGCCTTCATATAAAAGCCTTATATGCCCCAGGGCATAACTTAAATCCCTTGCCCTGAGGGTTGTGGGGGAGTGTCTTCCTAAAAAACATATTTTCTATATTGGAACTGAACAAAATGGCTATCTACCCCAGGACATAACTTAAAACCCTTGCCCTGAGGGTTGTTGGGGAGTGTCCTCCTCAAAAACATATTCTCTATCTGGAAATCAACTACACTGAACAAAATGGCTGTCTCAAAATGTTGATTGGATGCGTTTTGGGGGAATGATAGGCGTGGGGGGGGGGCTAGCTGCCCTCCAATCACTTTCGACTATTAAAAAGGGGCACTAGCCCTTTGAATTTCCAATCGAATGAGCCTGTTTTGAAATTTCTACAACAACGCCTGCAATAAAAAGCTTTATATGCCCCCAGGGCATAACTTAAAAACTCTTGCCCTGAGGGTTGTGGGGGAGTATCCTCCTCAAAAACATATTTTCTATCTGGAAATCAGCTACGCTGACAAAATGCCTATCTCAAAATTTTGATTGGATGTGTTTGGGGGAATGATGGGCGGCGGGGGGGGGGGGGGAGGAGCTAGTTGCCCTCCAATGACTTTCAACTATTAAAAGGGCACTAGCCCTTTGAATTTCCAATCGAATGAGCCTCTTATTACGTTTCTAAGACAACGCCTTCTATAAAAGCCTTATATGCCCCCAGGGCATGACTTAAAACCCTTACCCTGAGGGTTGTGGGGGAGTGTCCTCCTCAAAAACCTGTTTTCTATCTGGAAATCAGCTACGTGTAACAAAAATGGCTATCTCACAATTTTGATTGGATGTGTTTGGGGGCAAATTGGGCGTGGGGGGGGGGGGGCTAGTTGCCCTCCAATCCCTTTTGACTATTAAAAAGGGCACTAGCCCTTTGAATTTCCAATCAAAAGAGCCCCTTTTGAAGTTTCTATGACAACGCCTTCTATAAAAACCTTACATACCCCAGGACATAAACTATAAACCCTTGCCCTGAGGGTTCTGGGGGAGTGTCCACCTCAAAAAACACATTTTCTTAGCCTTTTTTGAAGTTTCTACAAACAACGCCTTCTATTAAAACCTTATATGCGCCCAGGGCATGACTTAGAACCTTTGCCCTGAGAGTTGTGGGGGAGTGTCCTTCTCAAAAACATATTTTGTATCTGGAAATAAAACTAGCCTATGCTAAACAAAATGGCTATCTCAAAATTTTGATTGGATGTGTTTGGGTGAATGATGGACGGGGGGGGGGGGGGGCTAGTTGCCCTCCAATCACTTCCGACTTTTAAAAAAGGGCACTAGCCCTTTGAATTTCCAATCAAATGAGCCCCTTTTGAAGGGGTTCATTTCCAACGCCTCCTATAAAAACCTTACATAACCCAGGACATAAATTAAAACCCTTGCCCTGGTTTTAACCGTTGAATTTCCAACGCCTTCTATAAAAACTTACATACCCCAGGACATAAATTAAAACCCTTGCCCTGAGGGTTGTGGGGGAGTGTCCTCCTCAAAAACACATTTTCTATACTGAAATCAACTACGCTGAACAAAATGGCTATCTCAAAATTTTGATTGAATGTGTTTGGGGGAATGATGGGCTTGGGGGGGGGGGGGCTAGTTGCCCTCCAATCACTTTCGACTATTAAAAAGGACACTGGCCCTTTCAATTTCCAATCGAATGAGCCCCTTTTGAAGTCTCGACGACGACCCCTTCTATATGAAGTGCCCTGCTTTAAAGAAATAAAATAATAAACAATGTATTGTGTCAACATTGATCTTATATGCCCTCAGGGCTTAACTTAAAACCCTTGCCCCGAGGGTTGTGGGGGAGTGTCCTCCTCAAAAAGATATTTTCTATCTGGAAATCAACGATGCTGAACAAATGGCTATCTCAAAATTATGATTGGATGTGCTTGGGGGAATGACGGGCATAGGGGGGGGGAGGGCTAGTTGCCTTCCGATCACTTTTGACTATTAAAAAGGGCACTAGCCACTCCAATTTCCAATCGAATGAGCCCTTTTCGAAGTTTCGATGACAACTCCTTTGATACTAAGTGCCCGGGTATGGAGAAAAAAAAAAAAAAAAAACACATTGTGCCCACATCATTCTTTACTTAGGCAGCGCTAGCGCGCTGCCTATGATGGGCAAGGAGATGTAATAATGACATACAAGTTAGTACATGACCAGAGTGTGATCCCCAACCTGTTCCAGATAGTCAGTTCACCAAGTACTAGAGGCCACCCCTTAAAGCTTTATGAAAAACATGAAACACCAGGCTGCAAAACAAATTCTATTCTAACTGCATAGTCAGCCTATGGAACTCCCTTAACTAGAATGCTTTTATGTGGCCTAGTGTTGAAGCCTTCAAGTCAACAGTTGACAAAGACTGGTGCAAGAAACCTTGGCTCACAACATGGGATGCACCAAACAAGTTGAATTATCATCATCAGTGACTGGCATTCACAGGACTTGTTCTTATTGCTGGCAAGTGTGATTTAAGGTAATTTTACTAAACTTTTCGTTACTATGGACTATTTTATCTTTTGGCCCCATTAAGGGCTCAAATGCAATTTCCTTCAAAAGCAATTATTGAATTATGAATGACAGTAAAAACAAAAGCATCAAGTGATGTATTCATTTTTATCCTAGCTACAGGGTTTGTTTGGAAAGTAATAGGACTAATTTTCCTTTGCCACAACTGTACTTCAGAGTGTGCGCGCTCTGACTGGATTTGGTAGAGGGCTTTACTAGCTAAAAAACGAGCTGCTGGTCAGCTGTCTCTGAGCACCTGGAGAGTCAGGACAGGCATTTTCGCGTGACGTGTTTATCTGTGAGTGGTGCAAGCCAAAAATGCAGCATTCGTTAGAGCAGAGGTATGCCATTAAATTTATGTGTGAAACTTGGTATATCTGCAACAGAGACGTTTGATATGATCAAGCAGGCTTACCCAGATGTTGCTTTGGCAAGAAGTGGTGTTTTGGTGGCAACAGGTCTTTTTGGAGGGCTGGGAAGAGGTCTTCAATGAAGACTGTGCAGGAAGACCTTCGACTTCAACAAAAACAGACAATGTGACTTGTGTGTGCAAACTCTTGAACTCAGACCATCAACTAAGTATTTGTTTAGCTGCTCAAATCTTAAATTTACCAAAATCTGTCCTTCATGACATTGTGACAGTACATTTGAACATGTGCATGGTGTGCATGAAGATGTTCCCAAAAGTACTCACTGATGACTAGAAAATGCAGCAAGTGGAGGTGTGCTAAGAAAATTTGAACAAGTGTGAAAGTGACCCCCAATTTTTGCATAATGTAAGCAGAGGTGACAAGTGCTGGATCTTTGAGTATGATCCCAAAACAAAGAGACAATCTTCCAAGTGGAACACGTCAGCGTTTCCTTGCCCAAAAATGACAAGAATCAGCAAATCCAAAGTGAAAACCATGTTCATTGTCTTTTTTGACATGAAAGGCATTGTCCTCATAAATGTGTTCCTCCTTGACAAACCATCAATGCCAAGTTTTATGTGGAAGTGCTCAAAAGACTCAAATGAAGGGTAAATTGGCCTGACAAGATATTGCAGATGACTGGAAGTTGCACCATGACAATGCCCCAGCTCACACTGCCTTTCTTGTGAACAGCTATCTGACCAAGGCTGGCATCCTAATGCTTCTGCAGCCACCCTATAGCCCAGATGTGGCCTGTCAGACTCTTTTTTGTTTCCTCGCCTGGAAAGGCTGAGGAAAGGCAAGTATTTTGGGGTGACAGAGTGGATCCAGACAGCATGCACCATGGCTCTCAAGGCTATTGTGGAGAATACATACTGTGGCGCCTTCAATGCTTGGAAATCATGCTGGCAGCACTGCATTGATGCAGAAGTAGCCTATTTTGAAAGTTTTTAAAGAATTGTAACAATTGGCTCAATAAATGTTTTATATCAACTCAGTCCTATTACTTTCCAGACAAATCCTGTAAATTATGGTATCAACTACAAATTTACCAAACACTTGCTTTACAAATAAAGCATGTTTCTATTAATTACATTATTCCATTGCAATCCACATTTATAAATCCCAAAGTACTTTTGAATACCAAATAGATTTGAAATTCTTTAACAGTCAGACATAAATTCAATATAATCGTCTTGACAGGTCAAGGCCTACCAACACATTAGCAAATAAAAAAAAATATATAAACATAGGTAATTTTAAAGACCGCACTGCCTTTCCATGATGATAAATAACAGTTTGAGTAGTGATAAATCCATTTATTATACAGAAGAAAAAACAAAAAAATCAAAAAACATACTGGATATTTCCATCTCATATACAGTGATCATCATCAGTATTTCTGCTGAGGATGATCCTTGTATGTGTGATCAAGATATTTAGAATATTTTTTTACTGTTTTTTTTTTTTTCCTCTGTATAATAAAAAGGAGTTTCTGCAGATGATGATCACTGTATGTGTGATCAAGATATCCAGTATATATTTTTTTTTCATTCTCCAATAAAAGGATTTATCCCTATTAGAACTGTTATTAAAAAACATTAACAGATGCAAAATAACACAAGAATTTAGAAGTAAGGGGTGTATTTGGAATTATCAGTAGATCTTGGATTGTATTTCTGAGTAAAATGATTATTATATTTGGAAAGAGCAAAAAAACATTGAGCAGTGTGTTTACCTTGTTGTATATGAGTAATGTAATAATTCATAGCCTATGCCTTAGCCTATTTACAAAAACAATGCAGGACAATTAGAGGGAGGGAGTATATTGAAAAAAATACCAATAATATGCAGAAAAAGCATACAATAAAGAATTCAATGGGGCTAACTTTACTTTATTAGGCTAATGGTGTTCCCTGGAAGTACCAGTGGGATGTATTTGATGTTTAATTATTCACATCATCAAGTATAGAGCATTTAGCAGATCATAATGGATCTTAATTTGCTCTTAAGTGCAAATTAAGGTAATTAATGAAGGTAGGCCTAAGGTAGTGTTTCTTTTAGAACTGGTCCACTAGAGATGAATTCCAGCTTGGATTACATAAGGAGACATGTCAAGAATACAATTCTTACTTCATTATATGCAAAATAATCCTAGTTAACATGTTTTCTAGCAGGAGAACTTTGGGTAAGGTTTATATTAACAGACTAATCAGATAGATAAAAAAAAAAACATACCACTGGCATCAGAATTTTATCCTGAGTCAAAATATAAACACTCATTTCTGTTGCAAATTATTTTCAAAATTACTTCTAAGCTTCTTTAAGTTTCTTCAATTTTCCTGTTTTTTTTCATAGAAACGACATGGCGGCAATTCAATTTGAAAAATACTAAATTTTGCTGAAAGCTGTGATTTGAAATATATTAAATCTTGTTGAGCGGGGATTTGACTTTGCCCATTGTTTACATACAGTATTGGTTATTGGGAAGTATACAGACATTTTCAGAGGGATTTTTTTTCTGGTAAAGGGGGGGGGGGGGGGGGGGTCGTCCCACGTACCCACCTCACCCGACCCCCCCCCCCCCCCTCTCTCTGCCCCTCACCAGAAAAAAAAACCTCTGAAAACGTCTGTATACTTCCCAATAACCAATACTGTATGTAAAATGGGCAAAGCTCATAACTTGTAGCCCTTCCCCTGGGGACTGTGGGGGATTAAGTCATCATCAAAGACATAGTTATCAAATGTTTTGACTATGCTGAACAAAATGGCTATCTCAATATTTTGATTGGCTGAGTTTGGGAAAAAAATTAACGCAGGGAAGGGGCCTAGTTGCCCTCAAATTTTCTTGGTTACTTAAAACAGGCACTATAACTTCTAATTTCTGTTTGAATGAGTGCTGTTGTGATATTCTAGGACTACTAACAATCACCCCTGAAAAAAAAAAAAAAATAAACGTGCATCTGTGATCTTTCTTCTGGCAAAAAATACAAAATTCCACATTTTTGCAGATAGTACCTTGAAACCTGAACAGTAGGGTTCTCTGATTTGCTGAATATGATGGTGTTTTCATTAAGATTCTATGAATTAGGGGTTGTTTCCCCCTTTTTCAAGAATAAAGCAATTTTTTCGGTCTTGTAAATGTTGACAGGTAAGACTAAACTTGATGAAACTTATATTTTGAAATCAGCATAAATATCCAATTCTGTTGATGTTCCATTGGTATCAAATTTCAGTTTTTTTAGAGTTTTGATTACTATTGAGCCAGGTTGCTCCTTACATACAGTTTGTTACCATGAACTGTTTGAAACTGGATGCTCATAGTGCCAGTTTGTGCCACACACGCCGTGTGTGGCGCGCCGGTGGCGTTGCAACACTTTGGCGGCAGCACCATGATTGGGTGATTTTTGGGGATTGTGGGAACAAAATTTGTTTTTGTACCAGTAGCATTGTGACACTTCAGTGGCAGTTAACCTGGCCTTTTATTGGTGGGGTTCAGTCAATACGCCGGCGTGGCGCCAGGGTCTAATCCAAATACATACCACTAAATAAATTAGGTCACTTTAAATTGACCTAGTTTCATAACTTAGACCTAGTTTCATAACTTAACCTAGTTTTGGGTGAGGCTGTACAAAATAGGTGGAATATATGTGGAAATGCAGCAAGAGCTATGTCATCCCAAAGACCAAAAAGAGAAGATTTTGCAGCTATTCAGTATCCAACAGAAAAGGGAGTTTCTTGCATCAGGCCAGGATTAAGCCTCATCAAATCCTGATACTTATAAATCACTTTCTGTCGGATCATTGGGACCATCAAACAGTTATTGAGGAACTCCAGATAAGTAAAAAAATAAGTATTGACTGGAGGTCTTTTTGCTCAGAAGTTCTGATGGCCTGGAAAGGAAACCAAGAACCTATAGGAGGGCAGGATGTTGAAGTTGAAATTGATGAAACTTTAATGGCAAGAAGAAAAGTACAACAGGGGAAGGATTTCACAGCAAGTTTGGGTTTTTGGTGGAATAGAGAGAGAGAGAGAGAGAGAGCAAAAGAAAAATTATTGTACCCCTGACTGAGGGCCAAGAAGGCCTCCAAAGAAACAAGGAAACTTTAATTCCTATTATTAAAAAATATATTAAGCCTGGAAGTGCTATTTACAGTGATAAATGGGGACCTTATAGTACATTGTCCAGCCATGGATATACTCATTACCAAATCAATCATTCAGCCAATTTTATTGATCCACAGGACTGTTCCATTCATACTCAAAATATAGAAAGTCTGTGGAGGCGCTTCAAAAAGCACTCTAAAAGGCCAGGGATGCAAACAGCATATAAAAAAGCAGTATGTGTTGTGCTTCTTATTTCTGCAAAATTTTGAGCAAAAAGATCAACCTCATAATTTTTTGATTGAAGCTGCAAAGCTCTATCCCCCTGGACTTGATAAGGCACCTAGAGCACCAGACAGTGACACCCCTAGTGCATCAGAAAGTAATGATGAAGAGTTATATATGAGTGATTAGTTTGTTTACATTAAGTGCTATTTATCTGATATTTATAAAAACTGTATATGTAGGTGCCATAAAGTATTTGTTTGGATGAAAGAAGTTTTGCTGTTTTTAAAGAAGCGTAGAAGCAATTTCAAAATAATTTGCAACGGAAATGAATGTCATATTTGGATTCAGGATGAAATTCTGAAGCTAGTGGTAAATTTTTCCCAAAAAAATAATAATCAAACTGTTTAGTATTTCTTAAATCAAATCAACACTTAACAAGATTTAGTATTTTTCATATCAAATCACTGCTCAGCAAGATTTAGTATATTTCAATTCAAATTGCAGCTTTCAGCAAAATTTAGTATTTTTCAAATTGAATCACTGCCATGACATTTCTGTGAAAAAAGCAGGAAAATTGAAGAAGAAACTTAAAGAAGCTTCGAAGTAATTTTGAAAACAATTTGCAACAGAAATGAGTATTATATTTGGACTCAGTAATGAGAATTTGAGAGAAAACTTTCCAGGAACAGTTGAATACTAAACTTGAGAGTTTAAAATTTGATAATGTGGAAGATGGTTGGAATAATTTTAGAAAAATAATTTGTGAAGTTGCTGAAGGTGTATTAGGGAAGAAAGCTAGAACTGCAGCTACGAATATTAGTGAAAAAGCTTTATGTTTAATAGAAAGGAGAAAGGACTTGTACAAGAATTATCTGAGTGATAGATCGTATGAAAACAAAACGAATGTAAAGAAAGTGGAGAAAGCATTAAAATATGAACTAAGGAGGTGTGAAGTGGAGGCCATGGATAAAATTGCCAAGGATCTGGAAGATGCAGCTAGACGGCATAATAGTAAAATATTGTACTGGCACGTTAACAAATTGAGAGGGCGTAGTCAATCCGGACTTGTCCCACTTAAAGATAGGAATGGGCTCGCAATTAGCGATAAGGAAAAACTAAAGAGAGATGGGCCAAACATTTTGAGAACTTGATTAACCAAGATAGAGTTGCAGGAAAAAATATAGAGGAAAATGAAAAAGTTTGTGATACCTTGGATGTGAAGGAAGATTTGTTTTGTGAGGAGGAATTAGCAACAGTACTAAAAGGATTAAAGAATAATAAGGCTCCAGGTGCTGATAGGGTGGTAAATGAGTTTCTTAAATATGGTGGCTCTGAGGTTAGAAATAAGTTATTGAAGATTATGAATATGATTTTTTGAAAAAGGAGAAGTACCTAACGATTTTAGGAAAACCTTAATCAAGCCACCTTATAAGAAAGGTGATAAAAGTGAGTGTGGTAATTATCAAGGCTTTAGTCTGGTCTCTGTAGGTAGTAAATTACCTAGTAATATGATACTTTTTAGACTGAGAGATGCCTTAGACAAAGTTTTAAGAGAAGAGCAGTGTGGTTTTAGAAGAGGTAGAGGATGTGTCGACCAAATTTTCACTCTTAGGCTAATAATTGAGAAGTGCCTGAGTTTTCAAACACCTTTGGTCCTCAGTTTTATAGATTATGAGCAAGCGTTCGATTCTGTTGATAGAAGAGCTTTAGTAAAGGTTTTATCCTTGTATGGTATACCAGACAAATACATTAAAGTGATTAGTGCTATGTATGAGAACTACACTGCTGCGGTTAAGGTAGGAAATGAGGTTAGCAGCTGGTTTTTGTATTAAATCAGGAGCTAAGCAGGGTTGTGTTCTTTCTTCCTTTATATGGATTATTTTGATGGACTTTGTTTTAAGGAGCACAGGAAAGGCAATGGGAGACCACGGAATCAAATGGGGAGGAAAAAGTCTCCTGGACTTGGATTATGCTGATGATTTAAGCATCCTAGATGAAAGTGTGAGCAAAATGAAGGAAGTTTTAGAGGTTTTGCGAGTTCAGGGTGCTAGAATTGGTTTGAAAATTAATATTAGGAAGACTAAGTCACTAAGGCTAGGAATAACTAAGGAAAGTGTATATATATATGGAATCTTTAAATTAGCTAAAGCCCTTTAAATCTTTAAAGCCCGGCTAGCTCAGTCGGTAGACCATGAGACTCTTAATCTCAGCGTCGTGGGTTCGAGCCCCACGTTGGGCGTATTTTTCTGGCCTCCCCCAGGCAATTCAGCGTGTCCCCAGGTGGCGATAGGGGAACGCTCTACAGATATGTAGGGTACCTCCATAGGAGGCACGGACCAAGGGGGGAGGCCTTGTCCCTGGGGGTCCATAATAGAATTTGGGGCACCCTCTCCTGGGGTCATAAATACAGGCGGAGGAGGAAGAAGGCCCCTCAAATGTACACTCAAAAGGGCCCACAAAAGTCCCATGAGTTGCAAACCTTCTCCCAGTAATGGGTTAAATTGCATGGTGATGCTGTGGCAGGGCGTAAGATCCAGATCTATGGACAACGGCCTCTGCAAAGGGCTGCCTCGACCTTTTCGGGGTACCTGCAAGACTGGGGACCTTGCGGTCAACTCTATTCCCACTTGAGGAGTGGCGCCCCTTGAGGAAATTATAGCCTAGCAAACGACACAGCATTTGCACGGGATTCTGACTAATGGAAAATTCTTCTGGGCTTGGTATGGTTTGATGGGCGTCTTTGGGCTGAAAAACCTCTTCCTACCTAATTTATCAATTATGGGTTGCCTCCCTGTAGTAGCATAATATTTGTAGGCATGAATATATAATGAGTTGGAGGTAATAGGCTTGAGACTGTCTGTGCAGGATTTCGACTCTTGTTGATAGAAGAGCATCGCCAAGTGCTGAAAACCATGTCGTGACCAAGATGGGCCTAGGATTGCACAAAGCCTCCATTCACGGAGGTCCCAGGGACTTCTTGCTGTCCGGTTCTAAGCCGGCTTAAGCACTTTGGTGTAGACTTGAGAAGATATGTGATCCCCGTCCTGCACTGGTTTCCGGGATCATTGCTTTTTTCCTGAGGCGAAAATAATTTCAATGAGTTAAAGAACATGAAAATTGGAACTTGGAATGTTGACTGACTTGACTTATGTCCCATCCGTCCTTGGAGGTCGTTTTGGGGCCTCTTCTTTAACCAGTTCATTGATGTGCCTCCTGTAGGTACTTCTGTTGTCGGCCAGGCGGCAGAGTTGTGGCAGGTTGTAAGGTGAAAAGTTTTCTTTCCATCTCTTCGGAGGGCGACCTCTGGGTCGAGAACCATGTACTTGTCCATCGAAGGTTATCTTCGGGAGACGAGTGCTAGCCATGCATTGTGTATGTCCAAGCCATTTGAGTTGTTGTAGTTTTATTTTGTCCAGTATTGTAAATTTGACTTTCAGATTATGGAGAAGCTTGGAGTTGGAGATTCTGTCATGGAAGGTGATACCAGCGATGCGTCGTAGGGATTTGGTTTCAAAGGCAGCTAGGCGGCGTTGATCGTCTGTTTTAAGCGTCCAAGATTCACAGGCATAGATGGCGATCGGAATAATGAGGGAGTAGAAGAGTCTCGTTTTGAGAGTTGTTGTTAAGTTCTTATTCCTCCAAATGGGCATCAGAGCTTTAAAACTGGAGTTTGCAAGTGTCAGGCGTCTCTTGATGTCTTTGAGTTGGTTGTTATCATAAGTAAGTAAGCTCCAAGGTAGGCGAAGTCTTCCACCCACTCAATGGTACCTTCACCAAGCTGAAGGCTGAGATTTACATGTGCATCGAATTTGCGTGAACAGCGCATGGCTTTCGTTTTAGAGGTGTTGATTGCCATCCCGAAGAGGTTGGTGGACGAGTGAACGCTGTTAGCCTGAGATTGTAGATCTTGAAGGGACTCGGCTATTAGGACTCTGTCATCAGCATATGCAGTTTGTCTATCACCACTCCTCCGATAAGGGCGCCGGGCGGGTTATCTGTGAGTGAAAGGGCTGCAGTTAGGAAGAGATTAAACAGCTCCGGTGATATTAGGCAACCTTGAAGTACTCCGGTAGAGGTTTTGAAGCTCTCGGTAAGTCCCTCTCCAGTCATGACACGGCTACTGAACTTCATATACATGTCTTTGATCAGCGAGATCAGGTTGGATGGGATGCCAAAGTGAAGAAGGATGTGCCATAGACCTTCTCTCCATATCCGATCAAAAGCTTGTTTAAAGTCTATGAAAAGGTGGTAGATGCTGTGGCCAAGTTCGCTATACTTTTCCATGATCTGCCGAACAGTGAATATCTGATCAATTGTTGATCTATTAGGTCGGAAGCCGGCTTGGTATTCCGGAATGACCAATGAGGAAATGGGTCGTATACGCCCGAGCATGACTCTGGTGAGGATTTTTGCTGCGTGGCTGGTAAGACTTATTGGGCGGTAGTTGTGTCGCAGACAGCTTTAGAGCCTTTCTTATGCAGGGGAATTATCGTGGCTTCGCACCAGGGTGAGGGGAAGTGACATTTTTCCCAAGCAGCTGTGGCAATTTTGTGGTAAAGGTCAAGGAGTGGTTTGCAGTTTACTTTCAGTAGTTCGGGCTGGATTCATCGGGGCCGGCAGCTTTGTTTGTTCTCAAGTCTCTGATAGCTGCTTCTATTTCAGAGTGAAGAGGGGGAGGACTTGGATCTGTAGAGGTTATAGGGAAAGTGTTGAGAATTGTAGGGTCTGGGTGGATGTCCAGATTCAGTTTATTTTTAAATGGTTTTTCCATCGTGAGCGGATTCCGTCTGTGGATTGTATTTGGTTTCCATGTTCCTCGAGAAGAGAGAGAACGCTTTGATGTCCTTCTTTTTGGCCAATTCCCGCACTCTTCTATACATGTAGTGGGGGTCTCCTTTCTTGAAAGCCGATTCACATTGATCACACGTTTCTTTAATAAAAGCACAATGAGCACGTCTGATGGATTTCTCAACAGCTCGTTTGAGTGGCTTGTACCGGTCCCTACTTTCTTTATCTTGCTTGTTCGTGAGTTGGCACTTTTCGTCGCAGAGTGAAATGATCTCATCTGTTATCCAAGGTTTCTGAATGTTTTTTTGGGTACCCAGTGTGGAATGAGCGACATCACATATGATATTTGTGCTGCTAGTCACCAGGTTGTCAATATCTTCCTTAGACAGAATAGGTGGAGATCTCGACGTGAGCTCTGAAATTTTTTCCGATAGAATGGTGATATAGGTCATACATGTGTTTTCGTCTTTCAGTAGATCTACTCGAAACTTGGGGGTTTTCTGAGATAACTTTGATGCTGTTTTAAGTCTTGTTTTGAACTTAGACATGACAAGCGAGTGGTCGCTGTCAAAGTCGCCACCAGCTAGCATGACTGTGTTTAGAACAGATGTTTTCCAACGTCTAGACACGAGGATATAGTCTATTAAGTTTTTAGTTTTTCCATCCGGTGAGGTCCAGGATGTCTTACGGCGAGGTCTGTGCTTGAACAGTGTGTTTGTAATGACTAAATCACTGTCTCTGCAGAATTCGATAAGGCGTTCTCCTCTTCTGTTCATTTTTCCATGTCCAAATTTGCCCATTACATCTTCGTGTCCTGTGTGGTTTTTTCCGACGATGGCGTTGAAGTCACCAATGACAAAGATTATGTCCTTTTTAGGGACAGAATCAACCAGACTTTGAAGCTGGAGATAGAAGTTTTCAGACTCTTCGTCGTCTCTGCTGGAATCCGGAGCGTATACTTGGATAATTGTGAGGTTGGTGGGTGAACCTTTCAGGCGGATCATGATGATCCGTTCTGTGAGTGGGGTTACGGATATTAAGGATTTTCTGGCTTTATTAGACAGTAGGAAACCTACACCTTGTCAATGTTTCCAATCATTACGTCCCGAAAGTAGAAGGGTAACATCTCCATGTTTCTCTTCACCAGTGACTGGAAGATGGGTTTCGGCGAGACCGATAATGTCCCAGCTGTACCGTTTTATCTCTCTTAGGAGTAGGTCTATTTTTCCTTGTTTAGCGAGGGTTCTAGTGTTGAGGGTACCTATTGACATAGTTATTTTTGGAGAAACAATAGCCTCCAGGGTTGGAGTTGTCAACGTAGATATATTCGCGCGATTCACGGTTGTCGAGTCGTCGGCTGCCCCGGACGCGGTATCTCTTACGCATTATCGTCGGTTACCCCGGACGCGGTAGCACTGGTTCTCATATTTGATCTCTTATTCGTATTCATATTTATCATTAAAATTAAAGAAGGGGTTTCTTGGCTGGCTTCAGGACAGCGGTAAGCCACTCCTCTCTGTCCCTAGCAGGGGCCGACTGTATCTATTACCGATAGTGCGCCCTTTTGGTGTCCTGCAACACCAGCAATTTAACCCATTGCTGGGGAAAGATTTGTGACTGACGGGACGTATCCATACGCCGATGGGCCCTGCCCAGTGCACATTAGAGGGGTCATCCTCCTCCTCCGTCTGAATTTAAGGCCCCCAGACGAGGGTGCTCCAGCAATGTTTCAAGACCCCCAGAGACTGGGTCCTCCCTTGGTCTGCGCCTCACTACCCATGAGGTACCCTACATATCTGCAGGGCGTTTCCCTATCCGCCACCTGGGGACGCGCTGAATGGCCTGGGGCAGGCCCAACTGAGAACTCTGAAGTTCTCAGTAAATTAATAAACGACATTAAAAAATGACTATCGTATCAACATTTTGACTGACGAATTCAGATGATTCAAACTGGATTTATTAGGAGTTTCAGAAACTCATATCCCAGGGTAGGAAGCATGAAATTAGGTGATATAGAATTGTTTATTCAGGCAGGAAGGATGGGGTACATAGACAGGGAGTAGGGCTCATGATGAATAAGAAAGCTGCTAAGTCTTGTTTAGGCTGGGAAGGTATTAATAATAGAATACTAATTGCTCATTTTATGACTAGAAAGTTCAGGGTATCAGTTATAGTAGTATACACCCCTGTAGAACCAACTGACAGAGATACTAGTGACTCAGATGAATTTTACTTACAGTTACAGGAGCAAATAGACAAGGTCCCAGGTAGAAATATAATGTTATTACTGGGAGATTTTAACGCCCAGGTTGGTAGAAATAGGGATAGATGGTATCCCAGCCTAGGTAAATTTGGTGTAGGAAAAGAAAACAGTAATGGATACAGATTTTTGCAATTTTGTAGGTATAACAATCTAGTTATAACCAATACAGTGTTTGGTCATAAAATGGCTCATAAGTTAACATGGTATTCACGTGATGGTAAGACAGCAAACCTTATTTATTATGTTATAGTAAACCGAAGACTGGCAGGATCAATACAAGATACTAGGGTATATAGGAGTGCTGTTATTGATGTTAAAAGTAAAGATCACCATCTAGTAGTGTCAAGGGTTAATTTAAAGCTGAAATATTGGAAGGGTAACTACCTCCCAGGAAGTTATGATGTTGGTAGACTCCAGG
The DNA here is from genome assembly GCA_027921565.1 of Artemia sinica. Taxonomy (NCBI): domain Eukaryota; kingdom Metazoa; phylum Arthropoda; class Branchiopoda; order Anostraca; family Artemiidae; genus Artemia; species Artemia sinica. Next base: position 40,519,007 of record CM051275.1, read on the forward strand.
ATGAGAATTTGAGAGAAACTTTCCAGGAACTGTTGAATACTAAACTTGAGAGTTTTAAAAATTTGATAATGTGGAAGATGGTTGGAATAATTTTAGAAAAATAATTTGTGAAGTTGCTGAAGGTGTATTAGGGAAGAAAGCTAGAACTGCAGCTAACAATATTAGTGAAAAAGCTTTATGTTTAATAGAAAGGAGAAAGGACTTGTACAAGAATTATCTGAGTGATAGATCGTATGAAAACAAAAGAAAGTAGAGAAAGCATTAAAATATGAACTAAGGAGGTGTGAAGTGGAGGCCATGGATAAAATTGCGAGGATCTGGAAGATGCAGCTAGACAGCATAATAGTAAAATATTGTACTGGCACGTTAAAAAATTGAGAGGGAGTAGTCAATCCGGACTTGTCCCAGTTAAAGATAGGAATGGGGTCGCAATTAGCGATAAGGAAAAAACTAAAGCGAGATGGGCTGAACATTTTGAGAACTTGCTTAACCCAGATAGAGTTGCAGGAAAAAATGTAGAGGAAAATGAAAAAGTTTGTGATACCTTGGATGTGAAGGAAGATTTGTTTTGTGAGGAGGAATTAGCAACAGTACTAAAAGGATTAAAGAATAATAAGGATCCAGGTGCTGATAGGGTGGTAAATGAGTTTCTTAAATATGGTGGCTCTGAGGTTAGAAATAAGTTATTGAACATTATGAATATGATTTTTGAAATATAGGGAAGTACCTAACAATTTTAGGAAAACCTTAATAAAAACACTTTATAAGAAAGGTGATAAAAGTGAGTGTGGTAATTATTGAGGCATTAGTCTGGTCTCTGTAGGTAGCAAATTACTTAGTAATATGATACTTTTTAGACTGAGAGATGCAGTAGACAAAGTTTTAAGAGAAGAGCAGTGTGGTTTTAGAAAAGGTAGAGGATGTGTCAACCAAATTTTCACTCTTAGGCTAATAATTGAGAAGTGCCTGAGTTTATAGTGAAAGTAACCTAAGACTTGCTGTTCCTGACTTTGCTTAGTGCAATCATCATGCAAATTAAATACGAAAAACTGGCCCTATTGAAGATTCAATCACCGGATTTATCAGTGGCACCATCTACCTTTTGTAACTTGTGGCTATTTGAACTCTTAAAGAAACCACCAGTGCGCACTGAGATAGCTCGCTACTTAGAGCCACCAGAGTGCTCTCGCTTATCGGACTGCTTGAATAAGCGAACCCACCGTGGCAAACGAGGAGGAAAAGGAAACGCCAAATGAGAATCCCGGTGCATATCTCCCGCAGGAGAAAGACAAAGGACCGGCCGACGAGGACGAGTAACCTAGTCGTAATCAGTTGCGCTCCTCCTCACGATACTCCACCCCTACTTGTTCCCTGGTTTATAGAGAATGTTAACTGCAGTGCTTTGGAACCTACTCCTCCAAATTTGCATCCGGAGCGATTCTCAGTAAAATACAAACTTCCGAATATGCTAATGTGTAACGCTCGATCTTTGAACAATAAAATGGACGAGCTGGAGGTGTTAATTAAGCAGAATAACGTACCCATTGCAATTATCAGCGAGTGTTGGGACATTACTGAGGAAACTGCACGGATTAAAGGTTACAGAAACTACCTCAACACTCAACGTGACCGAGGCATTGACCGTCGCGGAGGTGGCGTAGGAGTTTATATACGTGACGACCTACCATCAAAACTGTTAAGTAGCCCCAATGATTCGAGCCATGAGATTGTGTGGGTGGAGTGCAGACCGGCGCATCTGTCACGAAGATTCTCCTGCTTAATAGTTGCGTCAGTGTACTATCCAGAAAGCGCTGGGAACAGAAAAGAACTTATTGAGCACATACAAATGTTCGTCGACAGAATGCGCCACAAGTACACTTCCCCTGCGTTTGTGATTGCTGGCGATTTCAATCAGACCAGTCGTCAGTGGGTCTCAAGCGTTTTGGATATGAAACAAGTAGTGAACATTCCGACTCACCAAAATGGCAGTACTCTTGACATGATCTTTACGAACTCGGCAGATCTTTATAACGCTCCCCAATCTCTAGGTCCCCTTCAGAATTCTGACCATTTTATAATTTTCTGGGAAGCACAAGCAAGTATCCCACGACCGAAATGAACAAAAACCACAATTCGGCCCATCACAATGTCTTCAATAGCTCAATTCGGTCACTGGATTGGTACTTACGATTTTGAGGACATTTGTGCAGAGGCCGACATTAATGTCAAAGTCAGCAAACTGAACAGCCTTCTGTTGGAAAAGTTCCATGATTTTTTTCCAATAAAAGTTATTACAGTTTGTGACACTGACAAACCATGGATCACCCGCGAACTCAAGCAGATGATAAAAACTCGCTGTAGTCTCCACAAAGCTGGAGATCAAGCGGCTGCAGCCAGTTTGCGTAAACAGAATTGTGAAGTTAAACAGACTAGCCCAAAGACAGTATGTAAAAGAGAAAATAACGCCATTACTGCACACTGACCCTCACAAATGGCACTCCTCGGTCAAAACCCTTGCAGGCAAATCAACGCCAAAGGACCTGAGACTACTCAAAGATTATGGCACACTGACATCAGCTACTGAACGTGAACAATTTTTTCACCGGCATATGCACCACATACCCATCAATCACAAACTCAGAAATTGAGAGTATCATTGCTGACACCAGGACTGATGAGATATGTGAAGTATCTGAATATGCCGTCTTTAAGGAACTTCAGAAACTGAAAGTAAAACTGTGCGTCTTACCCTGGTGAACTCCCTGTCAAGTTGTTACGCGAGATCTTTCTCGCAAAGCCACTCAGCTCTATTATTAACCAGTGTTTTCGCGAACAAGTGTTCCCAGTGATGGAAGAGAGCTTATGTGCGCGTCATTCCAAAAGTGAAAAACCCGAAATCTTGGAACCAACTCCGCCCAATTTCGATAGTTCCGAACCTCTCTAAGGTAGCGGAATCATTTATATATCGTGAACTTATGTCACAAGTCCAGGGCTCTCTTGATCCATACCAATACGGGTGCTTGAAAGGTAGTAGTACAACTGTTTATCTTGTGCGTCTGTATCACCTTATTGTTGAATGGCTTGATCAAGGAGGCACAATTGTAGATCTCCTCCTAGCCGACTATAGAAAAGCCTTCGACTTGATACGCCATTATACTGCAGTGAACAATCTGAAGGTTATGGGAGCTTGCAGACATATTCTCTTATTAAGAATAGATTTCTTACGCGACCAACTACAGAGTGTATATGGTCTCTACCCGGGTGATACTGATTCGGAATGGTCTGAGCTTACGTGTGGTGCCCCACAAGGCACTAAACTCGCTGCATTGTTGTTCTTGGCAGTGATCAAAATTTGTCCTTGCTGATTTTGACGAACGGTTCAAATTCGTAGATGACCTTTCCACCCTCTTAAAATACCTCATTGAGAAGTCTCTAAACCGTTCCCCAGTTCAGTGAATCATTTATCGACAACTTTAGAGACCAGTGTTCTGAAAACAGCCTCCAAATCAACGAAACGAAAACCGAAATTCTTCAATTTAACCCTCTCAAAAGGATTTTCAGTGCCCCCCCTCCACCATACCAAAGCGTATCGTCGGCAGTTATTCTCGGTGTTACGTTCAGCGTTGACTGTTCGTTTAGCCTCCATGTCCAAAGAGGTAGTGAAAAAGGCGAACTGTGCCATGCGTACCCTTTTACTGATGCGAAGATTTGGTTTTTCAGTGCTGCAATTGAAAACAGCCTACCTGACATATATTCGCCCAATATTAGAGTATGCGTGCCCTGTATGGGGGTCCACAGGTTCAGAACACTGCCTATATGAGCGAAGTACTCGAATCAGTCCAGAAAAGAGCAGTGAAGGCCATACTGTCTGATCAGTACACCGATTACGAATCAGCACTGTCTCAACTAAATTTGCCGTCACTCCACGACCGCCATTTTCAACTTATCTGTAAATTTGGCCAGTTTCTTCTGACAAGTGATAAACACAGAAATATATTACCCTCAATGCTCACAAAAAAAGTAACTACAAGATCAAAAGCAACAAAGCTAGCCCAGCCCAAGTGTCGCACTAATCGCTTCAGCAATTTGTTTGTGCCTTTTTATGTTTCTGTCTACAATAAGTGACATGTGTATTAATTTTTTTGTGTCTTTGTTTACTTTGTAAATAATAGCGCAATTTAGTCGGGATTTAAACCCTGACTACAAAAGCTTTTATGTTAATAAATGATTCTGATTCTGAGTTTTCAAACACCTTTGGTCCTCACTTTTATAGATTATGAACAAGCATTCGATTCTGTTGATAGAAGAGCTTTAGTAAAGGTTTTATCCTTGTATGGTATACCAGACAAATACATTAAAGTGATTAGTGCTATGTACGAGAATAACACTGCTGCAGTTAAGGTAGGAAATGAGGTTAGCAGCTGGTTTTGTATTAAATCAGGAGTTAAGCAGGGTTGTGTTCTATCCCCCTTTATATGGATTATTTTGATGGACTTTTGTTTTACAGAGCACAGGAAAGGCAATGGGAGACCACGGAATCAATGGGGAGGAAAAAAGTCTCCTGGACTTGGATTATGCTGATGATTTAAGCATCCTAGATGAAAGTGTGAGCAAAATGAATGAAGTTTTAGAGGTTTTGCAAGTTCAGGGTGCTAGAATTGGTTTGAAAATTAATGTTAGGAAGACTAAGTCACTAAGGCTAGGAATAAGTGAAGATGAAAAGGTGATGTTGGGTAATGAAAAGATTGATCAGGTGGGCAGCTTTACTTACCTTGGTAGTATTATTAGTAAAGATGGTTGGAGCAGTGAAGATGTTAAAAATAGAATAGCCAAGGCTCAGGTGTTTTTTCACAGTTAAAAAAAGTCTGGAAGAATAGGAAGATATAAATCTGCAAACCAAGATTAGAATATTAGAAGCTACAGTGATGACAGTGGTAAAATATGGCTCTGAAGCATGGACGCTCTGAAAAGCGGATGAAGATTTGCTAGATGTTTTCCAGAGAAATTGCTTAAGGATTGTCCTGGGTACCTGCTGACTGACCATATTTCAAACAATAGGCTATACAAAAAATGTGGTTCAATACCGCTCTCTAGGGCTATAATGAAAGAAGGTTGAGGTGGTTAGGGCACGTTGTGCAGATGAAGGATGACAGATTGCCAAAGATGTTCTTTTCGGCCAACCATCTAGGGCTAAACAAAAAGCAGGTTGTTCTCCCGTCTGGGTGGGAGGACGCCATAAAGAAAGATTTAAAGGAAATGGGAACTTTGTGGGCGGGTGTAAAAAGGGAGGCTTTGAATAGATTGGGGTGGAGGAGGAGCGTGCATAGCTGTGTTGGCCTCAGGCAGCTTGGTGCTGCGGTGAGTTGTTAGTAGTAGTAGCTAGGAATAAGTGAAGATGAAAAGGTGACATTGGGTAATGAAAAGATTGATCAGGTGGGCAGCTTCACTTACCTTGGTAGTATTATTAGTAAAGATGGTGGGAGCAGTGAAGATGTTAAAAATAGAATAGCCAAGGCTCTAGGTGTGTTTTTTCATAGTTAAAAAAAAAGTCTGGAAGAATAGGAAGATAAGTCTGCAAACCAAGATTAGAATGTTAGAAGCTATGGTGATGACAGTGGTCAAATATGGCTCTGAAGCATGGACGCTCTGAAAGTGGATGAAGATTTGCTAGATGTTTTTCCAGAGAAATTGCTTAAGGATTGTTCTGGGTACCCGGCTGATTGACTGTATTTCAAACAATAGACTATACAAAAAATGTGGTTCAATACTGCTCTCTAGGGCTATAATGAAAGAAAGGTTGAGGTGGTTAGGGCACATTGTGCAGATGAAGGATTGCCAAAGAGTGTTCTTTTTGGCCAACCATCTAGGGCTAAACAGAAAGCAGGTTGTCCCTGTCTGGGGTGGGAGGACGTAATAAAGAAAGATTTAAAGGAAATGGGAACTTTGTGGGCGGATGTAAAAAGGGAGGCTTTGAATAGATTGGGGTGGAGGAGGAGCATGCATAGCTGTGTTGGCCTCAGGCGGCTTGGTGCTGTGGTGAGTTGTTAGTACTAGTAGTAGTAAATATCTACCAAATCCATATTATTGACTTACACATAACATGAATATACCACTTGATGCCTTTTTATATGCTGATTACAAATATAATAATCATTTCTATCTTTCGAAATGAATTTCAACCCCCCCCCCCTATATATAGCCAATTCAGGGTATATATTTCTACATTAGGGGGGGGGGGGGGTTGGGACAAATTTTGTTTCTGATGTAAATGGGAGGTAAGTTTAACTTTAACCCCACCCCCCCCCCCTAATGTAGAAATACATAGTCTGAATTGGCATATATAGGGGGGCTGAAATTCATTTCTGATAGAAATGATTATTATAATTTGTAATCAGCATAAAAAAAGCCATTGAGTGGTATATTCACTTTATGTGTAAGTCAATAATATGATTTGGTAGATATTTACCTTGGACCCAGGATGAAATTCTGATGCTAGTGGTATGTTTTTTTTATCTATCTGATTAGTCTTTAATATAAACCTTACCCAAACTTTTTTACCTTCACTTTTTTTTGTTAAAACACTGGATTTCCCATTTTTTTCTGTTCAGTATTTAGCCATATGTCTATTCTCCAAGTCTTGAAAATTGTTTATAAAACAAACACCCAAGAGCCATCTAACTAATCAAATCTAGCATAACCTAATTATCAATATTTGCCAAATAATAGGGCCTATCTTTATGGTAGTGATGGTGATTGTTTCATATATAGATTATTTGAAAATGGGTAAAAGCAGTCAAATCTTTGTTTGTTTTTAAAAAATTTTAAAATAGTGAAAGAAGTGATGATAAAGGTTCTCCCACTGAAAAATATACTAGGCCTAACTAGGATTATTCTCCATAGGCTAGCCTATTATGAAGTAAGAATTGTTTTTCTTCACAAGTCCCCTAATGTAGTAGAATGGTCATACATTTACACCAAGAATAGTCCCTAGATTCGGTTAAATTCTGATATACATACAAAGTGCTTTGTACACCAGCAGTATTAGCTTGACTTAAAAGTTCAGTTAAGGCTTTCGGCTTTAGCATGTTTTAGATTTGAATTTGACCGCTTCAAAGTTATCCAGTGTTGACATATGGGATGGTGATAATTATGCTTTCTTAAATCCAAATTTGTGCTTTTTGGACATCATTATTTTATGGCTTTTGTTCTTGTTCCCAGATTTCACGAACAAGTTAATCAGTTGTGTATTAGCATTTACTCTATTTAAAGACAAGTCCTATTGAAACGGTCTTGCGCAAGCGTGAGTGCTTCTTGTAGATTAAGCTGTTCCTCCATCTGAACCCAGCCTTGTGAAGGGCACTTTCAGCTATATGCCGGCGGATCAAAATTAAACTGTGAGTTGATGGGTGTTTCTGCTAAATTGCAGACCTAATGACCGAACCAGCGTAGGTTCGTACAGCAAACTAACGACAGTTGGGGGTCTAATTTGTTAGTGCCATTAGTCGAGTGTTCGAAACAAAGTCGTGCCTTCTGATCCCTTATTTAAAAACTTTATCTTCTTTCCTGTGCGTCTTTCGCTTTTCTTCAGCCCCACGGTGATATTATTAGGTGCCTTAGATTTACATCTTCTTTTGTATTTGACCTGTCCAATTATCAGCTCCGTAGTTCTTTAAATATTCAAATTCCGCATTTACCAACAATAAGATCCGATTTTAATCGTTTCGTTGCGTCTTATTTGACGTGGAAAACCCTTCCTGATTCGGATCAAAAATGCCAGTCCTTTGGTACCTTCAAAAGACGTGTAAAAAAATGTTGTTTTCATATAATTAATTTTTCCTTGACATATATAGTGCTATCCAGTGTTTTACTTTTATTATTATTATAATTATAGATATTGTGATTAATTGCAGTTTGATAAAGCTTATTTAGTGAATTCTCTCTCCTTTATATCATTTTATTGGTTTTTTTTCCATTTTTATGAAGCAAGTGCTTTACACGCTAAATGTTTAAATTTTTAAAATTATGAGATCTGTTTCATAATCTCCTTCCTAGAGGACATGGATTCTTGTGGGGATTTGTAAATTGATATGTTATTATTGTATTGCTAAAACATCAAAGGGAGAAACAACTCAATAAAAACAACAAACGAGACTGTAGCTAGTAGAGAAAAAAGATCAAAAATTAAAATGAACGATACTTTGCCTGTATGTAAACGAGGCGTCTTCAGCACAGAAGAAACAAAAGCAAAAAACTAAAATAAACGAAAAAACAAATAAAACCACCACCAATATTAATAAAATGCAATTGTCAAAATTGATCCACATAGGTCACAGAGGCTAATAGCAACTGGATAAAAAAGTATAAAAATAGAAAAGAAGTTAATTATTTTGTATTATTTGCGGAATAATCCTATTGTCAGCTATTATGGAAGTAATTCTGTTTGGTCTGGTAGGTAATCTCGTCCCCTGGTGATTTTGTAAAAATCTTAATTCGCTTATTAGCTATTGGTTCATTTTTGAGAAGTATATTATAAATTGGGTCAATATTTAAATTTCCTGTATCCCTATTTATTGAAAAATTAGCAAACATATGTGTTTTTATTTCCATAGCCTCCATCGCCCATTGAGAAACACCTCGATCATTAGAAATAGCCATGGCCTCATCAAGTTGTACAAAATTTTCAAGATGAAAGCAACTATATTCTGCCAAAGCCGAAATAAAGGTTTCTGGAGGCTTGCTGAATTGTAGAGTTTTTTCTATTGAGTTACGATGCTCAATAAAGCTTTCAAGAAATTGTTGGTGAGCTCTACCAATATAAAACTTCCCATAAGAACAAGGAACCCTATACATCCCACTTAATAAATTTCCCCTGGTTAAATCCTGCCCAGAATTAAAGATACTACCTATTAGTCTCACTGATAGGAAACATGTATCAATGTTATATTTCCGCAAGATTCGGTTAAGCTTCTCTCCCAAACCAGGTACATATAGCAAAGAAATGAAACTTTTAGACAAATTTAATTCCAAAGACTGCGAAACTCCAATTACCCTACCATTATGTTTAATACGTCTATTTTCTATTATTTTATCAATGAATTTAATTGGGTAACTATTACTAAATAAAATATCCTTCAAATACAATAATTCAGAATCCAAAAATTTCTGAGAACAAATTCTGAAAGTTCTATCCACTAGTGACATCATAACCCTCGTTTTACCGAAACTGGGTGGCACGAATGAAAATTTAAATATCTATCGTAGGTTTGCTGTATATTGAGAAAAGTAAATGGCAATATTTTTTAATTAATAAGATATCAAGAAAAATTAAATGTCCTGTTCTTCGAACTCCACTGTAATTTATATTTTTTTTTCAAAACTATTTAAATGTTTGCAGGAAAGTTCTAAGGAATCTAAACCGTGTTTCCAAATGCAAACTACATAATCCATCAATCTGCCCTAGAAACAAGGGATAGCCTAAAACTGCGTATAGCGGAGGTTTCAATGGAATACATGAAAATATATGCCAACACAGGACTAAGGAATGCCCCATAGGCAAAACCAAATGCCTGCTTGTAAAATTCTCCGTTAAAACCAAAATAAAGGAATATTGATTTACCAGCATAACTAATTTCATAATGCCCTCAGAATCTAAACTAGGATCTGTAAAAACTCTTTCGTCAGCGAAGTTTTCTCGTGTCGAATATTTTTTCTCCAAATAAAACATGTAATCATTTCGTTTAAAATTATACGTTTCGAGCCCCTTCTAAGGCTTAGACGGTAGTTCCTTCGATATGAAGTGCCTCAAGGGAGAAATAATAAATAAGTTTATAAAACAATGAAGCTATTTAAGATTGATTTATTCATCTTTATTCGCAGATGTCATCTTTATGTTTGCTATGATCACTGACTTTAATTTATTTTCTTTTTCTTTTTTTAAATCTTAATCTTATATTTGTTCTTTAATCTTAAATGATGGTTTTCATTTAATCTTGAAAAGGCAACTAGAGTTTCAATTTCCAATCAACTGAGCCTCTTCCAACGTTTTAGCGTTTGTTATACTAAAGGCCAAAAGGCTTTAATGTTTTATTTTTTCTTTTTCATAGCCACTTTATATGAAAAAAGTGATCATATAAACTTCAGAGGGGGCTCATACGATTAGAAATCAGAAGTTTATTATTTACACGAAGGCAGTTCATACAGAAGGGATTGTTGCATAAACTTTGACAAGGGCTCATTTGATTGAAAATTGAAGTTCTAGTGCCTTTTTTAAAAGTTAAAAGTGACCGGAGTATAAATAAATCCCACGCCACGCCCTCTATTCCCCAAATGCATCCAATACATATTTTGTGACTGCGATTTTGTTCGAGATAGTCCGAAGGTCAAACAGTTATGCCTCTGGGGTTAAAAAAAACAACAACCCCCAGGTCAAGGGTTGTAAGTTTTACAAGCTATTCAATGTTAACATATAAAGCTTTTATGGAAGGAGTGATCGTAGAGACTTTGGAGAAGGCTCATCTGATTTTAAATCGAAAGTTCTAGTTCCCTTTTTAAGAGTCAAGAGTGATTGGAACGCAACAAGACCCCCCCCCCCCCCCACGACCTTTTTTTCCAAATGCTTCTGATCAAAATTTCGAGATAACTACTTTATTCAAAAATACCCCAATTGTCAAAAAACAGTGGCTCCAGGTTTGCCCCCCCCCCGCCCAGCCCTCGGGCAAGGGCTATAAGTTATGCTTCTTTCCCAATGTAAACATATAAGATTCTTATGGAAGGGGTGGTCGTATAACCTTGGATGGGGCTCATTTGGTAAGAAAAAGAAATTTCTAGTGCGCTTTTTAAGAGTAAAAAGTGATCAAAGGGCAACCATCTCCTCTCCTCACGCCCTTTTCTCCAACTGCATCTGACCAAATCTTGAAATAGCTATTTTGTACACAATAGTTCAAAAGTCAAATAACTGTAACTCAGGGGTCGACGAATTTACCACAGCCCCAAGGGGAAGGACTGTAGCTTATGCAACTAGCCCATTGTCAACACATAAGGTTTTCGTAGAAGGGATGGATGCATTGAATTTGGAGGGGGCTCATGCAATTGGAAATTAAAATTTCCAGTTTTTTTTAAAAGTCAAAAGTGATCTAAGGGCAACCAGTCCCCCCATCCTCTTTTCTCCCAATACATCTGGTCAAATTTTTTAGATAGCCACTTTGTTCAAAATAGTCCAGAAGCAAAATAAACATGCTTCCGTGGGCGAACACCCTCCCCCCGATCCCCTGGGATAGGGGCTGCAAGTCATGTACGTCTCTAATTGTTACTTTGGTAATTTGCTTAAATCGATATTTTGATACTGCCTTTGCTTGCTTTGATTTTGTTACTTTGATACTAGTTGTTATACCTTGATGAATTTTCGATCTTTACAAAAAATTGATTTTAAAATGGATATTGCTGAATAACTTGAAACTTTGGCAATCAAAAACGAAACAGAAATGAATTAAAAAAATAACCTTTTTAAAAAGAAGTTTTCAAAGGAAAGTAAAGGCAGTATTGAGCTTAAGATCAGCAAAATTAAATTCCTTTAACAGTTCAAACTCAAAACCACTATAAATTATTATTAAAGACTAAATGAAACCCAAAACGAACAGAAATTAGAAACAGAATCATAGCAAACAAATATACAACAGATGCTAATATAAATGAATAAATGAATATTGAAATAAATAAAAACTTATTTTGAATATGCAAATAAAACTTAAAACAAACAAAAAACACTACAAACAAAAGTTTGGCTACTACCCCCTTCCCTAAATGTAAAAGTATAAGGCCCACTGCGCAGATTTTAAAGCTTGTAGCTTCAGCAATCTATCTCTTACGTTTTTTTCCGTAGAAGAACTTGTATCATCCATTGCTTCTTCCCATTATGTTTTCACTTTTTCATAATCTTGACATCTCCCACTTCCTTAGCCTTTTAAAATAGCTTACCATAAGAACCCCAAATATACTACCTATATAATTTCCCCTCTCTAAGCAGGGGTGCCTAATTAATGTGAACTAAATCGATCAAAAGCTGTAGCCCTTCTACTCAAGTCAGAAATTGCTTGCTCACGAGTAGATACCTCAGATTCAGCAAAACACCAAAAAGGTCAGATTTAACATTTATAAGAGTTCCTGGCGATGTGAAAGGTACACTTAAAAATACATCATCCAAAAGTCTTGCAGACGTCCTAGATATTTTGGTCAGGATGTAAATAGTAGGGACTATACTTTTTCTGATTACCGCATTTTGCAAAATTATTGACTTTGCAAGCGGTAATCTCACGTGTTTCTGTTCTGTTTCTAAAAAGGCTCTTTCTTTGTTGGGCACTGAGGATGGCGTGGCAGAGGTCCTCACTGAAATGTTTGCCTAGGCTTTTCAATTTTTTAAGGGGCTGAATATCATCCTTGTTTTTGGTTTCTTAATTATTTACGTATGTTTAAGTCTTTACAGTACTAGCGTCAAAACAGTAGTGGTAGTTGTAGGAGCATTGGTAGTATTAGTAGCACCAGTAGCAGCAGTATTAATTGGAGTAGTGGTATACATATGCTGCATTTTTGGCCAGTTGAATACCCCCTCAAGGTGCCCTGGAAGTTTCACCTTAATACGGTAAATAGTTCCAAAGATATTGCTGATACGCCCTTTTGACGATCTGTATGCACATCGTATGTTTTGATTTAGTACATCTTTCCCATCAACATTTCCTCAAATTTTAACCTCCACATCATCAGTCCTGATAGTTCTTGCTACAGAAGCAGTTGTTATAGTGGTAGTAGTAGCAGTGGTAATGGTAGTAGTTGTAGTAGTAGTGTTAGTAGCTGTAGCAATAGTAATACCATGCATATATTTCCGTATTGGACAATTTATCACAACCATTATCTTTTCCTGAAAGTTACACATTAATACACTCTGCCATTCCTGAATTACGCCATTCTGACAACCCGTATGTACATAAGATCTTTTTTGAGTTCAACACTTTCTTCAATGTTCTCTGAAAGGTTCACCTGAACGTTCTTCGACTTTTTGAATGTGGTGAAACACGACCACCTTTCACCATAGCAAATAGCATATATAAACAATGGGCAAATTGCATAACCTACAGCCCTTGTCCCAAGATTTGTGAGGGGGGGGGGGTGGAATTGACATCCCCAAAGACATAGTTACTGGACGTTTCAAATATACTGAGAAAAATTACTATATGCAAATTTTGAATGGATATTTTTGGGTAATTCATGGGGTTGTGGGGGGGGGGGGTTGGTTGCCCTCCAGTCACTTTTGACTCTTAAAGAGGGCACTTGATTTTTTGATTTTAAATTAAATGAACTCCTTTCAAAGTTTCTGCAATAATTCCTTCTATACGAAGTGCCTTGATAAAAAAATACATTGTGCCCACATTTCTCTTTACGTAGGCAGCAGTTTTGCGCTGCAAATGATAATTGTCATAGAAAAAAATGACAAGAAAAGCTGTTCTTTTGAAGCTAAGTCACTCGCCTCATATTGTGTTCTGTTCTGTCCTGATGTAGGTTCTTAAATGCGTGCTCTTGTCTCATGCTTGGCCCGTATTGAAAAACACTTCGAATTTTTTGTCTATTCAAAATTGTGTCCCCAATAACACTGCATTCACTATCGAAAGATATCGTTCTGCACTAGACGAGATAATTATTTCGCGATTATAGAGGATGATTCCAAATTCTCCCAAAGTTTTGACCTTCACAGCTACATAATTTTCGGCCATGTTTCATATTTAGTTGATTCTTCAACATCTGGAGCTTGGAGCTCCAACAACTAAGAGCTGGGAACAGCAGGGATGAAAAAAAGACAGGAGTACGAAACGTAGCAGTAGAAATTTCAAGAGGATCTCGACTAAATCTTTAATGGGTGATGTGTATGCAAGATATGTGACATCATTGAGCAAGCTGAAATTAAAGAAGCAGTTATTTTTGCAGCAAAACGTAATATAATGTATATACATAGACTTCAAGCTGCTTTAAATACAATAGTGAAATATATTGAGGGCAATAAGTTGAATCAGAAAGTGCAAAATGAGTGATATATTGTTGAAATTATGTAACAAAATGTTTCTAAATCGAAAATGTTTTTCTTATTAGATATTTTTAGTAGGTTACCGTTCCCCTCTCTCTCTCTCTCTCTCTAGGGATATTCTCGAAAAAGAGAGAGAATCTTGGTTTGCCTGCAGTCAGCTGTGGTGGTGTTAGCATTAAAACAAAGCGATGAATTTATAAAACATAAATGTTGGAACCTTTGGCCCCTTTTGTATCAGAAAATGCACTTTCTATAAATTTTATTTCATTTACATTTAATTCCAATACTTAAACCCCCGGGCCAAGTTTTATTATGAGACGTCGAATCCACTAGATCCATCGAAGGACATCGAAGGAATCCACTAATTAGCCAATGTCTCAAAAAGCCATGTGAGCGATGACTCATACAGCTTAAATTTACAAGCCCAAAAGCTTCAAAGGATACTGGGAATTTCATTTGATTCGACCATTCAAACAGAGGTCCAGAGCATGGTGCACAAAGGCGGGTCTAAAAGTGTATTTAGTAATTATAAGAGTTTTTGGTTTGAGTTGATGATCAGTTCTTGTACAGAGTTAAGAGTGAATTGAGATAAGAAATATTTTTTTTATATTTTTGGCCCTTTTGATTGGTCTAGGTAGGGTCTGCAGCCTACAGCGAGGCTGAGATTATATTATTTGTAATAGAAAAGAGTTGCGAGACATACCGTGATTTATTATATCGACAGGGGATCCATTCACCCTCCAAGGAGATAGCTAAAAATATTAGTGGTAACCCAGGTTGGGTGCACTTTTGGCCTGGGGCTTGGCCGTCTGACCGTTCGATCACGTTATCATACCCTGGAGCAGGGTATACCGCAAATTGAGTATTAACATGCTCTATATTTACGGAACAGTAGTGGTAAGCGCGAGCATTCCATCACAATATTTGGTGCCAGCAAGACTCCCCCCTACAGTAAGTGGTGTAGCACCATTTTTGCACCAATAAGTCGTGACACCCGTAGCTTACCACACAGACAATAAAATCTTGTGGAATCTTCTGATTTTGGAAAAATGTCTGAATCCAAATAATCGTTTTTATAAATTATCACTGTAAAAGATGATATTTTCTCAAAGAATGCTTGATGATATTATAAAAGATGGATTTCCAAATTTGTATATAAATCTCTATTAATAAACAAATTTACAAACATTTTTAGAAGATCGGAAAACAAAATAGAGTAGTGCATGAAAACCACAACTTTTATTCGTTATATCCTGAACTCTCTTCTGGTTCTAACAATTTTCTTCCCTGGTTTCTTCTTCTTCTTTGACAAGAGCAATGTCTTTCGTTTCAGACCTGAGTAGAAACTGATGAGCGATGCAGTGTTTCTAGACGTTTCTAAACCTTTTCTATTTTGTCGAGATTTCAATCGGTCGCCAAGGGATCGTGCACTGGACCTTAGATTATCCATAACACTGTTTTGAAAATACTCGCCAGAGCCCCCATCGTGTAGTGTTAAAGACACGAAATCCGTGGCAGCCGATACAATATATTTTTAGCCAAGAGTAGTGCAGAGCGAAACAGCTTAGCAAACCAACTGCCAAGACCATAGCCCGGCATTGATGAACATCATTTGTAATAATCCATTCCAAGACCCACTTATTTTTGACTAAGAGTAGTAACATAGCAATCAACATCAGGACAACGAATGCAATTTGGCTATCAGACATGAAACTACTGAATGGGTCGAAAATGACATGTAATCCCGGCCAATCTTTTTGTTATTGCTAAAGGATCACCTATTTCAGTTCTTAATGTTAACTAAAAGAGCTCCAAATGGAAAGTGTATACAGGGATATAATGAAGATGCTTTATATTGTAATGATGAACATGATCTTGACTGGTTTTTCGTTCAAGAACATGTAGAAAGGGAACGTTGCTATTGCCAACTCTCGGTGATTCAACGAATGAAGTGTAAAGATATATACAACTGTCCGAGGAGAAGCCGGGTGGATAGTCGGCGAAAAAGAGACGATCCATGCCAATAGTGTTTTCAGTATTCCTACAATTGATTATACTCTGTTTAAAACCAAGAACATCTTTCAGATTATCGTTGAAAACAACCTTTTTATTGTCAAAAGGAGAACTAAGGTTGATCTTAACCTGTTCCATTGAATAATTGAATTGAAGGGAACCATTTTTACGAGCGGAGATTCTTCTATTGATAGCACGACACAAATCATTCTTGCTACCAAATTCTAATTGATACGTAATTTTAATTGATACGTCTCCCCTTTTGTCTAGCCACTACCACTGGTGTCATGAAATCATTGTTTCTACTATTTCTAATATATTATTACTACTACTAGTATTAGCGGTAGGTGTGTTAGCGTTTTCTAAGATTGATTGAAATATATTCTCCTTCTTATTTTTTTAATGTTAGACTACTATGTTCCTTTAATTTCTTTAGATTTTGTTATTGATAAAAAGACTTTTCGGGAAGTTTAATATAATTAAAAAGTTGGATAGATGATTGTCCAGTGATAAAAATCCTTTACGATTTGTGAACAAATCATGTATTAAATCATGTAGATTACAACTTTTCTATTGAATTATAATTCGTTTGCATTTACTGTCAACTCGAATATGCTTTCTTTCGATAAGAAATATCAAGACTCTTTTATTTTGTTCATGATATGAGTGTAGCAGTAGGTCTCCAATACTTGACATTATTGAATCTTCCTCCTTTGGTCGTGTTGTTTTTCCATAATTTTGAACATGCTTTTCCTTTTTATCAATGACACTGACATTGATTGGTCCCACGTGACAGAGTTTTTGTTTTTCCACCTTCAAAGTGCATTTTGAAGTAAAAGTAGTTTTTTATCATCAGCAACATTCTCATCATTAATGAATTTACTGAGATTTTCCTCAATGTGATTCATTCGCTATTGATAGGATTGTGTATTCTTTGGCGTCTTTAGTAAGCTTTAATTTTTCAGGGAAACTTAATCCTAAAAGTATCTGGACATGAAAAAGTATTACAAATTTTTAAGCTCTCTTGGTAATATTGTTCCCCTTTTGACCTTTCCTGTAAGCTAAACACTTAAGGTTACTTTTGTATAAACAAGCAGTACGGGTTAACTCAAATGAAAGATAAAATAAGATAAAATGAAAAATATTCTAATTCTAACGTTGTGTTCCAAACCTCTTCGTATAAAAGATCTGTTCACATCCACCGATGTATACCGAAAGAAAAAGATTAAGTTAATCCTAAGGGGGTGTTTAATTTAAAAGGTTGCACTTGTCAGCTAGTCAATAATTCCAATTTAATATAAGGTTCAAGCTATTTTGAAAGTCAAGCTAAGCCTCAAGGGTACTCTAGGCTGAAAAGGGGAGAGACTAAACCAAATGGCTTCTTTTAGCTTTCTTTTCTTGGTAGGAGGTGTTTCCTTCCTTCTTTAAGATCTCAGTTATTCAAAGCTTAAAAAATATCTGGAAAGAAATTTACTTTGGCTGGTAATATTCCCCTACCCTTAAAACATGGTGTTTTTGTCCAGCATGGTTCAAGCCTTGTTTAGGTGAAAAACGAATTGCAAAAGGGGGGGGGGGGTATTTAGTCCCAAAATCATCAATTTCTCTTATATACGTATTAAAAGGGACTTAGGCTCCAAGTGGGACAGCCCAAAGCCTTTTTGAGGTTTTTCTCTTCTTATTTTAACCTTTATCTTCAAACTTTTATCCCCAAGCTTAGAATTTCAGACAGACAGTGGTAGCTTTGGCTTCGTAATTACAAAGTAAAAACATGGTTACTTTTCCTTGGTTCCGAGGTGAAAAACTACCCCGATTTGTCTCTCATCCATAAGTCTATATTCTGTTATCTACTTGATTCGTTTTTGAGCGACCTTCTCTCCCTTTATCCTAGCCAAACTCAACCACATTTTTGTTAAAAGTATATTTTTTTCCAGTCTTTCAAAGGGACTTGAAAAAACTGGTCCGAGGCAAAAACTACCCCGATTACTCTCCTCAAGTTATATTCTGGCTACTTGATCCGTTTTAGCACCTTCTCTCCCTCATAGCCAATCAACCACCTTTTGTTAAAAGTTTTCTTTCCAGTCTTTCAGGACTTGAAAAAACTGGTCTAAATTAGGGCTTTACTAAATCAGGGTTTAGAGTGGCTTGATTCTTGGACAAAGAGTTAAAAGATTTATGGCTAGTTAGCAAAGAGAAGTTATTTCAAATTCAAGCTAATTTGAAATTGTCGTTATATTTCTGATCTATAAAGCTAAAGTGAATTTCAAGCTTTAATAAAATTGAGTTACGAAATTTACACAAAATAAGGCCTCCTTACAATCTCCCCCACTTAAAATCTTAGTATAATTTTTGTTTTAAAGGGAATAAACAAAAGGAAACACAAATTTACTAAGATCCAGTGTAACTCAATTTCTCCTTTATACTACTTCTAAATTGAACCCCTGAGAATTTTGGTCTCTATAACTTGTATGTAATTTCTTAATTTTCCGAATATCAGTCGGACTGAAAGAAATTCTATTATATATATAAAGAGTGTAAAAATGTTATACGTTGATGTCCAATATGTTGTTACATCTTTCCTTTTCTTCTTGTAAGGAAACTCGCATTTGCCTCACTTCATCTAGGCCAATGGTTGAACTAAACCAATCCTAAAAGTAAATAAAAGTTAAATATTTAGTTTCGTCTTCCTAATGGAGTAGAACTTATGCAAAGTTCTCAGCCAGAATCCTTATGAGCTCATGCAGATATTTTTAATCTACGGTTTTTTTTTGTCATTTCGCGGCGTCCGAAATCAAACCCCTGCTCTTGTGTTTCTAAGCACAGATAAATCGACTACTTGATTACTTAGGTTTAAAATTGAGCACAGCTTTAATAAAAAGAAGATATATTAATTGACCTCTACGAATAGCTGAATGCTATTTTCTTATTTGGGACTTTATTCACAATTTTTTTTTCAAATTATAATTGAATGCTCGAAAGAGTATTTAAAGGTAACAAAAGGTCTAGTAACAATGGAAGGCTTGAAAAATCAAAGACAAATACATTCTACGATGAAAGGAAAAAAAAATCTGTACCCGTTCTCTATTTTTAAAAAAATTAAGAGTTATGAAAATTTCGAACCTTTCGAATATTCTGAATTCATCTCCTTTGTTGGAGACAGAAATCATAAATTTTACTATTTTAAGTTATTGTATGGCTCTATTATAAGAAGTCTCTTATATAATTTCTATAATTCTTATCCTTTATTTGACGGATATTTTAAATCCTATCGGCAGCGTCTTTTATATTCAGCAATATTCTGAATCCTATGGGCAATGCGATTTAGTTTTATCATTGTTTCTTAGATGGTCCTACTACTATATTTTTACCAATGTGCATTGGTCACCATTCGCGCTAAGTCGCAATTTTCCTGTGTTATCACTTGACCGAATGTGAAAGAGGTCATAAGGGAAAATATTATCCCTAAAGAGTGGGGTAACTAACGCTAACTTTAACTCTTCTCAACCAGAGTTCATAAATTCTTTACTGCCTTTTTATTTGAATTGAACCTTTTGTCACTTCTTTGTTTATCTTTTTATGTTGTCTTGTATTTACTAACCGTCGTTTATAAGTTTTCAACTGGTGTAACAAAAGGACGTTTTTATATAATTCCGGTAACACTAGATAGGGTCTCCTATAAGAATAATTTTCTGATGAACTTTATTGAATGACTCTTTTGTTTTCTTTTTTTTTTTTTTTTTTTTACATATTTGTCTGCTGACAAATACCTCTTGAACGAGATTAAATATTCATTCATATTCAGAACAAAACTCTTCTCAATCATCCGTGCTAGTGACTCCTGTTTCATAGTCCTAGTCTTTCCGTGCTAGTGACCTTCATAGTCCTAGGGTTGTCCGTGCTAGTGACTCCTGTTTCATAGTCCTAGTCTTTCCGTGCTATTGACCTTCATAGTCCTAGTCTTGTCCGTGCTAGTGACTCCTGTTTCAGAGTCCTAGTCTTTCCGTGCTAGTGATTCCTGTTTCTTTTCCCACTAGCCTGTTTCTGTTCCCACTGGCCTGTTTCTGTTCCCACTAGCCTGTTTCTGTTCCACACTAGCCTGTTTCTGTTCCCACTAGCCTGTTTCTGTTTCCACTAGCCTGTTTCTGTTCCCACTAGCCTGTTTCTGTTCCCACTGGCCTGTTTCTGCTATTAGTGGTAAAGTCTCTCCACTTAAAGATTTTACATTTCGGGAGGATGGTTTGAGGCGTCTACGAACCTCTACTGGGAATTTTTGAAATATTTCCTCCTTTAATAAGCTTCTTTGGCACCCGCTATCTACAAAACATTTTTACAAAATTTTGGTATGCTATTTTAGCAGTCCACATAAATGGGAAAGAACTTGGTTCAGTTTTATTTTCCTGTAACGCACAAAAACAAATATCTTCATGTTGGTTAGAGGGAGGGTTTGTAATTTTATTCTCAGGCTTGGGACGACCTCCTCTAAGTCCTGGCCTGATTAGTTTTTTTTCAATGGGATTTGGTGCCATACATTTGTCTGCACTATGCCCGAATTCTTGGCACCTTATACATGCTAGACTTTGCCAACAATCATTACGATAATGTCCGGCTTTTCCACAATTTGCACACTTTGGGATTTTGCAACCCACTTTCATGTCTCCCAGTATCCCACAATTAAAACATTTTCCCTTTTCATACTTATAATTGCCCCTGTTTTTATATTCTACTCTGTGGTTAACTCCAGGTTCTTTAGCGGAATTTCTGTCTCTTGAGTCTACAACCGCTGCTCCCAGGGACATATCTGGGTAGTCCCTATATATTAAATCTATTGCTTCGAATCTTTTTGCAAGTATTAATAATTCATCTTGGTCGTCCGAGGCCTTAGATTGTTCTAATACTCTCCTTCCAATGGAAGGGAGCATACCACCTTTAAAAATACTCATCGTAATGTCGTTTGCTCTTATACCAGGAGAATTTTTTGCATAATCTATTGCCTTTCCCCTGATCCGGGAGTAAAATTGGTGTACTAACTCAGATGGCCTTTGTTTTTCAGAGAGCAGCTCTTGTAGTTTTTTGTGCAGCTGGTTTTTCATGTAAAAATGCTTCTTTTAGAAGTTTTTCTAAATGGTCTAAATCTCTTATTTTGGGAATATCTAAACTTGTTGCGAATCTTTGTATCTCTCCTCTTGTATAACAGATAGCTTGATTTATCATAGCAATATCATCTTTCCCTAAACTCCTCTGTATTTGTTTAAGTGTGATAATCCATGAATGGATTTCATTTGGATATGTTAGTAACGAGATGGGAGGCGCTTGCTCCACAAATAGGCTTTGAAGCCTACTTGTGACTTTGGCATCTCTATATTGCCCTTCTAGAGCGTTTATTCTAGACTGCGCGTCTTGTAGTGCAATTTAAAAATCTTTGATTTTGTTTTCATTTAAACTCATGATTGTTCTATCCTTATAAACTCTTAATGTGGGAAACGTTTTGAACTTTTAAATTGTTTCAAACTACTAAAATGAGTTAGTTTATAATTTGCCTAAGAATTAGCTCAATATCTCGATTTAAATTAACCCTCAAGGCTAATAGTATGCTTACTCCTTTGAAGATGATTTAACTATGACACTAGTGTTAAAAAGGATTTAAGCAAGCTACAGATGATACGGACACTAGAACTTGTAGCAAAGAGAAAGAAAAGGAGAAGAAAGAAAGAATCTTAAGAAGATAAAAGATAAAAGTCTGTCTGAGCTTCCCCCTTAGGTTAAAATTTCCTTTAATGAACCCTTTTTCAAACTTTTCTGTCTTGGATAGGTTTGGAAAACTGAATACACACCTTCTTGTGAGGAACAGAGGACTAAATTTTACCAAATTTCATGAATTTAATTAATCCTCCCCCACTTAAACGAAAGTTGCACCGAACTTGAGTACCGCTGGCACCAGTTTGTCCCGAACCCGAGTACCACTGCGACCAGTTGTAAGGTTGCCCCTACTTAACAGGGCTAATAAATTTGGTAGCGTGATATAGACTGAGGCGTTGGATAAGAATCGGTACTCAGAATTCAGTGACAACTGATTTTATTATAAAATAAGATAAAATGAAAAATATTCTAATTCTATCTGTTGGCTATTTCCAAACCTCTTCTAAGGTCAAAAGATCTACTTGTTCACATCCACCGATGGGTACCGAAAAGAAAAAGATTAAGTTAATCCTAAGCTAACAAATGTTTCAACTTAAAAAGGGTTGCACTTGAACAGCTAGTCAAGGCTTGAGTTCTGGGTTATAAAATCCTTTAGTTCAAGCTATTTTGAGCTAAGCTAAGAATAACCGTACTTGCTTTTAATTCCAATTTTCATTAACCTAAACCAAGAGATTCTTTTATTATTTCTTGATAGGATTGTGTATTCCTTTGACCTTTATTAAGCTTTAATTTTATCAGGGAAACTTAATTGAAAATATCTGGACATAAAGGTTTAGAAATTCTTAAGCTGGTAATATTGTTCCCCTTTTTCCCCTGACCTTTCCTGTATAAACATTAAGGTTACTTTTGTATAAACAAGCAGTACGGGTTAACGAAATGAAAGAGTGATAAAAAGGGAACGGTGTTCCTCTTCGTATAAACGTCTGAGGGTTGCACAAAGGGGGGGGGGGGAGGGTGTTAATTTATGTTATTGTCTGATAATTCCAATTTTGGATATAAGGTCTTTATAAAGTCAAGCTAAGCCTCAAGGGACTCTAGGATGAAAAGGGGAGAGGCCAAATGGCTCCTAGCTTTCTTTTCTTGGTTGAGGTTTCCTTCCTTCTTTAAACTCTCAGTTATTCAAAGCTTAAATTTCTGGAAAGAAATTTACTTTGGCTTATTCGAACCTCAAAAAATGCTGTTTTGTCCAGATGGTTCAAGCTTTGTTTAGGTGAAAATACGAATGTAACTATAAGTCCCAAAATCATCAATTTCTCTTATATACGTATTAAAATTATCTCCAAGTGACAGAAAGCCTTTTTGAGGTTATCTTCTTATTTTAACCTTTATCTTCAAACTTTTATCCCCAAGGAGAATTTCAGACAGACAGTGGTAGCTTATCGTAATTACAAAGTAAAAAAACACTTACTCTTTCCTTGGTTCCGAGGCAAAAACTACCCCGATTTGTCTCTCCTCCATAAGTTATATTCTGTTTGCTACTTGATCCGTTTAGCGACCTTCTCTCCCTCCTAGCCAATCAACCACCTTTTGTTAAAAGTAGTTTCTTTCCAGCCTTTCAAGGACTTGAAACAACTGGTCTAAATTAGGGCTTTACATATCACGGGTTCAAAGTTCGTTTGATTCTTGGACAAAGAGTGTCACTAAAAGATTTATGGCTAGTTACGCAAAGAGAAGTTATTTCAAATTCAAGCTAATTTGAAATTGTCGTTATATTTCTGATCTATGAAGCTAAAGAGAATTTCAAGCTTTAATAAAATTGAGTTACGAAATTTACACAAAATAAGGCCTCCTTACAAAGCCAAGGCACCTAAAATGGAAAGTTGTTGCTTTGTCTGTTGCTTAACTACTTCTGGATATTGAATATTGCCCTCGGTTAAATTAAAAAAAAGTTCAGATATGAGATTAATGAATTCTTTGTCAATACCATGCTTGAGTATGGTTTTTCTAAGTGCCGGTTTTGAACTGCTTCGAACGAAAAATAAATGTCTGTTTTCATGTAATTTCTTCATCGTCAAGATGGCACCTACTGACCTGCTTTACTGTTGAGTGGAAAATATACGGTAATTTATTGTTAAAAGTATCTTTGTCTATCCGCAAATCCTCGAGTGTCCTCTGATTGAGATCCAATAGAATATAACCATAGTGTTTATTTGCTGTCTGACTTTGCGCTGAAAGTAGAAATTTTGGAGCACCGGGATATATTCGTTTTTTTGAGAGTTATTAGATAATTTGAATCTCAAATAACCCATAGTAGGTAAAATTCAGAGCAAGTGTTCTCATAGATTTTCTCTGATAAAAGAGACTGTGTAGAACTGGGGTTACGGAAATCTGTTCATGATCTGAGAGGACAGTAATCAATTATAGAATTTCCTGAGACCATTGTTCAATGGATTCAAGTAAATCATCATTACTCAACCGAGAGTTTGGTTCAATAATCTTGAATACTTCAAGTCCCAGTATGAATTTATGTTTGGTGCAATAACCTTTATTTCATCGTAGGACTCTTGCCAACTACTGATCACTTAAACATATTAGATTATGATTTTGAATTATTTTTTTTTAATGTCTTGTTTTGCCAGACCCTGATAGACCACAAAGAAACTATCTGAATAGTGTTTCAGATTAATACATATTGTCGTCAAGGTCTTCAAAAGCTGAACTACAGCTAACTGTAAACTCTAGTTGTCTAATGAATAATTAGAATCTCTATCAGTCTTAATCCTACTACGATGTTCAAGAGCAACACAAAAAAAATTAGAATAATAAATGTTTTCTTTTATTTTTACAATAAATACAAAATATTTTTAATCAACACAAAAAGTATCACGGCAAAAAACACTTTTTATTTATACAACAGATATACAACATTTTTAATCAATACACAAAATATAACATTTTAAAAACACTTTTAAAAGAACATTTTTACATAGAATAAGCACTTGGGAGTTAAAAAAAACAGTGCATAAAAGCATTTAGAAAGGTTTACACTTTATGTTATGTTATAACACTTTATGTTACGTGCTTCTTCTTCCATACTTAAGGGAAATTGCCCCCAAACATCAAACTCCTACAAGCAAAATAGAGATTCCTGGATCTCTCCTTATATCAAATATCTACACTTATAAAAAGGGTCCCCCGACCC
This sequence comes from Artemia sinica, assembly GCA_027921565.1. Taxonomy (NCBI): domain Eukaryota; kingdom Metazoa; phylum Arthropoda; class Branchiopoda; order Anostraca; family Artemiidae; genus Artemia; species Artemia sinica. The sequence goes on from CM051275.1 coordinate 40,543,924, forward strand.
CCGGGAAGGACGCGACGGCCACTGGCAGTGACCAACCGAAGGCGGGATCCCTCGGGCCAGTCGTGGGTGTGGAGCCAAAAACAATGTTTAAAAACACACTGAAAATACATTGAAAAAATAACAACATTAACTCTGACTTACGTACACACATAACATGTTGACAAGAAAAAATCTTCCCACCACCACCTACCTCCCACCTAATATTACTATTGAATTCAAATGAGTCTCTCCAGACCAAAATGTTGTCTAATAAAAGATATAAATATGAATATGAGAAATGGGTTTATGGTCAGTAATGAAAACGAAGGAAAACAAAAACGGATATTTCGCCCGTATCTAACAAGGTGTCTTCAGCGTAGAGAAAAACATAAATTCCTTTTATTTCGGTTTTAGAGGAGAATTTCATCAACAGGTCTTCGGCTTAGATATGGGCGCTTCCTTAAGTTCAATCCTGGCTAATTTATTTTTGGATTCGATAGACACTGAAACTATTCAGTGTTTTGTCTGTCTCCTTATTTCTGGGGTAGGTTTATGGACGATGTATTATACTTTTGGAAACATGGATTGGATTCCTTAAATTTTTTTCTTGACCATTTAAACAGGTTTGACAAAAATATTGAATTTACTCTAGAGCTAGAAAACCAAGATAGGCAACCCTTTTTAGATATTTTATTAATTAATTAAAAGTGATAATAGTTAACTTTCTTCAATTTACGGGAAACAAACTCATAATAACAGGTATTTAAATTTTCGTTCATATCACCCAATTTTCATTAAAAAAAGGAATTGGCCATTCATTGGTTTGATAGAGTTTTCAAAATTTGTTCCCCGGAGTACATTGACAGCGAACTATTGTATTTGAGAGAGGTTTTACTTTGCAACGGTTATCCTGTAAAATTTCAAATGGAATAATACAGAAAAGGCATTAAGTATAAAAGGCAAGAAAAACGAAGGTTCTCAAGTTTTGGACCCTACAATTTTCAATAGATGCATTTTCATCACCTTACATACCATGCTTGGGGAGAAAATCAAACGAACTTATACTGAAACATAAATCTGAAACATCTATTTCAACTAATTTTAAATCAATGAGACCATTGAGCAATTTTCTAAATTCTGGAAAAGATATAACACGTAATATTTTTCAAGTGGAGTTTATAGCATCCCTTGCTCAAGCAGGAAATTTTGTATCGGTCGAACCCGCCAGAAATTTGTGGAACGATTTATTGAGCACTGGAATTTAGTAGATAATGCTATAAAATTTACAAAACTCCAGAAAGTTTCACTTCAGCCTTAGATATATTTTTAATTAATTCGGAACATTTTGTGCAGTTCGAGGAGGCAACAGCCATTTTCAATGATAAAGGTTTTCACGCAATGGGCTCTTGAAGCACTGAAATAAATAAAAAACTTATTTTGGCAGGTTTATATCATTTGGAGATACTGGGAATATAAATATTAATCCTTTTTATGATATTATTTTAAAAAATGAACCCATATTTAAAATAAAAAGAAAGTATTGCACAAAATGTCCCAAGGGCTAGTTAAAATAATAAACCTAAGCGAATAGCAGTATCAAAAGCTTTGCATAAAATTATGTCGCAATAAATTATTCCTTGTTCATTTGTTATTTTAAGATGTTTAATCTAGTTTTTTTGTGAGGTGGTTTCACGAAGATAGCTTCAAATTGCAATTTTAAGTAGTTGTATATTATATTTTTATGTTAGTCATTTTATTTTTTCGTATAAGTTTTATTTTATTTTTTTCTACGCTGAAGAACTTTAATAGATACGGGTGAAATATTCGTTTTTGCTTTTCTTCGTTTTCATTTACTGGCACATAGACCCGTTATTCGTATTTATATTTTTTGTGTTTTCTGTCATGTTGTGTATATCATACACAATAAATTCGATCTGAAATCTGGTAGTGCCCATGGGGTAGTACCTTCACACCATCTTCACGTGCATAGACTTTGTCCAATATGACTAATATGGCTTTTGTCTACTCTATGTGTAGTTTTTTAAATTTTAAACAATTAATCGCCACGACTTTCATTCTTGAGAGCTAACTACTTTCCATGCACTTTCTATAAACAATCCTATTGAAATTATTTTTTAACATAGTGTGTAGGCACCCTCTTGCAGACTGTTTGATATCCTCATTGCGTTTTTGTACACAGTACACCTTCGGACCTGTAAGCAAGGCACATCATGGGCTATCAAGTCGATCCCTTTCTCTGATTTTAGAAATAATAGTTGATTTGGGGACTGGCGCTTCACTAGCTCCGAATAAATGGACTCGTCCTAGGTGGCAAAGTCCATTCGAGAGCTAGTGTGCTTAAGATTTTTCAAGTCGTTTAAAATTTTAACAAGGTTTTCCATTTTTCAAGTTTCAGATTTTAGCAGGAGTGAATCAGTGTCTCCATTATAAACTTGAACTTTTCCCTCACTCGGCCATTGGAGCTGACGCACATTGTAAAGCAATGACAACATGAGTATTTTGGAAATTTCTGTAATTGAGCTACCAGCTGCAGTATGTTTATATAAGGTGACATTCCCTTTTTTTCTATGCAAAAGGACCATTTTTGAGTATATAATAGTGAATGATGTGAAGTTGGGATTAGCATTGATTTGGGTTGGTTACAAACGTCATTTCGATTAATATTGCATACACTCTCACAGATTTTAGCGAATGCTGAATTGAAAATGAGCTTATAGATTTCTTTTTCAACCCCCATTTTCGCCTCTGAACGTTTACTGACAATGTGTCAATAAATGTTTTCATGTATGCTTTTTGATCAAATTCAAGGGCTCTGTGAATCTTTGTGACCCTGAAACCGTTGGATACCATCCATTGCGAAAGAACATGATGAACCAAGATATTCACTTTTGGATCAATGTCGGCAATAAATTTTTGTTTTGAAGTTGTTCAGTGCATATCCCATCCTCCACCAAAGAAATACTATTTGGGTTTAAGGAGTCCTTAGTCACCGGTCTGCTGATGCACGGAAAAACAAAATCCTTTACCGAGTCTTGAAGTTCCAAAGGTATTTCAAGATCAATCTAAAAAAAAACCACCCTTGCGGTCCATTTCCTGCATGATGGCAATGTCGGGGAATTTTGGAGCACAAGGATTGTCAGGCTATTTGTAATTACTACACGACAAGGAATATTAATATATTGCTGACTGATAAATGGAATTCATATCCAGAAAAATTGCATCCAACTTTTCACCAGTGTGACGTCCGATCGGATCAGTTTCTAAGATACAATCCCCATGGAAAGAAAAACATACCCTCCCCTCATTGATTTACAAACATACGCTGATCCGTGTCGGTGATCAGAACTATTTATTCTTTACTTATTTTAATAATTAAAACCATCACCAGATGAGGAGGTGAAAAATAATAGCCCAAACTCCTGATAGATTTTAGACGTGGTTTTACAGACAATATCCAACAACGTCAAAATATCCCTTGCCAGGTATATTTTGCACCAATCCTCTACATTTTACACCCTCCCTTTGTCCAATTTTTTTTTTAGCAAGCTCATAGTCGGTAGTGGTGAATTTACGACCGTGTAGTGAATCATAAAATGATTCCTCCGGGTATATGCCCTTAAACGTAACTAGATCATACATTTCATCATCTGGAAGTGTTGTCTAAGGAGGGGAAAATTATTTAAATCGTCCTTTTCCTGTACTTGAATTAATTAACTTAGGGATTTGGGGGAAAAACCATAGGATTCTAAAAAAAAAACTCATTTTACTCAAGCACGTATGACCATTGTCTATTTTTTCCATAGGAGATCTAAGACTAGCAGCTTTTCAGAAGATTTGGGTATGATATTATAAGAAAAAGAACAATCCACCCATGCGCCATCTACAATTTTACCTTTCTGCAAACTTGCCAACGCTAGCAAAATGAATTTCAAATCATAAATGGAATTGTTTATTATAACAAGTGGAAAGTACTGTTGTATAATATATAAATTACATGATTTACGTGCAAATCCTCGAAAATTACTCCCTCCCAAAAAAACTGGATTGGTTAAGTGTTTATGTTCGCGAATTAATATCCCTCCCCCTCTACCATCAAAAAATGTCTTCCTACAAACCCAACAAATTTTCTTATTTTTAATGATCAACTTGTCCTCTGATGATATAGTCAATGGATAACTTAAGTTGTGCAACCGTGAAATTGACTTATTTGCTGTTTTAATAAGTGCAGTCATGGTTGCGTGCATACAATCTTCCCCAACCAATGTCTCAACTACCTGTACCAATCGCATAGTATTACACGAGTCTCTTTGGGCCTGGGCATATGAGATTGCAATGGCTTCATGTTCTTTGACACGATTTATATTTGATGGGTCGTACACATCTGTGAGTTTGGAACCGCAGTCTAAGCCGACCTTGTCACTCTGTAGGAGTGACTTTTGAAAGTTCTTGAAACACAAGATAACCTTCTCACCACTAACTGTTTCCACATACTGATACCCAGGACGCTTACCTTGTCTCATATGATGCTTTAGCTTTATTTCAGTATGTAAACCTGAAAGACACATAGAACAATAGTGGCGTGAAGTTTACTTTTTTCCCCTAACCCTAAACCTGACTAATGTTTGTTATTGGATTAACATGTCCAATTAGATCAGGTTCTGTATCAGGCGTGTAAAAAAGCCATACCCAGTGCTTCACTGATTGAATGGACGCAGCCTTCACTAGATATATCACCCCCTTTTTATTACTCCGCTCGCACTCTCTTTCTTTTTCGTATTGTTAAACAGTAACACCAATCATAAAATGTTCATTAGCCAGCTCAAAAATATCCCTCCCCTTAAGCGTTACTGGACATTGACCATTTAAACAATTGAAATCTACTTTAGGAAACACTGCCCCTCCTCACCCCCCATTAGCTGCCAATTTGTCCAACTTCGTCTTAATGACACCATCCTCTGCACGGGGTCTGTGGGCTGATATAAGAAATGCATATTTGAAACACTTAAGTCCTGTACCAAAGCAAATGTGTACACCTCTTAAAATTAAATATCTTTTAAATTTACAAATATTTACATTAAAATTTTCAATAAACAAAACCATTGCCCCACTCCCCCTCTCATTGTAATTATCCACGGTTTTTTAACAATAATCTCTACCCGGTCCAAAAATACACCCTCGAAATTCTCTAAGTGCGGATAAACTGTTAGCAGTTCAGTTTGCACATAGTGTGAATACACATCCCCCGACTATCCATTTAAATATAATAATATTTTTGTGATGGATTCTTTTTTGCTATGCCTCCCTTCCCATTACTGAAACTGTAGTTCAAGTAGGGCTCGAATCTTACCTACATACAATTATACTATGTTAACTAGATCTGTGATAACGCCCCCCGCAATCAATGTATTAAACGAATCCCCAAATGTGACTGTATAAACATATATATTGTGCAAGGCAGAGTTTTACAGATAAAAGCTTTGCAATACAATGGGGAATGCCAAGGTTTTCTCTACCACACCACTACCACGCTTTTTTCTTCTTCAAAATCAATGTCTATAAGTGGTTGGCAGCGCGGGGTAAAATCACCCAGCTCACTCAGCATATCTTTGAGAGTATCTGGACTGAGGTGTTCAGCCATAGAAAAATCATTCTCATACACTTTGCCCGTCAAAGAGACTTGGCTGACCTGTAGTAATGTTCAATCAAATATTGGGGGGGGGTTACAATATCCTATCTAGAGCAATCCCAGAAAAATTTACGATTATTTGGACTGAACCGGTCTGTCCAACCAAAATCATCCTCTGATACACCTTGCTCTTCAAAGATAATTTGTTAAGCAAAACTGACAGCAAAACACTGTTAAAAGACCTTGGTTGAGCAGACCTATCATCCAATACTTCCGTTGGAATATTGGGGGAGTTACTTTTGCTTCTTCATATACATATTCCAATAATTTATGAGTATTGGAACTGAGATCTTTAAGTCAAGTATAATCATCCCCTGATATACCTTGCTCTTCAAAGGCACTTGGCTGATCTGGGGTAATGTCTATTGAAATAATGGGGGGAGTCACATTCGCATCTCCAAAGCATTCTTTCAAGAATTTATCAGCCCAATCTGGGTCACCGTCGTTGTTATCAGAGGGCAAGTCAATAAGGTCATTATCATAAAAACGTTATCTTCAATTACCTCTCCAAAACAATCTTTTAATAGTTTTTTGTACAATTCTAGTTTATTGCTCTCGTCAGGGGGCAAGTCAATGATGTGATCGTCCCAAAATTCTACTGGTAGTGACAATACAAGTGTCCCCTAAACCTCAAAGACGTTGCACCCCTGAGTTGGTGGTGACAACTCAAATTGGGTAACCTAGAACAGTAGAATTTATTTTCCTATGAAATTAGTACGATTTTATAAAGTCGAAAATAAGAATATTAACGAGCTATGTTTTCATATCATTTAAAACACAGCCATAATAAAAATTATTAACACTTAAATACATACAACGTTTCTTTTTTCTGGACAGTTAGATATATTAAGACCCTTCTGGGGGAGGGGCAACTTAGGTAAGCTGTGACACCCTTTTTGATACAAACACCCTGGCAAAAACACAAATTATTCCTTGTAGCTGTGACCTATTTAGATGGTTTTTGTGGCCTGATATGTCAATATGCCAGTTTAAAAACAGGCAAGAAACCAATTTTGAGGAAAAATCTATAAACACATATATACACAATCAATCATTAATCTTTTAACACAGGCAGGGCTATAGCGCTGCCTAAGTAAAGAGCGATGTTGGTACAATACAATATTTTTTGTGGTTTATTTTATTTGTTTTAGACTAGGCCATTTCGTATCGAAAGAGTTGTCGTAGAAACTTAAAAAAGGCTCATTCGATTTGAAATTGAAAGGGCTAGTGTCTTTTTTAATAATCGAAAGTGACTCGAGGGCAATTAGCACCGCTCCCATGCCCATCTTTTCCTCAAACACATCCAATCAAATTTTGAGATAACCATTTTGTTCAACGTAGTTGAAAGGTCCAGAAATTATGTCTTTGAAGATGAGAACCACACAACCCTCAGGGCAAGGGTAGGAAGTTATGCCCTGGGGGCATATAAAGTATTATAGAAAGGGTGTACGTAGAAACTTTGGAGGGGGCTCATTGGATTGTTAATCAGAAGTTCTGGTGCCTTTTTTAAGGTTTAAAGTAATCGGAGCACGGATGACTCCCCACACCTCGTATTTTCCCGAAATATACCTGACAGATATTTTGCTATGGTCATTTGTTCTCTAGAAACCTGGAATGAGGCTCACTCAATTGGAAATTTAAAGGGCTAGTACCCTTTTAATTTTTGAAAGTGACTGGAGGCCAACCAACCCCCTTCCCACGCCCACCGTTTCCCAAAACACATCCAGTCAAAGTTTTGAAATACCCATTTTTTCTGCGTAGTTAAATGCTTCGGAAATCATGGCTTTGAGGATGCTAACTCCCACAGCCCTCAGGGCAAGGGTTGTAAGTTTTGTCCTCAGGAAATATAAGGTTTTTCTAGAAAGGGTGGTCGTATGAATTAGGACGTGGCTCATTAGAATAAGAAGCTCTGGTGCCCCTTTTAAGATTTTAAGTGATCAAAGGGTTGATGCCCCCCCCCCCCACACACACACATCTCGTATTTTCCCGTAATGTATTTGATAGAAACTTCGAGATGGCTATCACTGTCGTAGAAACTTCAAAAAGAGTTTACTCGATTAGAAATTGAAAAGGCTAGTGCACTTTTTAATAGTCAAATGTGGTTGGAGGACAACAAGCCCCCCCCCCTGCCCGTCAATTCTCAAAACAAATTAAATCAAAATTCTGAGATAGTCATTTTGTTCAACGTAGTTGAAAGGTCTTGAAATTATGTATTTGCAAATAATAACTCCCACAGCCTTCGGCGCAAGGGTTGCAAATTATGCCCAAAGGGCATATAAGGTTTTAATGGAAAAGGTGGTTCTATAAACTCCAGAATGGGCTCATTTGATTAGAGATCAGATGTTCTAGTCCCCTTTTTAAGAGTCAAAGTGATTGAGGGCAGCCACCCCCCCTAAGAGGTTGTAAGTTATGCCCCAGGGGCATCTAAGGCTTTAAAGGAAGGGGTGGTCATGGAACTTTAGAAGAGGTTCATTTGATTGGAAATATATAGTTCTAGTTTTCTTTTAAGAGTCAAATATGATGGAGAGTAAGTAGCCCCCCCCTCCTGGTTGACACCCTCTTTTCCCGAGACGCATTCAATTGAAATTGTGAGATAGCCATTTTGTTACCAATAGTTCAAAAACCATATAACAATTTCTTTAGGGTGGAAACAATCCCCCAGAGCCCATGGGTAAGAGTTGTAAGCTATGTCGCGGTTGTAAGATTTTTATGAAACGGGTAATCTTATAAACTTTGGATCGTATGGAGCTCATTTGATTGCAAGTTTGAAGGGTACTTGTATGATATAGCACTGACATAATATACTTCTTTTTAGTAAAACCTATGTAGAACCAGCCTTTTTTTTTTTTTTTACCAAGTATGAAATTCATTTAGTTTGTGATCTGTATTGAAAGAGAATTTGTGTCTAACCTAACCTGGTTAAGTTATCACTGGTTGGGAAATCATTGCGTTCTGGGTGGCCTGCTTTCTATGAGTTTGTTCTGTAATTTCCATTCTTTTGTTAATAAATTATTTTATTTTCCTCATAGTTTTGCGATATTTCACTAGTATTGAGCGTCGGAGGAACAGGCTCTACTGAGACAAAGAATATGAGGTCGGTGCTATATCATACAAGTTACGTCGGAAAATTTAATGCCCTTTTTAAGGGTTAAAAGTCAATGGAGTGCAGTAGGCCCACCAAAGTCTATCATTCCCCAAAACACATCCTATAAAAATTTTAAGAGAGCCGTTTTGTTCAGCATTGTTGAAATATCAAGTAACTATGTCTTTGGGGATATCAACCTCCCCACAGTCCTCAGGACATGGGCTGTAAGTTAAGCAGGCATTCAGGTGAAACTTTCAGAGAATGTTAAAAAAAAGTGTTCAACTAATCAAAACATGTTATGTGTATACGAATTGTCAAAAGGATGTAACACAGGAATAAGTGAGTAAATTAATTGAAAAATTCATAAAAGTATAAGGGAGATAATAAAAAAGACAATATTTGCATGCTACCAATACTACTACAATTACCACCACTACTACTACCGTAATATTTTATTTATAGTATTGAGGGGAAATTTGAAAAAAATCAAAATATGCTTTGTGCATTCACATTGTCAAAATAGCGTATCTCAAGAATTGATTTGGGTATAAAGTTGGAGCTTTCAGAGAATGTTTAGAGGGGAATATCATCTCACAAAAGGCAACATGTACACATTACTGCTAATTGTACTTTTACTACTGCTACTACTTCTATTGGAACTACTTGTGAGGCTAAGAACATTGAGAAGAAAACTTCCAGAAGTGTTTTGAACATTCAGCTTATCAATAGGACATATCAGCAATGTCATAGCAATGACTAATTGCATTTAGTTGAAACTTCCAGGAATTGATGAGAGGGATGTTGAGAACTGACCGAAGATAATGAGAACTGATCAAAAGGCAATAGGTTAATACTAATGCTGCTAGTAGTAGTACCGGAATTCAATACTATTGCTATTAATATCAATACTACTTGGCTACTATTACAACTATGCTTAGGGGTATGAAGTTGAAATTATCAAGGAATTTCGAGGGGTCAAGTTGAACTGAATCACAACACACAGTGTTTATGGACGGTTGTACATAACAGCTCTATCTGTTTGTTTTCAGGTTTTCAAAAGGGCTTAGAAGAAAATATCATAGGCAACACCACTCTATAATAGCTATAAATATAGTTGAAACTTTTAAAGGAGCTAATTCGATTCAAAATTAAAAGTTCTGGTTCCCTTTTAAAGAGTAAAAGAAGATTGGAGGGCAAGCATCCCTTCTCTCAAGCCTATTTATTTCAAAAGCATCCATTCAAAATTTTGATACAGCCATTTTATTCAGCATAGTAGAACGGTCCAGCAACTATCAGGGGCGTAAATTGCTATGGGGCAGGGGGGGCATTTGCCCCCCAGAACTCGTTTTGCCCCCCCCCCCTCCCCAGACCTGATTTTGCCCCCCCCCCCAGATTTTTTTTAGATTATACCCTTATTTATCCTTCATCCGAATAAAAATACAAATTTTATCGAATACAAAATCTTATACGAAATGACGCGTAACCCGGAGCCTCGTTTTTCTCTAGCATTGTCAAGTAAAGATAGTAGCCCGGAGCCTCGTGTTTTCTCTAGCATTGTCAAGTAAAGATAGTATTGAAAGAATTCATTTGTTGAATAAGAGTGTGCGATGAGTCAGAGAAAAATAATCTTTTAAAACCTAGTCAACGGCTAAAAAAGCTAAGTTGGTGGATAGTGTAGCAGCAACAGAAGCTGGCCCAGGTGAGGTGTGTAATTTGCCATTTATGGTTTGACTAATATAAACTTATAGCCTTTGCTTTATGTAATAAATTCCATACGAACTAAAGTTTAGCCTACAGAAGTAAGATCTTAATATCGCGCTACAACTTTGGATTGATGTATAAATCGCAAATTTTGCGGGTAAAATCATATAACCGAGCATATAACAAACAATTATAGATATAGAGGTGTCATTCAAGGAGGGGGGGCAGGCTAGGACTTCAGAGATGACTACTGGGACTACAGCCTGATTTATCAGACATAATTTATGGCAAAGAGTTTTGGAATAGCTTAAGAGAATGAAAGAGCATTAAATGCTTTCCTAAGGCCCAGCCATTTTTGCTAGGCGGCCGCTCACCATTATTTATACCTCTTGTTATATTCTCACCCTAGAAACTGGGTATGGCGCAAAAAGGGAATGAAAAAAGGCTAAAATACATTTGAATTGACAGTTTTAGTATAAATAAAAATTGCTGCTTCGTGACAAAATTCTACTTTTTAAAGTTAAATCGGCTGTTATTGCGAGGCATTCGCTTCACGTCAGCGTGCTTCATCCAAAACAAAATTAACGACTTGCCCTCCTAGATTTTGCTGATAAGCTAGGTAAATACGAGAATTTTGTTGTATTGAGTTGCTCAATACACACATTGAGTTGTATTGAGTTGCTCAAATTAGGTTAGGTTAGGTTAGATTAAGTTAGGTTAAGTTAGGTTAGGCTAGGTTAGCCTACGTACGCGCGCGTACGTAGGCTAACCTAGCCTAACCTAACTTAACGCTAACTTAAATCTAACCTAACCTAACCTAATCATACACCTAACTTTTTGCCTGTCTCTCACCTTAACCTAAGCTAACCTAAGTGAAGCATGCATGGGCTAACCTAACCTAACTTAACCTAACCTAACTTAATCTAGCCTAACCTAACCATACTCGCCGGAAAAGGTTAGTTTTAACTTATCATGAGCGCTCATGATAAG
>CM051275.1:40560385-40737885 GCA_027921565.1 Artemia sinica
CATTCACCTACGAAATACTAGAAAACTTTAGCTCAGAAAAGCCTGAAATAGCAAACTAAACATCCCAAATCATAATTTTCTAACAACACATATCTATGAAAGGCTAAGAAACCTAGCTCAGAAAAGTCGAAAATAGCAAACTACACATCCCAAATCATAGGTTTCAGACACCACACACCTATGAAAGACTAAGAAATCTAACTCAGAAAAGTCAAAAATAGCAAACTACATATCCCATATCATAAGTTTCAGTCACCACACACCTATGAAAGACTAAGAAATCCAACTCAAAAAAGCCCGAAATAGTAATTTACATATCCCAAATCATAAGTTTCAGACAGCATTCACCTACGAAATACTAAGAAACCTTAGCTCAGAAAAGTCTGAAATAGCCAACTACTCATCCCAAACTCGAAGTTTCAGACAACAAACACCTATGAGTGACTAAGAATCCTAGCTCTGAAAAGTCCAAAAAGCAAACTACACCTCCCAAATCATAATTTTCAGAAAGGACACACTATGAAAGGCTAAGAAATCTAGCTCAGAAAAGTCAAAAATAGCAAAATTAACCATCCCAAATCATAGGTTTCAGTCAACACACACCAACGAAAGACTAAGAAACCTAGCTCAGAAAAGTCAAAAATAGCAAACTACTCATCCCAAACTATTGGTTTCAGACAACATTCACCTACGAAATACTAGAAAACTTTAGCTCAGAAAAGCCTGAAATAGCAAACTAAACATCCCAAATCATAATTTTCTATCAACACATATCTATGAAAGGCTAAGAAACCTAGCTCAGAAAAGTCGAAAATAGCAAACTACACATCCCAAATCATAGGTTTCAGACACCACACACCTATGAAAGACTAAGAAATCCAACTCAGAAAAGTCAAAAATAGCAAACTACATATCCCAAATCATAAGTTTCAGTCAACACACACCAACGAAAGGCTAAGAAACCTAGCTCATAAAAGCCTGAAAAAGCAAACTACTCATCCCAAACTATTGGTTTCAGACAACATTCACCTAGGAAATACTAGGAAACCTTAGCTCAGAAAAGCCTGAAGTAGCAAACTACACATCCCAAATCATAGGTTTCAGAAAACACACATCAACGAACGACGGGGGACCGGGGGAGGAACTTTGGGACCCAGGGAGGACGTTTGGGATCCGGGGGCCCTTGAGGATTGAGTGGTCTTTTGAGAGCCCGGGGGGCTACCTTTGGGGACCGGGGAGGGCCTTTGGGAGCCCAGTGGACCTTTGGGGACCGGGGGAGAACCTTTGGGGGCCCGGGGGACCCTTGGAGGTCGGGTTGGCCCTTTGGGAGCCCGGGGGACCTTTGAGGACCAGGGGAGGGCCTTTTGGGGTCTGAGGAGGGCGTTTGGGGGATAACATTTCGAAATTTTTACTTTTTAGTTTACTTTTTTTGCGGCGCATTCCTGCAGCGCATTCCTGCGGCGCTTTTCCCGTGGTGCCTCCCTGCTGCGCATCCCCTGCGGCGCTTTTCCTGACCCGCGGCGCATCCCTGCGGCACATCCTGCGGCGCTTTCCTGGCCCACGGCGCATCCCGGCTGCGCTTCTCTGGTCCGGGGGACCTTTGGGGGCCGGGGGAGGGCCTTTGGGGCACAGGAGGGCCTTTGAGGCACAGGGAGGGCCTTTGGGGGTCCGGGGGGGGCAGTTGGGGACCGGTGGAGGGCCTTTGGGACCCCGTTGGTCCTTTGGGAACTCGATGGGCCTTTGGGGGGGCCCTGGGATGGCCTTTGGAGGTCTGGGTGGGCCTTTGGGGGCGCCGGTGGCCCTTTGGGAGCTTGGGGGGGACCTTTGAGGACCGGGGGCTTCCTTCGGGGTTGGGGTAGGAGGATTGGAACCCTTTGGGGTTGGGTTAGAGGACCTCACAACACTGTTCAAATGAAACTTGTGTATTGTAACGACCACAGAGTTTCACCATTAAATTCTCTTCTAAAATCTCTTCAAAAATCATCTTTTAAAAATGTCTCTAACTGTTTCGCCGAAATAATTCCATAGCCTGTCTAAAACAGTTTCGCCCAAATAATCCCTAAACGTAATTCAGCGTGTTCCTTTTGTTTGGCATCTCTGCTGCGCTAATGCATTTCAAATTAATAAGAAACCTGATTCCCGCGCTAAAACAATTCATCGCTAAGATGTTTCTCGGAGAATTGTTTTCCATGGCCTTTGGTTATTAATATCCTTTGGAGTTCGACCAAAAGAGTTGTTTCCGAGGCAAAGACATTAATGACTTTGGATCTATTCCTGGAGAATCGTTTCTAGGTGAAAATTTTTAAAGTCTGACAGATGATGTCATTGGTTGATTGATCTGTCAAGAAAGGGGAATTAATTTGTTGTTTCTAAGGGGAATTATTGATTCACGATAGGTGAATTGAGGCGACAGCACAGGTGTTCCAAATTCCCAATCGATTACGCAATCAATTTCTCAGAAATCCATTTCCCCTCGATTACACAATCAAGTTCTCGGAAATCCATCTCCCTAGGGACTCTATGCCCTTATTTGGAGTGCAAAAAAAGTTATAGGTGGCAGCAGGGGTGAGGGATGGGGCTCAATAAGGCCATTCTACTATAGTCACACTTGCGAAAGTGGCATGTGCCCTAGCACGCCAAGGGCTCCCATTTCGAGGTCATGATGAACACGACAACTCACACAATCGAGGTAATTTTATAGAAATACTAGAAATGATGACAGAGGAAACCCGGATCTTCAGCAAAAACTAAAACGTCGGTATGGAAGCTATTTGAGTCCCGACTACCAAAATAGTCTTATAAGCATACTGGCTGACCTCTTGCGAGAACAAAAAAGATGCTCTATTAAGAAATATTGGGCAATCTGCACAGATGAAACAAAGATCTGTCGAAAAAAGAGAAGCTTGGTTTAATTATTCGGTTTATTGATAGTAATGCTATCATCCGCGAGGAGACATTCGGAAGTACACATCTTGAACAATTAGATGCTGCATCCCTTGCTAATGCAATCAAGGATCTTGTTGAAAAGCACGGAATGGATTGGAGCACCTGTGTGGCTCAATGCTATGATGGTGCGAGCGTCATGAGTGGCGCATGTAATGGTGTTCAGGCTATTCTTAAAGGATTTGCACCACAAGCTAGGTATATTCATTGTCACGCCCATCGCCTAAATCTTCTGCTTGTGCAGTCAATAGCTTCTTGTCCGGAGGTTAGAAACTTCTTTTCTTGCATTCAGGCATTATATGTCTTTCTCAGCCGAAGTGCGCCACGTCACGAACTTTTCCTTCGAACCCAACAAGAACGCGGAGAAAAGAAGATTGAGCTCGAGTGGCTAGCCGACACTCGATGGTGCTATTGGTTTTCCTCAATTCAGAAGATCCGGACACGTTTAGGTGCTATTCTCGAAACATTAAGGGTTATTTTGGATGAAGCCAATTCAACAGAGGACCGTTCTGAATTTTCTGGGTTGCTGGCAACAATTGATGCCAAATTCTTGCTCATTCTTGAAATAATGAGCAGTATCCTCGGTCCGATAGATATTGCATCCAGACAACTCCAGTCCAAGAGCCTCGTTCTTTCAGGCGTAAATTCTCTGCTTCAAGCAGTTCAACAACAGGTTCTAGAGCTCCGATCTGAAGAGCGTTGGTTTAAGATGGTCGAAGCAACGAAAAGCTTATGCAAGCAGCACTCAATCCAAATAGAGAAGCCTAGACGCTCGGTTGCTATAAGCAGACGCCTTCTCGATTTTTACGTCGAAACCACTGTCGGTGCCAGAGCAAGAAATCGAACAGAAGAGGATCGTGACATTTTTCAAACTTATAGGTCGGACATTTTATACTTCATAGTCGACCGAGTAACTTCGGAGCTGAACAATGGTTTGGTGAAAAACTCCTCAGTAATCCAAGGCTTAGAAGCGTTTGAGCCAAGTTCACCGAAGTTCCTGGATGCACGTCTAATACAAGACTTCGTACGTGACTTTCCTACATTATTAGTAAACGAGTTGAAGTTTGAGTCGGAGATAGCCTTGGCAAATTCTTATTTACAAAGGATGAAACCAGAATGCCCATCAAAAGCTCTTGCTGAACAACGCCTCTACATGAACAAAAGACGCCTTTGCTGTCATCTCGGAAGCTTTCGAAATTGCTTTGACGCTCCCCGTTTCAACTGCCTCTAACGAGAGATTTTTTTTCAACGCTTAGAAGAGGGTTAAGACATATCTCAGAACAACCATGACTGATGAGCGACTTAGCGATTTGTTAGTTATAGCAACCCAGCCGGAAAAAGCGAAAAAGATAGATTATAACATTGCCGTCGACGAGTTTGCTTCCCTGAAGCAACGACGTTTCCCATTAGAATAGTGGCTCTCTCTGGATACTTCAGTCGTGATGCAAACAAATTTATGATTTATTTGCTTAATTGTGTTTATGTACTTGAATTTTTGTACATCTAATTGTGTGTTCTAAACTTTGTTATCCAAAGAATTTTAAGTTGGCTACCTCTTAATTTGGCTCGATTTCCCCCTCCCTTGGATTTTCGCTAATTCAACCCACTTGAGGCTGCCTATTGAGACATGGAATTTGCCCCTCCCCAGTTTTTTTTTCATTTCCGCCAGTGCGCTTCGCGCCAAAAAAACCCTGTTCTAGGCCTTCGCTCAATTCAATTCTTAACAAAACAAAATGACATTTCCTAATTATAAATTTTCTTTTTGGCTTAGATCCTTCACAGCACAATATATGTTTTTAAGTAATTTGCTTCCCTAAAAAGGAGTCTAAGAGGTCCAATATAAGGGATAATACAGTTTTTAATAATATTTCAAAAAATATCCGCTACTTCGCGGCAGGAAATGCTCTTTCCATGCCATCCACTCGCTCTGAATTAGAAACTTTCACCAATTCAAATTTTTTCTCTTTTTTTTAACAGAATATAATCAGCATAGTTTTGTACTTTCCTCACAAAGTAAAAGTGAAAATTTGCAAATTTTCTTCCGTGAGGTGGCAAAAATCTTGCCCCCCCCCCAGAATTTTCTGAATTTACGCCACTGGCAACTATGTCTTTAGGGATATTAGGTATATCCAACCCTCACAATTATGCAATTCAATCATTATGCTTTAAAACTAAATTTTCATTTAAATTAAATAAAAAATTATTGTATTTATGGTTGCCAATAAGACACCTCAGCAACATATCGAGAACGACTGGATATATTAAGTTGAAACTTTTGGGGCTATTATTATTATTACTTTTACTCTCATAATTTAAATAAATAAAAAGAGTGTAAGTGTATCCAGGCTGTCAAAGAACATAGACAGAATCTTTTGGGAAGATAATAAGTTTTGTTTTTTTCAGGTCAACTTTAGGAATTATAAAATTAAATTAAAAAATACTGTTTGCGTCAGCATTAAAAATTGTGAGAAACTTTCTTCAAAATACAATTAGCAACCCAAACAATGGATTTTTTACAAAAAACAAAAACAAAAAGGAATAAAAAAATAAAACATGAAAATACTATGTCAATAAAAAACGAACAGAAACTAATTTTAAAAACTTTTTCCACAAAAGAAGTTTTTCAAAGAAAAGTAAAGAGCTCCGTTAAGCCAAAAATGAGCATAAATAGAGTCAAATAATCTTCCAAGTGTAAAACTACCACAAATCACTATCAATAAGTAAATGAAACTCACAACGAACAGAAATTACAATAAATAGCCGAGTCAAATTCAAAAAGTGTCTAAATTATATATTGTCTATAAGGGTAGAAGTCAACAGTTTTTTTTTTCTTGAAGAGCCTTACAAATAAACATGTATATGTCCTTTATACTAATTAATTAAAAAAACTTCTTCCACAAAATAAGTTTTGCAAAGAAAAGTAAAGAACTCCATTAAACAAAAAATGAGCAAAAATAAAATCAAATAATCTACCAAGCGTGAAACTAGCAAAATTAACATGACTAGGGCTGATAACCCCCATGTCTTCTCAAGACCGGAACATAATAATTCACTTTACTGAAAACAAAATACATTTTAAATGTTTTCACTTTTTATAATTTCGTGAGTAAAAAATATTAAATCTTTAAGTAATAAATATCAGAATATGTCAAATAAAATGACAATCCAATGTCATTTGTTTGTTTTTTTCAGTAAAGTGAAAACTATGCTCTCGTCTTGAGAAATCATGGGGTTTATTAGCCTTACTCATGTTAATTTTTGCTCGTTTTAAGTTTGACTCTTCTATTTATTGTAATATCTATTCGTTTTGAGTTTCGTTTACTTATTGATAGTGTTTTGTGGTAGTTTTACGCTTGGAAGATTATTTTACTCTCTTTCTGCTCATTTATGGCTTAATTGATCTCTTTACTTTTCTCCGAAAAACTTACTTTATGAAATTTTCTTTTAATTAATAATTCAAAAGAGCAGAACAGAATATTGGTGCAAAACTAGCAATATACTGCAACGTCCTCTTGAATATTACTTAAAAAAATATTGAAAGAAGAAGTTGTTAAAAGCCAAAATTTTTCATTCAATCCATCCAATTTTTAGCCAAAAATAGGGCCGAACAAACGTGAGTAATATGAATATTGAGCTTCGCCAAATAGTTGCAAAGATTTGAAATCCAAATTTTTGGAATATGAATGAAACAAGCAGCCTGGTTGTAAGCCATCAGTCAGAAATGAAATAAATTCTAAGTTGAAAACTTCACTAGCCAGGAATTCTATAAGGGAGGCAGTAATTATTATAGTGACATTTTAAACTCTATTTATTGATGCAAAATTAACGCTTGTAATTTCAACAAAATTTTTTATAAAAATGTTTAAACCACGCATATTTGTAATAATTGTGACCTGTA
Source organism: Artemia sinica (assembly GCA_027921565.1). Classification (NCBI taxonomy): domain Eukaryota; kingdom Metazoa; phylum Arthropoda; class Branchiopoda; order Anostraca; family Artemiidae; genus Artemia; species Artemia sinica. Next base: position 40,567,227 of record CM051275.1, read on the forward strand.
GACACAACGAATGATTGCTGATGCCCTGAGTAGGGGTGGAAGGAAGACATAAGAAAATATTTAATAGAAAAATGAACATCCTAAGATGGTGTAAAGAGGGTGGCTTTGAACAGAATGGGATGGAAAAGGAGAACGCTTAGCTATGTTGGCCTCAGGTGGCTTGGTGCTGCAGTGAGTTGTTGGTAGTAGTATTAATAGTAGTATAAGCATTTTGGTGTAATGAGCCTACATGCAGGGCCATTCCCAGGGTTGGTGGCGCCCAGGGAAAAATTAATTACAGTGCTCTTTCCTTGCTCAAATATAAGCAAAAAAGCCGAATCAAAGTGAAAAATTAGACTGAAGTGGGTAATTCCCCAGCTGCAGCACTCCTAAGCCACGGTGCCCGGCACAACTGCCCCGTTTACACCTCCCCCTAGAAACTTCTCTGTATACAAGTATGTTCAGTTCGGGGGGGGGGGGGGGTTACCATGCTCGTTGGAACAATTTAATGTTTTATAATTCTACAAAATGTTTTTTGCTGTTGTGCTGCATCCTGGTTTTCTTGTTTGCCCTTTATCTGCCGCATTTATCTGCTACATATTGTCTATAAGGGTAGAAGTCAACAGTTTTTTGTTCTTGAAGAACCTTACAATGAACATGTATAGGTCCTTTATATTATTAATATGAATATTTCCTCAACTTTCCTCAACATTCCTCAACTTTCCTTTCTCCTGAGGAGCATGGTTTGAGTATGTGTTCTCAAAAAGTGACTGCTAGGGTATATTAATAAAAAAAAAAATCAAAAACGCTGTCGAAGAAAAGAAAAAAAGTATTAATAAAACTAAAACTGAGCAGAAACAAATTGTTCTTGAACAAATATAACAACTAATACATTGTGTTACATAAAAAAGATGCCTTACATACGATGACAACAAGCATTATAAACTTAATAACAACAAAAAGACCAGCTTTTTCTAAATTGCCTCTTGAACCGTACCTCTGGGGTTGAAATTTGAGCTATCAGCTAATTTACGGAAAAAGTAAAGGTACGATTTTTATGAATTAGAATGTTTTGGCGAGAGGCGAGGGATTATTACTACTTTTACTCTTACAATTTAAATAAATAAAAAAGAGTGTAGGTGTATCTAGGCTGTCAAAGAGCATAGATAGAATCTTTTTGGGAAAATTTAAGTTTTGTTTTTCAGGTCAACTTCAGGAATTATAAAATTAAATTAAAAAATACTATTTGTGTCAGGATTAAAAATTGTTGAAAACTTTCTCCAAAATACAATTAACAATCCAAACTATAGATTTTTACAGATAAAAAGCAAAAAGATACAAAAATTAAAACATGAAAAATACTATGTCAATAAAAAACGAACAGAAATTAATTTTAAAAAACTTTTTCCACAAAACAGGTTTCTCAAAGAAAAGTAAAGAGCTCCGTTAAGCAAAAAATGAGCATAAATAAAGCCAAATAATCTTCCAAGCGTAAAACTACCACAAATCCCTATCACAAATCATATTTTTTTTCCCATACCCGGGCACTTCGTATCGAAGGAGTTGTCGTAGAAACTTCGAAAAGGGCTCATTCGATTGAAAATTGGAGTGGCTTGTGCCCTTTTTAATAATCGAAAGTGATTGGAGGACAACTACCCCTCCCCCCCCCACGTCCATCATTCCCTCAAACACATCCAATCAAAATTTTGAGATAGCCATTTTGTTCAGCGTAGTTGATTTCCATAAAGAAAAAATATTTTTGAGGAGGACACTTCCCCACAACCCTCGGGGCAAGGGTTTATACGTCATGTCCTGAGTGCATATAAGAACGATGTTGGCACAATGTATTAATTACTATTTTTATCCTTTAGAGCAGGGCACTTCGTATCGAAAAAGTTGTCGTAGAAACTTCGAAAAGGGCTCATTCATTTGGAAATCGGATTGGCTTGTGCCCTTTTTAATAGTCAAAAGTGATTGGAAGGTAACTAACACAACCCTTCCACGACCACCATTTCCCGAAACTTGTTTTTTTTTTTTTTTCGACATCCAATTAAAATATTGAGATAGCCATTTTGTTTAGCGTAGTTGATTTCCAGATAGAAATTATGCTCTTTTAGCAGGTCACTCCCCCAGAGCCTTCAGGGCAAGGGTTGTAAGTTATGCCCTGGGGGCAAATACGGTTTTTATAGAAGGTGCCGTCGTAGTAACTTCAAAAAAGGCTCATTCGATTGAAAATTCAAAGGGCTAGTGCCCATTTTAATAGAATGTGATTAAAGGGCAACTAACCCCCCTCTCAGGCCACCTTTTCTCCAAACACATCCTGTAAAAATTTTGAGATAACCATTTTATTCAACCCAGTTTTAAGTTCTGTAAATTAGGTCTTTGAGGATGACAACCCCCTCACAGCCCTCAGGGCAAGGGTTTTAAGTTATGCCCAGGGGGCATATAAGGTTTTTATAGAACGCGTTGTCGTAGAAACTTCAAAAAGGGCTCATTCGATTGGAAATTGAAATGGCTAATGCCCTTTTTAATAGTCAAAAGTGATTGGAAGGTAACTAACACCCTTTCCACGCCCACCATTTCCGCTAACATATCCAATCAAAATTTTGAGATAGCCATTTTGTTCCACGCAGTTTAAAGTTCAGAAAATTATACCTTTGAGCAGGACACTTCCCCACACAGTCCTCAGGGCAAGAATTATACGTTATGCCCTGGGGGCATATAAGGTTTTTATTGAACTCTTTGTCGTAGAGACTAGAAAAAGGGCTCATTCGACAGGAAATTCAAAGGGCTAGTGCCCTTTTTAGTAGTCGAAAGTGATTTGAGGGCAACTAACCCCGGCTCTCACGCCCACATTTCCCCCAAACACATCCAATCAAAATTTTGAGATAGGTATTTTATTCAACGTAGTTGAAAGTTTTGAAAATTTGGCCATTAAGGATCACAACCCATCCCCCCCACAACCCTCAGAGCAAAGGTTGTAAGTTATGCCCTGGGAGCATGTAAGGTTTTTATAGAAAGCGATGTTGTAAAAACATCAAAAAGGGCTCATTCAATTCAAATTGGAATCGCCCTTTTCAATAGTCGAAAGTGAGTAGAGAGTAATTTACCCCCCTCTCACGCCCACCATTTCCCCAAACACATTCAATCAAAGTATAGAGATAGCCATTTTGCTCAATGTAGTTGAAAGTCCTGGAAATTGTGTTTTTAAGGATAACAAACCCCCCAGAGTCCCCAGAGCAAAGGTTGTAAGTTATGCCCTGGAGGCATATATGGTTTTTATAGATAGAGTTGTCATAAGAACTTCAAAAGGGGCTAATTCAATTGGGAATTGAGAGGGCTAGTGCCCTATTTAATAGTCGAAAGTGATTGGAGGGTTCCTCTCACGCGCATAATTCCCCCAAGCACATCCAATGAAAATTTTCAGATAGCCATTGTGTTCAACGTAGTAGAAAGTTCTAGAAATTAGGTCTTTGAAGATGACACCCCCCCCAGCCCTCAGGGAAAGGGCTGTAAGGTATGCCCTGGGGCATATAAGGTTTTTATTGAAAGTGTGTTTTGGAAATTAGGTAAAGAACGATGTTGGCAAAATGTATTATTTCTTTTTCCATACCAGGGCACTTCATATCGAAGGAGTTGTCGTAGAAACTTAGAAATGGGCTCATTCGATTGGAATTGCAGTGGCTAGAGCCCTTTTTAATAGTCGAAAGTGATTGGAGGGCAAATAGCCACCCACGCCCAACATTCCCCCAAACACATCCAATCAAAACTTTGAGATAGCCATTTTGTTCCACGCAGTTTAAAGTTCAGAAAATTATACCTTTGAGCAGGACACTTCCCCCAGAGTCCTCAGGGCAAGGATTATAAGTTATACCATGGGGGCATATAAGGTTTTTATTGAACTCTTTGTCGTAGAAACTAGAAAAAGGGATCATTCGATTGGAATTTCAAAGGGCTAGTGCGCTTTTTAGTAGTCGAAAGTGATTTGAGGGCAACTAACCCCGCCTCTCACGCCCACCTTTTTCCCAACATCCAATCAAAATTTTTAATGGACATTTTATCCAACGTAGTTGAAAGTTTTGCAAATTAGGTCATTAAGGATGACAACCCATCCCCCCCACAACCCTCAGAGCAAGGGTTGTAAGTTATGCCCTAGGAGCATGTAAGGTTTTTATAGAAAATGATGTTCTAAAAACATCAAAAAGGGCTCATTCAATTGAAAATTGAAAGGGCTAGTGCCCTTTTAATAGTCAAAAGTGATTGAAGGAAAACTAACCCCCCTCTCACGCCCACCATTTCCCCAAACACAGGGATAACAAACCCCCCAGAGTCCCCAGAGCAAAGGTCGTAAGTTATGCCCTGGGGGCATATAAGGTTTTTATAGATAGAGTTGTCACAAAAAAAACTTCAAAAGGGGCTAATTCAATTGAGAATTGAGAGGGCTACTGCCCTTTTTAGTAGTCGAAAGTGATTGAAGGGTAACTAACCACCCTCTCACGCGCACCATTCCCCCAAGCACATCCAATGAAAATTTTCAGATATCCATTGTGTTCAACGTAGTAGTTCTGGAAATTAGGTCTTTGAAGATGGCAACCCCTTCCCCCAGCACTCAGGGCAAGGGTTGTAAGGTATGCCTTGGGGGCATATAAGGTTTTATTGAAAGCGTTGTCCTAGAAAACTTCAAAAAACCTCATTTGATTGGAAATTGAAAGGGCTAGTTCCTTTTTAATAGTTGAAACTGATGGGAAAGCGATAACTCCCCTCTTACGCCCACTATTTTCCCAAACACATCCAATCGAAATTTTGAGATAGCCATTTTGTTTAACGTAGTTGAAAGTTCTGGAAATTATGTCTTAGCGGATGATAACCACCCTCACAGCCCTTAGGGTAAGGGTTGTAATTTATGCCCTGGGGGCATATAAGGTGTTTACAGAGAGCGTCATCGTAGAAACTCAAAAATGGCTAATTCGATTGGAAATCTAAAGGCCTAGGGCCCTTTTTAAACAGTCAAAAGTGATCGGAAGGCTTGAAATTTTCATAGGCAGCGCAATCGCGCTGCCTAAGTAAACAACGATGTTGGCACAATGTTTTGTTTCTTTTTCCATACCAGGGTACTTCGTATCGAAGGAGTTGTCGTAGAAACTTCGGAGTGGGCTCATTCGATCGGAAATTGCAGTGGCTAGTGACCTTTTTAATAGTCGAAAGTGATTGGAGGGCAAATAAACCCCCCCATAGCACATTTTGAGATAGCCATTTTGTTCAGCGTAGTTGATTTCATGATACAAAATATGTTTTTGAGGAGGACACTCCCCCACAACCCTCAGGACAAGGGTTTTAATTTATGCCCTGGGGGAATATAAGAACGATGTTGAAACAATGTATTATTTATTAATTTTTTCCTTTAGAGCAGGGCACTTCGTATCGAAAAGGTTTTCGTAGAAAACTTCGAAAAGGGCTCATTCAATTGGAAATGGAGTGGCTTGTGCCCTTTTTATAGTCGAAAGTGATTGGAAGGCGACTAACACCCCTTCCACGCCCACCATTTCCCGAAACACATCCAATCAAAACTTTGATATAGCCATTTTGTTCAGCGTAGTTGATTTCCAGATAGAAATTGTATTTTTGAGGAGGACATTCCCCCAAAGCCCTCAGAGCAAGGGTTGTAAGTTATGCCCTGGGGGCATATAAGGTCTTATAGAACGTATTGTCATAGAAAATTCAAAAGAGAGCTCATTCGATTGGAAATTGAAATGGCTAGTGCCCTTTTTAATAGTCGAAAGTGATTGGAAGTCAACTAAAACCCTTTCCACGCCCACCAGCTCCCCAGACATATTCAATCAAAATTTTGAGATAGACATTTTGTTCCACGCAGTTCAAAGTTCAGGAAATTATACACTCCACCCACAGTCTCCAGGGCAAGGGTTATAAGTTATGCCCTGGGGGCATATAAGGTTTTTGTTGAAATCTTTGTCGTAGAAACTTGAAAATGGCTCATTCGATTGGAAATTCAAAGGGCTAGTGCCCTTTTTAATAGTCGAAAGTGATTTGAAGGCAACTAACCCCCCTCTCACGCCCACCTTTTCCCAAACACATCCAATCAAAATTTTTAGACAGCCATTTTATTCAACGTAGTTGAAAGTTTTGAAATTAGGTCTTTAAGGATGACAACCCCTCACCCCATAGCCCTCAGGGTAAGGGTTGTAAGTTATGCCCTGTGGGCATATACGGTTTTTTATTGAAAGCGTTGTCGTAGAAACTTCAAAAGGGCTCCTTCAATTGGGAATTGAAAGGGCTAGTGCCTTTCTCAATAGTTGAAATTGAATGGAGAGCGACTAAAGCCCCTCTCACGACCACCATTTTCCCAAACACATTCAATCAAAATTTTGAGACATCCATTTTGTTCAATGTAGTTGAAAGTTCTTAAAATTAGGTCTTTTAGGATTATATCCCCCTCAGAGCCCTCAGTGCAAGGTTGTAAGTTATGCCCTGGGGGCATATAAAGTTTATATAGAAAAATGTTGTAGAAATTTCAAAAAGGGCTCATTTGATCGTAAATTTAAATTGCCCTTTTTAATAGTCGAAAGAGAGTTGAGAGTAATTAACCCCCCTCTTACGCCCACCATTCCCCCAAACACATTCAATCAAAGTTTAGAGATATCCATTTTGTTCAACATAGTTGAAAGTAATAGAAATTATGTATTTAAGGATGACAAACTCCCCAGAGCCCCAAGGGAAAATGTTGTAAGTTATGCCCTGGGGGCATATAAAGTTTTTATAGATAGAGTTGTCGTAAAACTTGAAAAGGGGTTCATTCAATTGGAAATTGAGAGGGCTAGTGCCCTTTTTAATAGTCGAAAGTCATTGGAGGGTAAATAACCCCCTCTCACGCCCCCCCCCAGCCTTCAGGGCGAGGGTTTTAAGTTATGCCCTGGGGTATATAAGATTTTTTTATGAAAGTTTTGTCGTAGAAACTTCAAAAAGGCTCATTTGATTGGAAATTGAACGGGCTAGTGCCAGTTTTAATAGTTGAAGGTGAATGGAGAGCGACTACCGCCCCCTCACGCCCACCATTTTGCCAGACACTCCCAATCAAAATTTTGAGATAGCCATTTTGTTAACGTAATTTGCACTTTACTGAAAAAATACAAATGAATGTGCATTTGTCAGTTTAACATACATATACTGATATTTAGTAATCAAAATGTTAATATTATTTGATTTGTTAAAGTTATAAAAGAAAAAAAAATTTACTTTGGGTGCCCCCTGCCCCTCCATAAGGAGGGGGTAAGCCGTGTACCCCTCCAGGATAATATTAATGCATTTTGATTTTCGACAACTAACAATTCATTAATATTGACCGTTAGTTCGACTATAGTTTCGGAATGTTGCTAAAACAAAATTGTACATTGTAAGAAACATTCTACAAGAAAATTGTACAAACCTCGTCTAATTGACACTTTTAATGCTATATAATAGAAATCTCAGAACAAAAATATAAAAATAACGTGCTATGGTGGGGCAGGCACATTTCCGCATCATTCAGCCAGGTGGGCGCCCCCTGCCCCTCCTTGTGGGCGCCCATGGTTTCATTCTTTATCTTGGAAGGGGGAGAGGTATTAACAATCATCCCACTTGTGTGTCTCTGTGCCAAGGGGGGGGGGCCACTATTTTACCTGTCACTTTTTGAGAACACATACTCAAACCATGCTCCTCAGGAGAAAGGAAAGTTGGGGAATGAATACCCTATTCATTTTACTATAAAGGACCTATATATGTTCATTGTAAGCTGTAAAGAAAAAAAAACTGTTGACTTCTACCCTTATAGACAATATGTAATTTAGACACTTTTTGAATTTGACTCGGCTATTTATTGTAATTTCTGTTCGTTGTGAGTTTCATTTACTTATTGATAGTGATTTGTGGTAATTTTACGCTTAGAAGATTATTTGACTACATTTATGCTCATTTTTGGCTTAACGGAGCCCTTTACATTTCTTTTAAAAACTTGTTTTGTGGAAAAAGTCTTTTTTTAATTAATTTCTGTTCGTTTTATATTGACATAGTATTTTTCATGTTTTTAATTTTTATATCTTTTTTTGCAAAAAATCCATAGTTTGGGTTGCTAGTTGTATTTTTTGAGAAAGTTTCTCAACAATTTTTTCCTGACATCAACAGTATTTTTAAATTTAATTTTATAACTTCTGAACTTGACCTGAAAAATAAAACTTAATATCTTTCTCAAAATATTATATCTACAGCACTCCTAAGCCACGGCACAACTGCCCCGTTTACCCCTTCCCATAGAAACGGCTCTGTATACAAGTATGTTCAATCGGGGGGGGGGGGGGAGGGAAGGGTACCATGCTCGTTGGAACAATTTAATGTTTAATAATTCTACAAAATGGTTTTTGTTGTTGTGCTGCATCCTGGTTTTCTTGTCTGCCCTTTATCTGCTGCATTGACATTGGCGAGAGGTTGGGCTGCAGAATTACTAATTCATGTCGACGATTTTTGATATTTGTGTATTTCTTGAGTGCAAAATTTAGAGCTACATTCTCAAGATTTTAGACTCCAACAGTCCCACGGGTAACGAAGGATCTAATTTTAATTCCATGAAAGTGTTTCATCATCCCTTAATAAAAGTTTGTCTTGCTTCATGCAATTACTTAATGTAAAGTAAAGGTTTGAACGTAAGATGCTGCTTGCCAGCAAAGCTACTGTAGTTTTACTTTTTCCCGGACTCACAAAAAACGTTTCATGTGTTTCAAAGTTAATATTCAAGATTTTATATCCATCTTATTAAACAAACAATAATTGTATATATATAATTTTTATAATATTTTATTTTAGTAAATTAGCAATAATGTTTACTTTATGTATTAGATATAACGTTTATAGGCCTAAATGTGATATAATTCTTTTTCTATATAGGACTGTAATTTTTTTTCTGAAAACTGTCATACTTAGTTTTTTTAGTGTGAAAAAATAATCTAGATATGTCTAGATATGTCGAATAAGGAAAAATTCGTTTAGGGGTTCAATTTTGGAAAAACGTTTTGATATATAATAGCGAAAAATTAAGCAAGAAAAACGGGTTTTAATTTTTTTTTATATTAAACAGTGAAGAAATAACAACAAAATAAACACTTAATTAAAAACACTCTAAATATTTTGGCCCCACGTAAGGGAGGCTTTTCTCAAGGGAAAAAAGACCTCCCGGACGTAGGGCCGAAATATTCAGAGTATTTTTTAATTAAGTGTTTATTTTGTTGTTATTTATTCACTGCTTTATTAAAGAAAAAAACATAAAAACCCGTTTTTCTTGCTTAATTTTTCGTGAATGGAAAAGCAGTGTGGTCTATGAAATTATTTATAATATATAATAAACGGAAACTGCTTAAAAAGATTATGCATTTAAAATGAAAAAATTTTGCTTGAAAAACTTTTTTACGCCATCTAAGAAATACTTTTAAAAAGCTTAAAGATGCTGATACTTATTAGTGCAGCGTATTGTTATGATTATAGGTTTTTCCTTTTCTGCTTTCAACTAGCCAAAATTGCACTGTTCTTGACTTTAACCTGCACATCAAACAGTTTCGTGGTAATGAACTGTAAGTGAGGAGCGACCCGGCTCAATAGTAACCGAAACTCTAAAAAACGGAATTTTGATACCAATAGATACATCAGAAGAATCAGATTTTTATGCTGATTTCAAATATATAAGATTCATCAAGTTTATTCTTACCCATTAAAAGTTATGCACCTGAGAAAATTTATTTTCGAAAAAAGGGGGAAACACCTCCTAAAAGTCATAGAACTTCAATGAAAATCACACCATCGGATTCAGCGTATCACATAATCCTACTGTAGAAGCTCCTATATACAAAAATGTGGAATTTTGTATTTTTTGTCAGAAGAAAGATCACGGATGCGTGTTTTTTTTTTTTTATTTATTTTTTTTTTTTTTATTTCCTCAGGGGTGATCGTATCGATCCAGTAGACCTAGAATAACGTAAGAGGGCTCATTTGAACGGAAATTAAAGTTCTAGTGCCCTTTTTAAGTGACCAAAACAATTGGAGGGCAACTTGACCCCCTCCCACGCTCATTTTTTTCCCGAAGTCACCCAATTAAAATTTTTAGATAGCCATTTTGTTCAGCATAGTCGAAAATCTAATAAATATGTCTTTTAGGATGACTTAATCCCCCACAGTTCCCAGGGGAAGGGCTGCAAGTTATGAACTTTGCCCATTGTTTACATATTGTATTGGTTATTGGGAAGTATACAGACATTTTCAGGAAGGATTTTTTTCTGGTGGGGTAGGGGGCTGGAGGAGGGGGTTACTTGGGAGAATCTTTCCGTGGAGAATGTGTGGTAAGAACTATGTTCAAATTTTCAATCGAAAGTTCTGTAAGCATAATATGATTTATAACCTAAAAGGACCAATTATTTCTTCTGGCACAGACGAAATTAGCTGGTTTTCAAAAGAAGGCTTCAAAACGTTTCGTCGAGACTTCCCTCAGATTTTAATGGATTTAAAGTGAAAAATAATGAAAAAAGGTAATTTTTATATCTCTTCCGCTTGGGCTTGATACAGTCCAGACTAGGAGAGCTAAAAACCAGATTTCGTACTGTTCTGATATTGGAAGAAGAGTGAGACTTTTTCTCAGCTATGCTAAAACGACTGGGATGTACATGCAGTCCAGATTGTTGAGAATACAGCAAGATCATCAAATCTTGAGGCTATTATTGAAAATCCAGAGGAGATTAGTGATTGTCTACAAAGTGTTACGGAAAAAAATTGTCAATTCTAGTGCTCTACGTAGCATTAGCTTATTCACAAACCAAGTTGTCAAGATATACCAAGATGCATCCTGCAACAGTATTTCTTAATAAAACCCTAAAAAACCCTTTCTTAAATTCAACAACTAGAGTTTGTGAAGGTCGTATGGCTGACGAAAGACTTTGTTCTGAAACTGAACACAATCCTACAGCTGTGACACAAACACCACCGATAAGTAATGCATTGGTGACAACAGAATTTACGATCAGCAGCTGCTGGTCGCTACAGGTCATTTGCTCACATCAGTAATTGGATTGGCGGAGACTATTTCTCTCGCCAGCTCACAACCCAAGACAGATATCGGTATCGGAAGAATTATATTCGAAAATATGTCTGATATGCTTTCAGACAATGACAGCATCTGCAAAATAACGGAGCACTTAGATTTCTTTACTTTTATTGGAAAGTCCAGAGTCATGTTGGCTTATGAACGAGCCGTATCTTCCCAAATGTATGGTGAAACCGGTAATGATAGTTAGGCCGGGATCAATGATCCGAATGCCCCAAATATATTTATTGACAGAATGGTTCATGGAATGTATTCAATAATGATTTTAGTGATTTCTTTTTAGTTATTTTAGTGATTTTAGATTTTAGTGATTTCTTGTTTGATTTAGTGATTTTCATCAATAATCTAGTGATTCATGTGCTGATTTAGTGGTTCTTTTTTTATCACTTGAAATAGTGATAATGTTTACTGAAAGAATGTTTACTGATTTTCTTAATTCTTTTTCTATACTGGTGTCATTTTGAGAAAAAGTTAATGAGAAAATAAAACTTAAATTCATGTTATAATAATAAGACCTTTGTCTCTTTCGATAAACAATTTTCTATGGAGAACAAAGTGACTGGCCGAATAAGTGGCATCACCACCTTCAATTAATGCAAAAAAAAACACCAGGGAGGGGTCGCAGATTAATCATATTCCCGCAAAAAGAGGGGGTGAAAATTTACCCCCACCACCCCACACCTAGAAATAATAAAATTAGAAAATAATGACCTGTTTGATTTCTGTAATTTTTGACATTCAATAGCCAATTACATTAGTTATCTTGAGTTCAAAAGTGCTTATTGAAACAAAATAAATTAGTTATCTACTTATTGTGCTTCAGAGCTCCTATAGACCGAAAATTCTTAGACTATTTGTCGATTAGAAACAGCTGTTAATAATTTGGTTATTTTCAAAAGTTTAATGAATTTACCAGATATTTCTTTGTAAAGAATTAATTTTATGTTCAAACCATGTTCAATTTTTACACAATTATTCCACTTATTCCATAAGGTATTGAACATAAATGTAATAATTTCTGTTGAACTTGGAGTTTGCCCTCCCACGATAACCTCACTAGTGCTTTCATATTCTGGGGATAACTGCAACTGTCAAAAGGACACTTATTGGTTTTTTTTTACACTTTTTTACCCTTCGATCGTATCAGAACACTTTAGTGTCGAAAAGGACCACTTTAGAGGAAAAGAAAAAAGGTTCAAACCAATTCCTTGTTAGGTTCATTTTCAATCTTCTCGAGAAAAAAGTGCTTGCATTCCACAGTTTTTATATTCCTACATAAGGGTTTAAGCCTCTTTTCATTTGCTTTAATTTTTTTAGCCGATTATTATTGCGCAGGTGGGCTCAAATCTCTGATTGTAGATTTTTTTTTTTCTTCTTTTTTTTTAGAACGGATTTCTGCTTTTACTTTTGAAAAATATAATTCTTGTCTGACATGAATTCACTGAACAGATATGTTTTTGAAATAATATTTTGAATTAATACAGCAATTTTCATTTTGCATTGTAAAAATGTTTAGGCTGTACATGGTTCTTTTGTAAACAATTACAAATTATACATTATTAATTAAAATTATAATTGAATTAATACATTATTAATTTTTAAAAAAATTAATAATTAATTAAAATGTTCGAGCTATTTAAAGTACCAAGGACAATGAAAATATAATCTGTGTGTTGGAATCGCTTAATTTTAATATTAAATTGTATTTAATTTTATTTGATTGTAATTTTGCTTTGATTTTATTTTTAAATTTTAAATTTGCTTTAATTTCAATTCGGCACTCACCAAATAAACAGAGTCTTTAGCCTCTTCTGTGTTCTCCTGTGCACGCAGAACAAAAGCTACTTCACTGTTGTGACTCATACTGGGTCGGAATGTATGATATTATGATTACAGGATTTCATTGAGTACAGCAACAGATATGATGAAAAACACAGCATCATAGACAAAGGAACACTTATTGAATAGCAAGAGATTAAAAGGACTGCTTGTGTCACATTTTCCTCGATTTGATATGCTTTATTATGAAGTAGCTGCCCTAAGAGTCCTAAGGTATTTCAACAGAACCATCTGTTTATTCGGATTTGAACCTTACATCACTCGGGGGGCTTTGAAGAGATTTGAAACTCTTTCCTAATAACAAAAATCGGCGTCAGGCGGCAGCACACCCCCTTTCCCCCCTAAAAATTAGCTATTCACCTCCGAAAAGAAAACGGACACGGCGTCTAATAGCAAAAAAAAACACATCTCGGGCTTCAATAGCAAAAAATTACAAAATCCTGCACCTCTAATCTTGTTTCAGTTGATTGGTATTCTCAAAATCGGCTCTTGACTGTAGTTTCAAAAAGATCAGAATCAGAACCTTGAAAACTTTTTTAGCTAAATGTGCCTTTATGACAATAATTTTATGTGAGGTCGCCGGTGCTGCTTGACTTTTTTGGAGCTCTAATTCCTATTGGTGTTTTTTTTTTTTTTTTTTTTTTTTTTTTTTTTTTTTTTTTTTTTTTTTTTTTTTTTTTTTTTTTTTTTTTTTTTAAGACTTGTTGGAAGTATCATTTTTTTTAAAGGTAAAGTAAAATCTGGTGAACGAAGACTGCTTAAACTCGGCTGACTTATTATGTACAACCAATTATGAACACAGAATTAACATTAGGGAAATCTGCTACTTATCAACGAATGAAGCACTGCAAGAAACCATCTGCCTTATATATATAATAGAATCCACGTTTTTGCTTATAGATAATTTCTTAACTTTGTTTTTGTGTGCTTTTCAGTTGATACATTTGCCTCTTGACGCTACTACTTGTGTGGGTCCACTTCAATATAAAGTTGGACAATTAGGCAATTAGAATTTAAATTGTCTATATTTACACTAAAAATCCACATTTCTTCAGGAAATTTAAACTATGTGAAAAAAATTTGCTCTTAACAAACAAATAAACAAAAAATTTTACAGATATTTCTGAACTGCAGATTTAATAAAGCTATATTAATCAAAAAACAGACGGAATTAAGTTACACAGAATAAATAAGATTTCAGTAAGAATAGTAAAGGTTGATGCTAAGCCTGAAGCCAAAATAGTTCTAACCTAAAATAAAAAAGGAACTTCGTTTTAAGGAATAAAATAAATCTAACCCATAAACGAAAATACTAATAAATACTCAGGTAAAACTTAAAACAATCAGAAATAACCATTAAATTTAAAACAAACCAAATTAAAGTTTAAATTCTAGTCGCACCTCAGCCAAAGGGAAAATTACCGCAAACAGGATTCGGGGGCTGTTTTCTCAAAGTCCCTTAACGTTAGATTGACAATTGCTTTTACTGAGCACTATACGATGCAGATTACTAAATGAGTTGCTTTAGAAATTACCAAGTAATTTCAAACTTTGGTTTGAAAGAATAAGCTGCTTGGAAACGTATGGTGAAAAATGCATAATTCATATAATTGCTACAGTTTTTCAATCACTTTTTCTTTATTTTAGTATATTCAGGTTCTATAGAGTAGATTAAGCAGGCTCGGAAATAGGGCCAAAATAAATTTATGTTTGAGCCCTCATGTTGAGATTTTTATTATTCTTCCCACAACTTACTTTTCATCCCCCCTCCCCTAAAGGAAATATATGTCTCTTATCTTTGTGACTGTGTAAATTCCTTTGTACTTTGGATTCCTGTTCTTAAAAAAAACACAAATTCGGACCTTTTGTCTTGTGGGTTTTCTTATTGCATTCTTTCACTTATTTATCCCCACTTCTCCCCCCGAGAAAATTCAGTTGATTAGCCACCATGGAAAAAGTGGGGTATCAAAGTAGTAATTTCTTGGCAGATTTGTCTGAAAATACCATTTTTACATATAAAAATACTTTTTGCTCAAAGAAAAGTTGTCAAAACACAAGTTGTGCTGCTAAAGTAGCTTTTGGAATTCTGTCGAATTCTGCTATTGGCAGTGGCATCTTTGGAACTTTTTTCCATACCTGTTGATTCGGTTGTGTGATGATGTGCGAAATCGCAGACAGCACTATAGCGTTGCCTAAGTAAAGAGCCATGTGCCTTCAATGTATTGTTTTTTTCCCGACCATTTCATATGGAAGGGTTGACCTTAGAAACTGGGAGGGAGACTCATTTGATTTAAATTGTAAGTTGCAGTACCCTCTGTAAGAGTCTAAAAGAATAGAAGGCAACAAATCCCCTCTCTCTGTCCTTTTTCTACCCCTCCATTTGATGTCTGAGGGAAATTTTGATGTAGCCTTTCCATTTAGAATAGTCGAAGGTTCCGATAAATACCTCTGGGGATAAGATGGCCGTCACTACCCTGGTACCAGGTTCGTAAATAATGCAAATTTCCAGTTGTTTACTCGATGGTTATTAATAAAGAAAAGTGGGTTTGCTTGATACCCGTTCGAAAATTTCAGGGATTGTTCTCAGGTCAGATAACCCCACCTTTTTTATGACAGAGAGAGGGGGAGGTTATTGGGTCTAAAACGGACCAAGAATTTTTTGTCCCTCATAATTCCATCCGTAAATCCTTGGACAAAGAGGACCCTAATGTACAAGAAATGTCTTGGGCTTGCCAATTCTCTAAAAAAGGGACCGAATGGCAGCGAAACAGAACAGAGACAGAACTAGTAAGACAGAACACTCTCTGTGAGACAGAACTAGCAAGCATGAAGAGAAAGAAAATTATTTATTCCAATATATCATTTTATGACATTTTGGCAAAAGAAGAAAGCTCGTTAGCAGCATACATGAGGATAAAATGTGGTGGAAGTTTCAAACACAGCAAACTACGAAACGGAGTTTCCATTAAAAAAGGGACCGAAATGGCAGTGAAACTGTTTTCTGGAAAAATTTTGATTCCTCCACAACCGGACACAACAAAGGATCAGAATACGGCCAGAATACTCTCATGGTCCCTTAGTGTGTATGGGTGGATATTGAAAACTATGAAGGCTGTAAAAACTATAAGGTTGTATGTACACAATCCTTTCAGTAGTTGTTTTTCTTGTAATACCGAGGACGGTGTAATTAAAAAATCTGAGGTTTTTAATTGGTTAAGTGGAAGTCTTCATAACCATATGTTTGCATTTAAAGTATAAAAAAGTCTGAAATTTAATTTTTAATGAAATTGATCTCCATTTGCAGTTATGCTGTTTTTGGTGCCAACTGGGTGCCCAATATGAAAAGAAGAAACGGGGCTGAAAAAGAATATATGGTCAGATGGTAAAAGAATGGTCAGATGGATACGTATTACTTTGTAAAGCTTTGATCAACGAGCATATAGCTATTGCTAAATTACTTTTACATCACGACTGTAAAGTTAACATTGAAAACGGAATGTCTTTTCATACTACACCACTTCATTTGGCGGTTATTAGTGGTGATATAGAAGTTGTTAAGATGGTTTTAAATTAGGGTGCTAGGATTGATGCAGAAGACCCATCGGGTGAAACTCCACTTCATAAAGCAGTATTAAACAAAAAAAAAGATGCCTACACATTGTTGATTATCTTTTGAAGAATGGAGCTGATGTTAATATAAGAACAAATGATGATTCACTTCATAGTCCACTTGAAATAGCTGTTTTAAGAAGAGACACACATACTCTGAGATTATTGTTAGAACACGGTGCTGAAGTTAACTCTAGAGAAAAATATGGGAGAAACACCTCTTCATTTTGTTTGTATATTAGGGCATGAGCGAGCTGTTAAAACTCTTCTGGAATATGGATCCGACATAAATATTATGTGTATAGATGGTTATACAGCTTTTGATAGATTTAACCAGCGGAGAAAAGTAAGAAAATTTTTGGAGATAAAGACTGCTATCCATATTATTTACCACATAATAAAAATGAAAGTGGCAAATTTATATACAGCTCAAGAAAATGAACGAGCGAAAAATTTTGATAAGGCACTTTATTGATTATAGTGGCTGAATTGATTTTAACGATGACGATGAAAGGGATTTCCAGGATCGATGTGAGACAGAACTAGCAAGCATGAGGAGAAGGAACATTGTTAATACCACTATATTATTTTATGACATTTTTGCAAAAGAAGAAAGCTCGTTAGCAGCATACATGAGGAATTGAAATGTGGTGGAGATGTAACACATTCACATATGGAGCAAAAATCACATGGAGCACAAATCACATATTAACAAAATAAGGAATTTTAAAAATAAATAAGAAAAAACATTCACTGTAAAAATTTAAAAATAAGCCAGTCAGCGAAGATAATCCACTCATATTGATTCTAATTTTGCCTACAACCCCAAATAAAAACAATTCTCTTCAAAAAAAAGGAATTATGTGTTCATGAACTGGTTCCAAGGCCCTCCCAATCCTCCCCCTCCTAAGCTATCATAAAAGCTGAGTGCAGTATACCAATGTCCATGTAAGTACATGTTTCTTTCACTGGGGGACTGCATCAAAATTCACTAAGAAATTGTCGTAAAAAATACACTATCAAGCAGAATCTCAATCTTTTTTTACATCCCAGAACGGTCGATGTCAACAATGTTTCTTGGAACATCCACAAACTGGTAGACGAGTCTCTGGCCATCCACCTTCGCCAAAATTTCACACTATAGTAGTACCTATAATAAATATAATTTGAAATTTATTTTTGTCATTATATCAAGCAAATGGATAAAATGAATAGTTAAAGAATGAATACTGAACACAGAAAGGAAGATAAGAAGTATTTGAATAAATATAGGAAATGTATTTATTTTATTTACTCGAAAACGGCTCCATATTTTTCCAGGAAAATTAGTATCTTGGAATATTCTCGCATAAAAAAACGAATTAGAACGATCAGAACTCTGAGAAAATTCGTAAAGAGTCTTAATTCTTGAAAAAAAAATTCATGTCAGTGATGTCATTTTTTCTATACATCATTGCAGTACTGCAATGACGTTGTCACACTTATGTAGAAAATTTAAGATTTTCCTGCAAGAAAAAGTTTAAATTAAATTGCTTAAACAGCAAAAACTTATTTTTTGCTTTTTCTTTTGTTTGAAAATTTGCACTTCCTGCTTTCTGACCCAGTTATTCACTGATAAGCATAATGTTGTGCTACAGTCATTAAATTTTAATTTAAGCCATACTTTGTTATTTACCAATAGTTCTCGAAAATCGTGTGGTCTAGTAAAACAGCAGGTGGTTTGTAACAGTTAAAGTATTAAAACAAAATTTCGGTTATCATGACCAAAGTAGTAACGATACAATGAATTATGATAAGTGATTAGCCAAAGAATGAGCTTTCCTGGGCTTTTAGCCATCAAAGAGTCCTCTTCGTGTACTTTTTGCCTCCTCCGCTCCATAGAGTTGACAGCTCGCGCATTCGGCCCTGAGGTTTGGGCTGAAATACTTATGGATTATTTTTGTATTCCTCAAGAGAGGAAAGGGGCAAGAGGTTTTAACTTAGCTTGAAAGTCTAAATTGCGGATTTGTTTCATATTTCAACTTCAACGAAGTTCAACCAGGACTGGTTGAACTTCGTTGAAGTAAGGATACTAGGGCTGTTTTAAAGGTTTTTTAAAAGCGTTTTTAGTTTAAACTTCGTATTTTAATGTAAGTTTGTTTTTATATATATTTTTCTTTAATGTTGTGCTGAAGACAGCCCTTGGACATTGGGCCGAAATATTCACCGATTTAAATTACACTGTCTTGGAAAAAAAAAAATTCCCTATTGTTTTTAAGTTGTGTTTGTTTGATATGGAAAGGCAGTGTGGTCTTCGTCAATATTTACCCCCCCCCCCCCATATCCCAAAATACAATCGTTTAAATATTGTATCGTTAAATCGTTTTCATGAAAGGTACATGAAAGGTACCATCAGATACTATACAGTATGTACCCCTCTTTCCTCTTTTTCTATTAAAAGTGGGGAAACTGCAGCTTTTGTCGTAACGTCTGAAAAATCAGCCGTTTTTTCTGGCGCAAAAGAAAACGACCCGCATGACTCACCAGTGCTCATGTTTGAGTCTTGTTTGATAACATCTCCACCACATTTTCAATCCTCATGTATGCCACTAACGAGCTTTCTCCTTTTGCAAAAATGTTATAAAATAATATAGTGGTATTAACAATGTTCCTTTTCTTCATGCTTGCTAGTTCTGTCTCACATCGATCCTGGAAATCCCTTTCATCGTCATCGTTAAAATCAATCAAGTCACTATTATCAATAAAGTGCCTTATCAAAATTTTCACTCGTTCATTTTCTTGACTTACATATAAATTTGCCACTTCCATTTTTATTATGTGGTAAATAATATTTTTGGAACTAGCAGTTCTTATCTCCAAAAACAGCTTTTCTTAAACAAGCTATTTCAAGTGGACTATGAAGTGAATCATCATTTTTCTAATATTAACATAGCTCCATTCTTCAAAAGATAATCAAAATGCTGGGCATAATACTGCTTTATGAAGTGGAGTTTCACTTGATGGGTCTTCTGACATCAATCCTAGCACCCTTATTTAAAACCATCTTAACAACTTCTATAATCACTACTAATAACTGCAAATGAAGTGGTTGTAGTATTAAAAGGCATCCGTTTTCAATGTTAACTGTACAGTCGTGATGTTAAAGTAATTTAAATAGCTAATATGCTCGGATGCTTCACAAAGTAATACGTATCCATCAGACCATTCTTTTACCATCTCTCATAGAGTTAACTTCAGGCACCGTGGCACCAAAAACAGCATCTGCAAATGGAGATCAATTTCATTATTAAAAATCAGACTTTTTTATACTTTTAAATGCAAACATGGTTATGAAGACTTCCACTTAACCAATTAAAACCTCAATTTTAATTACACGGTCCTCGGTATTACAAGAAAAACAACTGAAAGAAAGATCTATAAGCCGAACCGGCCAGCCATGACAAAAAAACCAACAAAGAGAAAAATCTCTAAAAAAAAAAACAAACACAACGAGACTGTGGCCAGTGGAGAGAAAAGGAAAACAACAGAAACAAAAACAACGCGGATATTTCGCCTGTATACAAACAAGCGTCTTCAGCACGAAAGACACAAAAAAAAAAAAAAAAAACAAGATTTTAAAACTAAAAACCAATAAAACACCACCAAAAAAAAACAAAAATGTACAATCTGCGCGCAAACTAAATAAAATAGAGTTACTTCAGTGAGGACACCAGTGAGGAAAATAAAAAAAACTGTAAATTACTTTAATTATTCAGTTGCGAAATAATCTTTTGTTAGCTATTCTGAAGCAAATCGATAGACCCTTTAAAATCTGTAAACCATTTCTGGATTCAGAATTGTTATACTTGAGGGATATTTCTATGGATTTTGTAATCACTTATCCAATTAAGTTCATAATAAAATAATTGAAAATAGACGGGCCAAACATAGTAGTAGGGTTATTGAGGTTCTCAGTCTTTAGATTTAGTTGTATCAAAAAAAGGCATTTCATTTTCACCATATGTACCTGGTTTGGGGGAGAAAACTTTCACGGGTTTTACGTAAATTTGTATTGATATATGGTTCCAATCGCTCCAATGAGTAGATTCTGGTAAATTTTAACTCGGGGAATTTAGTAAGTGGGGTGTATAAAATTCCTGTTCTTGTTGGGAATCAAAGCTATATTGGTACTCACCAACAATTTGTTGAAAGGTTTATTGAACACCCGTAATTCAATAGAAAAAACCCTCAATTAAGCAAGCCTCCAGAAACTTTCGTTTCAGCTTTTAGCAGAGCATATTTGCTTCAACCAGATATTTTGTTCTTTTTCAGCCCCGGCTATTTCTTGATAAGGGGTACTGGGCAGGTTGAAGCCATAGAAATTAAAAAAACATATGGCTAACCTTTCATAAATAGGGACACAAATTTAAATATTGACCCATTTAATAACCTTCTAAATGGAGTGAATCAATTGTCATAGGGAAAAGATTTTAAATAATCACCAGGGGACTATTTTACCTGTTAGACCAAAACGATTTGCTTCAGTAATAGCTAACAAAAGGATTATTTCGCAACTGAATAATTAAGTAATTTACAGTTTTTTTATTTTTTCCTCAGTTATCTGGTGTCCTCACTGAAGTAACTCTATTTTAGCATCTTTTCCCTACGTGGATTAGTTTGCGCACTTGTACATTTTTGTTTTTTTTTGGTGGTGGTTTTATTGGTTTTTAATCTTGTTTTTTTTTTTTTGTGTCTTTCGTGCTGAACGCCTTGTTTGTATACAGAAATATCCGCGTTGTTTTGTTTCTGTTTTTTCCTTTTCACCCACAGTCTCGTTTGTTTGTTTTTTTTTACAAGAAAACAACTACTGAAAGGGTTGTGTAAATACTTTACATACTTTTTTTTTTGAAAGGGTTGACCAGCATGTGTTTAACACAATGATTATCAAACAATTCGTGGTAACGAACTGTAAGTAAGGAGCGACCCGGCTCAATGGTAACCGAAACTCTAGAAAACGGTATTTTGATACAAATAGATACATCAAAAGAATCAGATTTTAATGCTGATTTCAAATATATAAGTTTCATCAAGTTTAATCCTACCCATCAAAAGTTACGCGCCTGAGAAAATTTGGCTGACTTTCGAAAAAAAGGGGGGAAAGACCCCCTAAAAGTTATAGAACCCTAATGAAAATCACACCATCATATTCCGCGTATCAGAGAACCTTACTGGAGAGGTTTCAAGCTCCCATCTACAAAAAATGTGGAATTTTGCATTTTTTTGCCAGAAGAAAGATCATGGGTGCGTGTTTATTTGTTTGTTTGTTTTTTTTTTTCCCCAGGGGTGATCGTATCGACCCAGTAGTCCTAGAATATCGTGGGAGGGCTCATTGGAATGGAAATTAAAATTTCTAGTGCCCTTTTTAAGTGACCAAAAAAATGGAGGGCAACTAGGCCCCCTCCCACGCTCATTTTTTTCCCAAAGTCACCTAATCAAAATTTTGAGACAGCCATTTTGTTCAGCATGTTCGAAAATATTATAAGTATGTCTTTTAGGATGACTTAATCCCCCGAAGTTCCCGGGGGAGGGCTGAAAGTTATGAACTTTACCCAATGTTAACATATAGTGTTGGTTATTTGGAAGTATACAGACGTTTTCAGGGGGATTTTTCTGGTAGTGGGGGGGGGGGGTTCGGGGGTTATGTGGGAGGATCTTTCCATGAAGGAAGTTTTCATGGGGGAAGGGACATTGCTATGAAGGGGACGCCGGACTTCCCAGCATTATTTAGAAAAAGATCAGAAATTTAATATAAAAAAAACAAGTATTTCAACTGCAACAGCAGCAACATAGAAACTTTAAACGAACAAAAAATATTCCGTATATGATTGGGTTCACCCCGTAGTCAATACCTCGCTCTTTAAGCCAAAAGATTTTTTAGTACTTTCATAAGAGCTATTTATTCTAATTAACGGCCTTTGTGATTAAGCGGTCATTTTTAAAGAATTGGAACAAAATTCGAACTTTCGCTTAAAGAGCAAGTTATTGACTAGGGGGCGAACCCCCTAATAAACGTATTAAAAATATATGAATATAGAAGTTCGTTACGTAAGTTAATTCGTAAGTTACGTATATTTATTACTAATAAAAACGTTCGTAAGTAAAATTAAACAAGTTTCGAGAAAGCCATTTAACTAAATAAAAGTAAATTAATATGAAAATTTTGTTTTAATTATTCATGTACGGTGAGCCAAGATCAAAACCTGCATTTATTCAAAAACGTTCAAAAATTAAATAAAAAAAAACAAGTTTTTTAAACTGAAAGTAAGGAGCGACATTAAAACTTAAAGCAAACAGAAATTATTCCGTATATGAAAGGGACTGTCCCCTCCTCAACGCCTCGCTCTTTACGCTAAAGTTTGACTCTGTCTCACAACTTTATTTTTTTAAACAATAAAAAACTTTAGCGTAAAGAGCGAAGCGTTGAGGAGGGGACAGTCCCTATCATATATGGAATAATTTCTGTTCGTTTTAAGTTTTAATGTCGCTCTTTACTTTCAGTTTAAAAAACTTGTTTTTTTTATTTAATTTTTAAAAACCTGGATCTAGGTGCGAGTGCTCCGGAGAACGTAGAAACATAAGCGACATTAGATCTTTTCACGGGTAGACAAGTCAGATTTCTCTTGAACGCGAAACTTGGCTTCAACGTTGGAACACTAAATTTTGAAGAAAAACTAATTTTAAATGAATTTATTCCAATATATATATGAAAATCGGTAATTAGTAGTAAAATGCAGTTAGTAGATGTTTTTAGGAGTTAAAAGTAGGTTTCGAAGTCTCAAGTTGGTTTCAAAGGCATTTTGAGAAAGTTTCTGCCAAAATACGTATTCCAGGGTAATTGAACCGCTGATGGCAGCTGTTTTGAACAGAGGAGCTGTTTGTACGCGCTAATGCAAGAATAAGTTGGAGGAGCTGTTTGTTCGCACCGATAATGAAGAGCCAGAAATTATCTGCGGCAAACTTACTGCTGTATCTTTATACTGTGATCACCCTCGATTTTGTAGATAGGTGTCATCTGGTTTATACTGGGATATTTACCACTATGTACTATTTTTTTCCCTGCCCCATTACATACCAGATGACATCTATCTACAAAATCATGTGATATTTTTTTTTAATATTTTGCCACAAGATGACGAAATAACATAACCAGATAATTTGGCTCTCATATGGTACAACAAGCACTAGATTTTACTGAACCAAAAAAGAATAAACAAAGAAAATTTAAAGGCAAAATGTTTTTTTTAGGGTATTTCCTAAATTTTCAGGTAGGTTTGCTCAAAACAAAAATTGTAACATATTAAAATAACTGGTCTATATGGTCGAATATCAAACTAACTAGGCTAGTTTTTACGGATTTTCCCGAGAAAGCTAGATGGCGCCCACTCTCACTCCGTTGAGTTTTGGTAGGGAGTGTAATAAAGTCAGTCAGGTGCGTTTCGGCGAGGATCTTGCGGGCCGCACTAAGACGCCTCACGGGCCGCAAGCAGCCCAAGCGTTGCCGACCCATGTTCTACAGAATTTTGTATTTTTTGCCAGAAGAAAGATCACGGATGCGTGTTTATTTATTTATTTTTTTTTTTTTCCAGGGGTCATCGTATCGATCCAGTAGTCGTAGAATATCGTGAGAGGGCTCATTCGAACGGGAATTAAAAGTTCTAGTACCCTTTTTAAGTGACCGAAAAAATTGGAGGGCAGCTTGGCCCCCTTTGTTACGTCGGAGGATATTTCCATGGAGGATGTTTCCTTGGGGGAAGGGACATTTCCAGGAAAGGGGTGCCATATTTCCCTAAAGTTTTTCATTGTTAAAAAAAAAAAAAAAATTGAGTTGTGAGAAAGTCAAACTTTAGCGTAAAGAATGAGGCGTTGAGGAGGGGACAGCCCCTTTCATATACAGAATAATTTCTGTTCGTTTTAAGTTTTAACGTCGTTCCTTACTTTCAGTTAAAAAAACTTGTTTTTTTTTGGTTTAATTTTTGAACGTTTTTGAGTTAATGCAGGTTTTGATGTTGGCTCATCGTACATGAATAATTAAAAAAAAATTGAATATTAATTTTACTTTTATTTGGTTAAATGGCTTTCTCGAAACCTGTTTAATTTTATTTACGAACGTTTTATTAGTAATAAATACACGTAACTTACAAATTAACTTACGTAACGAACCACTATATTCTTTTATTTTTAATACGTATATTAGAGGGTTCGCCCCCTAGTCAATACCATGCTCTTTAAGCTAAAGTTCGAATTTTGTTCCAATTCTTTAAAAATGACCCCTTAGTCACAAATGCCGTTAATTAGAATAAATAGCTCTTATGAAAGTACTAAATAATATTTGGCTTAAAGAGCGAGAGGTATTGACTAGGGGATGAACCCAATCATATACGTAATGTTTTCTGTCGTTTTAAGTTTTGATGTTGCTCCTTACTTTCAGTTAAAAAACTTGTTGTTTTATATATAATTTCTGATCTTTTTTATATAATGCTGGGAAATCCGGCGCCCCCTTCATAGCAATGTCCCTTCTCTCATGAAAACTTCCTTCATGGTAAGATCCTCCCACATAACCCCCGACCCACTCCCCCCCACTACCAGAAAAAAAATCCCCTCTGAAAACGTCTGTATATTTCCCGATAACCAATACTATATGTTAACATTGGGTAAAGTTCATAACTTTCAGCCCTCCCCCCGGGGACTTTGGGGGATTAAGTCATCCTTAATGACATAGTTATCATATTTTCGACCATGCTGAACAAAATGGGCTATCTCAAAATTTTGATCGGGTGACTTTGGGAAAAAAATGAGCGTGGAAGGGGGCCTAGTTGCCCTCCATTTTTTTGGTCACTTAAAAAGGGCACTAGAACTTTTAATTTCCGTTCGAATGAGCCCTCCCACGATATTCTAGGACCACTGGGTCGATACGATCACCCTTGGAAAAAAAAAAACAAACAAACAAACAAACAAATAAACACGCATCCTTGATCTTTCTTCTGGCAAAAAATAAAAAATTCCACATTTTTGTAGATAGGAGCTTGAAACCTCCGCAGTAGGGTTCTCTGATACGCTGAATATGATGGTGTGATTTTCATTAGGGTTCTATAATTTTTAGGGGGTCTTTTCCCCTTTTTTTTCGAAAATCAGCCAAATTTTCTCAGGCGCGTAACTTTTGATAGGTAGGACTAAACTTGATGAAACTTATATATTTGAAATCAGCATTAAAAAACTGATTCTTTTGATGTATCTATTGGTATCAAAATTACGTTTTCTACAGTTTCGGTTACCATTGAGCCGGGTCGCTCCTTACTTACAGTTCGTTACCACGAACTGTTTGATGAAATTTAGAGAGAGAAAATTCATTTTTATTAAATATCAATATTCACAAAAAAAAACATATCAAACAGACCTACCACGTGAAAATCTATACAGATTTGTTTGGTGGCAGGACTCACTATTTTACTCACTCATATATATATTGAAAAAAAACTCACTCACATATAATGGAAAAAAAATAATAATAATAATAATGCAATCATATAACTAAATAAGAAATAAACCTCATGGGAACCGCAAACCAATCCTTACACAAGACAAAAGACAGAATACAGCCCCCCCCCCCCCTCAGCCATCCCTATT
Source organism: Artemia sinica (assembly GCA_027921565.1). Taxonomy (NCBI): domain Eukaryota; kingdom Metazoa; phylum Arthropoda; class Branchiopoda; order Anostraca; family Artemiidae; genus Artemia; species Artemia sinica. The sequence continues at coordinate 40,593,448 of CM051275.1, forward strand.
CATTAAGAAATTCTTTAACCTATTTTCAAAAGAGGACACACTCTCAGCCATCCGAGTGCTTTCCGGAAAAACTCATTGCTGGTTTAAGAAATTGTAGATTTTCATGTTGTTTTTTTTCTCTTTCAGATTTAATAACGTTCTGATCAAGATGTCAAATGATTATGAAAGCGAACTTTAGAGTGGATTATTAGACAATTCATTGCAGTGACACATTTTAATACATAATTATTCATCTGAAACGCAGATTTTTTTGCATCGAAAATTCTGGATCTTACTCAACAGAGTAAATGGTTTGTCATACTGTCCTCTACATATGAGATTCCACTACAAAGCTTTTGCTTTGTCAGTTGTTACAGATATACTTGAAGATTGGCCGGATAGTTTATGCCATCCCCAAGTGGTTTCGTTGTTCATGGCATATGAAGCATTCAAAGATTTCGTTAACCGGTTTGTAAAATTTTAATATTCTTTGTCCATAAATTTTGTTAAATCAGTTTGTTCTAGTTATTTTTTCAAACTTGTTATTAAGTTAATTTATGCTTACAAACTGTTGATTTGACAAAGCCCATAACCTGAACCTAACATCTGTTCACTGCCTAAAATTAAAAATTGTCATCGGTCTTGTATGTGGTCATCTGTAGATTGCGTCTGGTCTATGACTGTGTTTGTCTCTATCTTTTATTTCATGGGACCTATTATTTTGTTTTTTTTTTCAATCTCAAATTAAGTTTAATCATTATTAATAATTGTGAGACAGTCAATAGTTGAAAAAAACAAGCCCACAACTAGAAAGTAAAAGAGCGAGGCGTTGAGGAGGGGACATCCCCTTTCATATACGGAATAATTAAATGCACAAATGCCTGAAATATTAAAATATATTAAAACTGCCTGAGTTATTAAAAAATAGTAAAAATCCCTGAATGTATCCGGAAGCCTCCCATCAACGAAAAAAAGGAAAAAATCCTTCAACTAAATATTTCGAAGGCAAAAAAACTTTTTTATATGCAAACTTGTTTGCTTGCTCCAAGTTGTTTCTTTACTCTTTTGAGTTTTGCTTTAAGTCGCTTTGCTTGTATCATTAAAACTGTGTCTTTCGGTCAAGCATTACTGAAACCTCTTTACTTTAAAACCTCTCAACTTTGAATTGTCCAACCTTTGACTCTTAATTGTTTTAAATTGACTCCATAACATCTCAGTTCTTTAAGCTACTGACACTACAAAAAGAAGCCCCTCCCCCTCTCTGTTTCTCTTTCTCTCTCTCTCTATCTTTCTCTCTCGCTTGGTGAAAATAAAGACCTTTTTTGTCTCTTTTTGAAAACAAATTAAATTTCATATTATTTTATTGGGTGTAGAAAGTAAAAGTATTATGGTATCGGATGTCTGGGTTTCTCTCTCTCTCTCTCTCTCTCTCTCTCTCTCTCTCTCTCTCTCTCTCTCTCTCTCTCTCTCTCTCCTCTCTGAGAGGGAATGTTTATGTTTTTTATTAGAGTAGTAAAAGTTTTGTTATTAGGAAGCTAGGAAATAATAGTTACCCTAGAATAGTTTTATTGGTGTCAGGGTCACTACCTAGATATTATTACAGTCAAAAACCTCTTTTCAGGGATTTTAATTGGTAACTTAAGAATAGAATTAGTTTCAGATTAATTATTTTAGTTTATGTTTTACTTATAAGACATCACATGAGTTACATATTAGTTGAATAAGGACAATGAGATAAATCTTTAAACTTTGGAGGAGAAATCCTCTTTAAAGGACAGAAAGACAAGAAAAAAAACATTGGAACAAAATTATCGCCAACTCCGTCTGGCTTGTATTTCCCCCCAGTCAGCTCTATTCTCTATACTGTTTTCTCTAAGCCTCGTAGAAATAAATACAGATTTTTTATTCATATTTTGAGAGAATACATGTTTCTTCTGATACAACAAATACATATATTGAGGTATTTCGAAATATGTATGCATACATATTTCTTTGTTTGTTGTTTTTTATCCCTTCTTTATATTTCTTTTTCTCCAATCGATTAACGTCCTATTTCTTTTCTAGGATACAAGAAATTAAAGAGCTGAGCAGTGGATTTCGCAACTTAGTATAAGCTTGCATACTGCTGCCGTCTTCTTGTGTAATGGCGTTCAGTTTTACAGTAAGACAAAGTAAGACATCAATCTACAGATGACCACATACAAGACCGATGACAATTTTTAATTTTAGGCAGTGAACAGATTTTAGGTTCAGGTTATGGGCTTTGTCCAATCAACAGTTTGTAAGCATAAATTAACTTAATAACAAGTTTGAAAAAATAACGAGAACAAACTGATTTAACAAAATTTATGGACAAGGAATATTAAAATTTAACAAACTGGTTAACGAAATTTTTTAAAGGTTTCATATGCCATGAATAACGAAGCCACTTGGGGAGGGCATAAACAATCCGGCAAATCTTCAAGTATTTCTTTAACAATTGACAGAGCAAAGGCTGTGTAGTTGAATCTCATAGGACAGTAGGAGAAACCCTTTACTCTGTCGAAGAATATCCAGAATTTTTGATGTAAAAAAATTTGTGTTTCTGGTGAATAATTGTGTACTAAAATGTGTCTCTTCAATGAATTGTCTAATATTCCACTCAAAGATTCGCTTACATAATCGTTTGACATCTTGATCAGAACGTTATTAAATCGCTTACATAATTATATGTAAGCGCTTACATAAAAGATTCGCTTACATAATGGTTAGACATCTTGATCAGAACGTTATTAAATCTGAAAGAGAAAAAAAAAACATGAAAATCTACAATTCCCAAAACCAGCAATCAGTTTTCTTCCGGAAAGTACTAGGATGGCTGAGAGTGTGTCCTCTTTTGAAAATAGGTTAAAGAATTTCTTAATGAATAGGGATGGCTGAGGGGGGGGGCTGTATTCTGTCTTTTGTCTTGTGTAAGGATTGGTTGGCGGTTCCCAAGAGGTTTATTTCTTATTTAGTTATATGATTGCATTATTATTATTATTATTATTTTTTCCATTATATGTGAGTGAGCTTTTGTTCAATATATATATGAGTGAATAAAATAGTGAGTCCTGCCACAAACAAATCTGTATAGATTTTCACGTAGTAGGTCTGTTTGATATGTTTTTTTGTGAATATTGATATTTAATAAAATTTTTGATACCAATAGAAAACGGAATTTGGATACCAATAGATACATCAAAAGAATCAGTTTTTAATGCTGATTTCAAATATATAAGTTTCATCAAGTTTAGTCCTACTTATCAAAAGTTAAGCGCCTGAGAAAATTTGGCTGATTTTCGAAAAAAAGGGGAAAAGACCCCCTAAAAATTATAGAACCCTAATGAAAATCACACCATCATATTCAGCGTATCAGAGAACCCTACCTGCGGAGGTTTCAAGCTCTTATCTGCAAAAATATGGAATTTCTTATTTTTTGCCAGAAGAAAGATCACGGATGCGTTTTTATTTATCTGTTTGTTTGTTTTCCCAGGGGTGATCGTGTCGACCCAGTGGTCCTAGAATATCGTGGGAGGGCTCATTGGAACGGAAATTAAAAGTTCTAGTGCCCTTTTTAAGTGACCAAAAAAATTGAGGGCAACTAGGCCCCCTCCCACGCTCATTTTTTCCCCAAAATCACCCGATCAAAATTTTGAGATAGCCATTTTGTTCAGTATGGTCGAAAATATGATAACTATGTCTTTTAGGATGACTTAATCCCCCAAAGACCCCAGGGGGAGGGCTGAAAGTTATGAACTTTACCCAATGTTAACATATAGTATTGGTTATTGGCAAGTATACAGACGTTTTCAGAGGGGATTTTTTTCTGGTAGTGGGGGGAGTGGGTCGGGGGTTATGTGGGAGGATCTTACCATGAAGGAAGTTTTCATGAGAGAAGGGACATTGCTATGAAGGGGTGCCGGATTTCCCAGCATTATATAAAAAAAGATCAGAAATTATATATAAAAAAACAAGTTTTTTAACTGAAAGTAAGGAGCAACATCAAAACTTAAAAAGACTAGAAAACATTACGCATATGATTGGGTTCATCCCCTAGTCAATACCTCTCTCTTTAAGCCAAAGATTATTTAGTACTTTCATAAGAGCTATTTATTCTAATTAACGGCATTTGTGATTAAGGGGTCATTTTTAAAGAATTGGAACAAAATTCGAAATTTGGCTTAAAGAGCATGGTATTGACTAGGGGGCGAACCCTCTAATATACGTATTAAAAATAGAAGAATATAGAGGTTCGTTACGTAAGTTAATTCGTAAGTTACGTATATTTATTACTAATAAAAACGTTCGTAAATAAAATTAAACAGGTTTCGAGAAAGCTTTTAACCAAATAAAAGTAAAATTAATATTCAATTTTTTTTTAATTATTCATGTACGGTGAGCCAAAATCAAAACCTGTATTAATTCAAAAACGTTCAAAAATTAAACAAAAAAACAAGTTTTTTTTAACTGAAAGTAAGGAACGACGTTAAAACTTAAAACGAACAGAAATTATTCTGTATATGAAAGAGGCTGTCCCCTCCTCAACTCCTCGCTCTTTACGCTAAAGTTTGACTTTCTCACAGCTCTTTTTTTTTTTAAACTATGAAAAACTTTAGTGATATATATATATATATATATATATATTATATATATTATATATATATATATATATATATATATATATATATATATTATATATATATATATATATATATATATATATATATATATATATATGTGTGTATATAGTTCAAGTTGTGATGAAAAATAAAAAAACCAGGGCTAATTAGAGTGAAGCCAAGACAGATTCTCTATGAGAGGCAAAGCTGGCCTAAGTTTATCAGATTTGTATATAAATAACTGTTTTTCCTTGTTTGTGATACCATATCATCATAAGGCAGAAGTAAGGTAGATAGGTATACAGTAAGGGCAATTGAGATGCTCAATCAGTTCTGAAAGCAATTTGACGGCAATTCGAGGCCAAAAAAATGATTCAAAATATGGGTACAGAGACATTCCTTTTTTACCACTGGGAGAAACTAAGGCATTTAGGTATTTCTTTTGTTGGGATTACCTATTTTGCAAATAATACCCCCAGTGGCATCAAAATGAAGCATCTATTTTTTTTTTCTAATCTCTGACGCAGCTAAACTAATCTGGAATTCTGTAAATAAGACAAGGCAAACAGGAAGCCAAAATAGTCTTTGCATGTAGTCGATACTATCGGGCTTTTTCGTCTTCGAGAAAAATGATTGCACTTGTGCTGTTGCTACATTATAAGTTTTTATTTTTGCTTCTTGCTTCAAGAAAGGATAAAAATGTGACTGCATTGATTTAGTAAGCTCGGAAAGAGCTTTTTGTAAAACACACAATGAATACGGGAGGAGAAACTTTTTGTCCTCTTCAGACGAATGGTGTACGCCTTGGAAGTCTCTTTGATAGGTCTGAAATGTACTCTTATTATTCTTTATTTCTTGAACTTTACCATTACCTTTTTCACCTGAAGGTTTGTCTTGTTATGATCCATACGTTATGAATGATTTGTTTTGGGGATGTGAGTAGTTTCAAACCCTTGACCCGTCATTTGACCTTTCTTTAAGTCAAAATACATTTTAAAAATAAGGTCATTAATTCTTCATTACTGATGCTTTCAGAAATCCTCTTCTCATTAGAACTAGCACACAGGCTTCATCACAGAGTGAAGTTTGAAGGTTCAATTCAAAATTGTTGATCAATAAAGCTTAACTTTTGGTAGATAAAACTGTAGATAAAACTGTTCCCATGTTCCTTGTGACAAAGTCCATCAAAATGATCCATCTAAATAGGAATAGAACGCAATCCTGATTAACTCCTGATTCAATACGAAACCAGCTACTAACCTCGTTTCTTACCTTAACCGCAGCAGTATTGTTCTCGTACATAGTACTTATTACTTTAATGTACTTATTTGGTATACCATGCCATGATAGCACCTTCGCTGAAGCTCTTTTATCAGCTGAATGAAACGCTTAAAATTGATAAAACTGTAGACTTGTAAAACTGTAAGACTGATAAAACTGTAGGTTAATGGAATAACCTGAAAATTTATTTTCCATAAAAAAAGAAAAAAAAATGAAAAAAAAATGATCCATTAACTGTCTTACTAATTATATTTTGGCAAGAGTATTGACCTTTATTCAGCCTTATCTGAAAACTTATTGGAACATGTGATTAAACACTGCATTTGAATCTTGTCTTAATTAACTTTAACGAAAATGACACCATCAGATTCAGCTAATTCATGAAAAGATGTCTAGTTGAAAAGCTTTTAGTTTTAGTTAATTTGTTTTCCCAATAATCTTTTACTTTTAATATGACTAGGCGATTTATGAAACTTACCAAGAGGGTAGAATCCAAGCTGGAATCGACCGCATGATAATCTAATTTGAATTCCAAGGCACGCCTTTTAATTAGTCATACCTCAAGAAATTTTCTAGCATACGTGCCTTCAGGCTTCTTTTTGAAAAAAATTATTGTTTCCTTCACTGATTTTAAAAACAATAAAAATTACCATAAACAGGAACTTTAGCAAAGTGATAAAAAAAAATTTAAGTTAATCAAACAGTTCGTGGTAACGAACTGTAAGTAAGGAGCGACCCGGCTCAATGGTAACCGAAACTCTAAAAAACGGAATTTTGATACCAATAGATACATCAAAAGAATCAGATTTTAATTCTGATTTCAAAAATATAAGTTTCATTAAGTCTAATCATACCCATCAAAAGTTACGAGCCTGAGAAAATTTGGCTGATTTTCAAAAAAAAGGGGAAAGACCCCCTAAAAATTATAGAACCTTAATGAAAATCACACCATCATATTCAGCGCATCAGAGAACCATACTGTAGATGTTTCAAGCTCCTATCTTCAAAAATATGGAATTTTGCATTTTTTGCCAGAAGAAAGATCACGGATGCGTGTTTATTTGTTTTTTTTTTTGTTTTTGTTTTTTTGTTTTTGTTTTTTTCCCCAGGGGTGATCGTATCGACCCAGTGGTCCTAGAATATCGTTGGAGGGCTCATTGAAACGGAAATTAAAAGTTCTAGTGCCCTTTTTAAGTGACCAAAAAAAATGGAGGGCAGCTAGGCCCCCTCCCACGCTCATTTTTTCCCAAAATCACCGGATCAAAATTTTGAGATAGCCATTTTGTTCAGCATGGTCGAAAATATTATAACTATGTCTTTTAGGGTGACTTAATCCCTCGAAGCCCCCGGGGGGAGGGCTGAAAGTTATGAACTTCACCCAATGTTAGCATATAGTATTGGCTATTGGGAAGTATACAGACGTTTTCAGGGGGAATATTTTCTGGTAGTCAGGGGTGGGGGTGGGTCGGGGGTTATATGGGAGGATATTTTCATGAAGGAAGTTTTCCTGGGTGAAGGAAAATTGCTATGATGGGGGCGCAGGATTTCCCAGCATTATTTAAAAAAAGATCAGAAATTAATTAAAAAAAAAAACAAGTTTTCCAAGTGAAAATAAGGAGTAACACCAAAACTTAAAACGAACAGAAAATATTACGTGTATGATTGGATTAACCCCCTAGTCAATACCTCACTCTTTAAGCCAAAGATTTTTTAGTACTTTCATAAGAGCTATTTATCAAACAGTTCGTGGTAACGAACTGTAAGTAAGGAGCGACCCGGCTCAATGGTAACCGAAACTCTAGAAAACGGGTTTTTGATACCAATAGATACATCAAAAGAATCAAATTTCAATTCTGATTTCAAATATATAACTATCATCAAGTTTAGTGCTACCTGTCAAAAGTTAGGCGCCTGAGAAAATTTGGCTGATTTTCAAAAAAAGGGGGAAAGACCCCCTAAAAGTTATAGAACCTTAATGAAAATCACACCATCATATTCAGCGTATCAGAGAACCCTACTGTAGAGGTTTCAAGCTCCTATCTACAAAAATGTGGAATTTTGCATTTATTGCCAGAAGAAAGATCACGGATGATTGTTTATTTGTTTTTTTGTTTGTTTTTTTCCTCAGGGGTGATCGTATCGACCCAGTGGTCCTAGAATATCGTGGGAGGGATCATTTGAACGAAAATTAAAAGTTCTAGTGCCCTTTTTAAGTGAAAAAAAATGAAGGGCATCTAGGCCCCCTCCCACGCTTATTTTTTTTCCAAAGTCACCCGATCAAAATTTTGAGATAGCCATTTTGTTCAGCATGGTCGAAAATATGATAAATATGTCTTTTAGGATGACTTAATTCCCCGAAGTCCCCAGGGGGAGGGCTAAAAGTTATGAACTTTACCCAATGTTAACATATAGTGTTGGTTATTGGGAAGCATACAGAAGTTTTCAGGAGGTTTTTTTCTGGTAGTAGGAGGGAAGGGTGGGTCGGGGGTTATATTGGAGGATCTGTTCATGAAGGAAGTTTTCATGGGGGAAGGGAAATTGCCATGAAGGGGGCGCCGGACTTGCCAGAATTATTTATTGGTTATTGGGAAGTATACAGACATTTTCAGGAAGGATTTTTTTCTGGGGGGGGGCTAGAGGAGGGGGTTACTCTGGAGAATATTCCCGTGGAGGATGTTTCTTTGGGGTAAGGGATATTTCTATGAAGGGGGCGCCGAATTTCCAAGCATTATTTAAAAAACGATCAGAAATTAAATAAAAAACAAGTTTTTTTCAACTGAAAGTAAGAAGGAACATTAGAACTTAAAACGAACAGAAATTATAACGTATGTGAGGGGGTTCTCCCCCTAGTCTATACCTCGCTCTTTAAGCTACAGTTTTTTTAGTGCTTTCAAAAGAGCTATCATTTCTAATTAAACAGTCTTTGTGATTCAGGGGTTTGTGAATAAAATTTTTTTTTAACTTTTAACGTAAAGAGCGTGGTATTGACTAAGGGGATAACCCCCTCATATACGTAATAACATATACGTAATAAAAAAAACAATAAAAAAACAAGCGATACGGCTCAATAGTAATCGAAACTTTTAAAAACGGAATTTTGATGTCAATAAATGTATCAAAAGAATGTGTTTATAATGCTGATTCTAAATATATAAACTTTATTAAGTTTAGTATTACTCATCAAAGGCTACGAGCCTGAGAAAATTTACCCGATTTTTTAAAGAGGGAGGAAACATCCCCTACAAGTGAAAGAATTTTAATGAAAATCACACCGTCAGATTCAGCGTATCAGAAAACCCTATTACATAAGTTTCAAGCTCATATCTGCAAAAATCTGCAACTTTGTATTTTTTGCCAGAGGAAAAATATACGAATATATATATATATATATATATATATATATATATATATATATATATATATATATATATATATATATATATATATATATATATATATATATATATATATATAAATATATATATATATATATATATATATATATATATATATATATATATATATATATATATATATATATATATATATATATATATATATATATATATATATATATAATATATATATATATATATATATATATATATAATATATATATATATATATATATATATATATATATAATATATATATATAATATATATATATATATATATATATATATATATATATATATATATATATATATATATATATATATATATATATATATATATATATATATATGGTGTCCAAGTTTTGACGGCCGTTTTATAGAAATACTCACCACTATTCAGGTCCTTTGATCCTACTGGCATTATCCACCTTTCAATTCGTTCCCTGGCTTGAGGAAGTTCAGTTCCAGTGTAGAGATTATTTTGAGGCTGCATTTAGTAGAATTGCGATAAACGCTACCCCATGTGGAACTCTAAAGACTTTACAGAAATTCCCGCGCGCTATGTTCAGAAAATGCTGACCGTGCTTACTTTCCTGTCCAACAGTTCGGGGAAGATCAATGGCAAGAGGTAAACGTTTCAGAACTGACCTTGCAGCCGTCTTGAGAAAGCCGTGACAGCGAAGCTTTATTTCCTCTTTCATCTCGCTTGGAAGATCAGCTTCGCTGAGTTCAGAAAGAAACAAATGCCCAAAGTCTACCTGGTCGACAGGAAGGTAGTAAATTAGAAACTCAAGGTTGACGTTAAGGGACACTGCAGACGGTCGAAGGATCCTGCGCAGGATGCACATGACCAAATCTTTCAGCTCTTGAAACAGACGAAATTGGTCTGCATTCGAATGTTGAAATAGTATTTTCACCCTCTGAAAGTCGGCCAATAGCGGTTTCAGAAAGACAATGTATAGACGGTTGCGCTTATCACTGTACATTTCGTGTAAAGTTCTTGCAGTATAGCACCGCTCTTTTTCCTTGGCGATGCGGAAATGTGTTGTCAGTTCGAGGTATTGCTCATCAACTCTACACACTGCGGTGTATCGTGACAACCAGCGTGTACTTGAAGGGGCCACAATTTTAAGGGGCGAATTTCCATGATTTATCAGCCTATATATCTGGCCGTACGCTTCCCTTCGCAACGGGCTTACGCTAAACCACTTGTACGTTTCCGAGAGCATGAATTCTAGGTTGCTCGGCAACTCTTCCACCGCCTCGGAAGCGCACAAGTGCAGAGAGTGGCAAACACATTTCAAAAGCTGAAGGTGGGGTAACCCATCTGCTTTCAGCAATGTAAATAGAGAGTGATTTGCGCCACACATGTTAATTGCCCCATTAGTACCAATACCAATCAGGTTTTTGAGAGGTACTTTGCACTCTGCAAGAAATTTTGTGAGTTCTGCATGGAGTATAATAGCTGTAGTTGATGGTACTTCAACCATTCCTAACGCAGTACACACTATATTTTTCAACTTCGGGCTGTATTATCGAATGCAAATACACATGAACTTCATTGTAGAGACATCAGTTGACTCATCCAGTATTAGAGAGTACTTAACATCTCCAATGTCAGCCACTATCTCCTTCAGGGTTTCAGGTCCAAGCACATTCTTAATGAGAGCGGAACATTTAGTTCTTTTTAGCCTCACCGATTCACCAATAGGCCCAGGAAATAAGTCTTTGATGATAGTAGAAAGATGGTCGATTGTTCTCACCGACGAGTGACAGGCTACATGAGCAGCCAAGACCAGCTCCGCTTTCCGCGAAGCCAAGTTCGTCGACGTGACTCCTAGAAAATTAGCATTAATTATTCGTGATTATTTCGGCTATGTTTCATAACCGATTGTTTCGGCTATGTTTCATAACTTTACTCTGAAAGGGGATATGGTTGGGGGAAATTTTTAGTCAACTAGTTGGAAAAATTAAGTTTTTCTGGGGAGAAGTTATTAGTCAACTAGTTGGAAAATGAAAGTATGGCTGGGGCAACATTTATTGTCAACTAGTTGGCAAATTTAGATTTTTCCTATACAGATGGGCGAAATTTTCAAACTAGATGACTAAAATGTTTTTAATTATAAGGAGATTGGATAGTACCATTCTATATAAGCTTATAAACTAATTTTTTTCCAATAGTCAAAGAGTGGATATCCATCAAACTTCACTTCTTGCATGTTTTTTACATAGTAGACAAGTACCAAAAAAAATTGTAGGATGGCATATCATTCAGCATAAATTTGAAAACATAAACATTTATCAAAAGTGTGGCTTTTCTCATAATTTTTTTTTTGGCAAAGTTGGAAAAAATAAGTACAGGAGTGAAGATAAAGGTTCTCCCCCTTGAAAATATGTTTATTAGGATTATTTTGCATATTATGAAGTAGGAATTGTTTTCTTAACATGTCTCCTTATGTAATGGAATGGTCATACATATACACCCTGTTTAGCCCAAAATGATTGGGCAAAGAGGACAATATTCAAAAAAAAAACTGGAAATTAAGATCTAATTATTTTTTTTCCAAAATTTCAACAGATGTAGCCTAGACCTTTCAAGTAGGCAAACTTCAGAAAATATTTCACAGTTCATATTATTGACTTACAAATAAAGTGAACATACCACTTGATGCCTTTTTGTGCTTTTAAAAAATATAATAATCATTTTTATCCCAAATGATTTTACCCTTACCCCTATAAATGCCAATTCAGGGTATATATTAGCATATAAGGGGTGGGTGGGTGTTGGTAAAGTTTAAACTTACCTCTCATTTGCATCAGAAATAAACTTTACCCCTGCCCCCTAATGTGCAAATATATACCCTGAATTGGTATATATAGGGGTGGGGGTAAGAGTTTTCTTTAGTATATCTTTATCCTTACAGTACTATATGGCTCATTTTTTAGTTTCCACAATCATTTTCACATGATTTGGGAAAATTGGCTTCATCTTTGCCCCTCCCCCTCAGGAATTTTATGAAATTACACAACTGCTTAAAAATAACACATGTGCTGGTCCTGGCTCAATACATACATCCTCATATCCTTAATGAATGTCAAACAGTCATGCCTCAACAACTTTTCTTGCCATTCAACTTATCATCAAATCTTTCCAGACTACTATTGGATTGGAAAATTGCGCATATTGTTCCCTTATTTGAGATTATTTGAAAAAAACTACGTTTTCTAAAGAGTTAAAGAGGCTGAGTTACAAGGTCGAACCTTAAAACGTACAGGGATTAGGAGGCACAGTTGGGGGGCTGCCGCCCCCCAAACCCCTCGCTTTTGCAGCCTTTTTTGTTAAGTTTTTTTAAGGTCACCTCCCGCTTTTGCTCTTGCGAAGAACTGGTTTGCAACACAAACAAAGCCTGCTGTAGATTTTTACCATAGATAGATAGATAGATAGATTTATTTTTTCCATATACCAGTAAAATAATTACATAAACAATCTACAAATCCCCACAAAGGCTCCATGGCCTGTAGGAGGGGGATTATGAAAAGATCAAATAAACATTAAACATTTAAACGCTTAAGATTTAAACAATATAAACATAACATTAATATTTAAACATATAAACATAAGCATTTTAACTTTTAACATGTAAAGCATTAGCTAATAAAAAAAAAAAAAAAAAAAAAAAAAAAAAAAAAAAAAAAAAAAAAAAAAAAAAAAAAAAAAAAAAAAAAAAGAGAGTTCACTAAATAAGCTTTATGAAACTACAGTGAATCACAACATCTATAAAAAAAAAGGAGAGTTCACTAAATAAGCTTTGTCAAACTACAGTGAATCACAACATCTATATATATATAAAAAAAAAAAAAAAAAAAAAAAAAAATTAAATGAAAAAAAAAAAACTATTGGCAGCAGGCAAAAAGTAAAGAAAATTAATCACATGAAAACAAATATTTTTTTACTAGTCTTTTGAAGGTGCCAAACGAGTGGCATTCTCGAGCCGAATCGGGAAGGGTGTTCCATGTCAAATGACACGCAACAAGAGGATTAAAATCGGATCTTATTGTTGGTGTATGGGGAATTTGGATATTTAGAGAAACTACGGAGTTGATAATTTGACCGATCAGATACAAAAGAAGACGTTAAATCTAAGGGGACCTAGGAATATCACCATGGAGCTGAAGAAAAGCGAAAGACGCACAGGAAAGAATATAAAGTTTTTTAATATCAAGTAACGGTTTAGTTGCCGAACGATTTACATCCTGGATAAGATTTATAGCTTTATCATAAGTATTCGAAAGCGGTTTGAGAAAAGAAGGGAAAGTAGACATCCATATGACTGAACAATAGGAAACATAAGAATGAATTAAGCTATGAAATAGGATTCTTAGAATGGGCCCTGGAAAGATATGTTTTAGTTTTCTTAGAATACCGAGGTTTCTGCATACCTTCATTTTAATCAAATCAATATGGTGTTTAAAAGATAAATTTTCATCTAGGAGGATACCTAGGAAACGGACATGGCCATCCTTTGTCTACTAATAAAGCCTTTGGATATATGAATTTCAGATAATTGAGGACAAGCCTGGGATATACGAGAAAAAACTAAAAAACTAGTTTTAGAAACATTTAAGGCAAGAGAGTTAGCATCAAACCAAATTGAAACTCTCTCAAAGAGGTCCACTAACTTTGTACGAACCTCATCCTCTGTTTCTCCCAGAAGTAATAAGGGTGGTATCATCGGCCAAAAGTAACAAGAGAATCCGAGGTATGCAAAACTATAGTTGTGGGTAAGGGAGACTGTTGGATGACATAGACGACAGCAATAAAGAGGATTTTTATTTCTAACTGCAAAAATTAGGTCATTTATATAAATTAAAAACAGTGCCGGCCCTAAAACTGACCCTTGAGGGACCCCCTGGTCAACACTTGATGGTGAGCGAAAAAGTGGATCAACAGAAATTATTCTACCAGACAAGAAAGACTTGAACCAATCAAACGCACTACCTCTTACGCCAAAATGAGAAAGTTTAAATAGAAGAACACTGTGGGTTAAAGAATCAAAGGCTTTACGAACATCCAGAAACAAAGCAGCAGGAATCAAATGGGAATCTATGGCAGAGTGAAGATAATTCAGTAAAAACTGCACAAGCATGCTCAGTCGAATGATTTGCTCGAAAACCAATTGAAAATTGTGAAAAAATCTTTAGAAGTAAGAAAATTATTAAGACGAGAAAGCATCGCCTTCTCAAATATTTTGCTAAACACAGACAACAAAGAAATTGGCCGATAGTTGGCTGGATCATTTCGTGTCCCCCCCTTATATAATATGATGACTCGAGCACGCTTGAGACTACTCGGGAAAATACCATGCTGAAAGGAGAGGTTAATAAGTTTTGTTAAGGGATAAATAATGGAAGAAGTATGAACTTAATTACTTTAGTAGGAATATTATCAGGGCCAAACGACGAACAATTTTTCAATCCCATAACAATTTTAGCTATTTCTTTCTCCGTCGCTGGTTCCAAAAACATTGACTTCATACAAGGTGGCCCAAGATAAGACCTGAAGTGGATCCTGAAGGAGAAGAACCAACAGCCGAAGCGGTCCTTTTACCAATATTCGCAAAATATGAAGTAAATGCATCTTGAACATTCAGTTCACCTTCGATGATTTGCCATCGAGATCCAAAAAAGAAGGGGTTGATGGAGACTGAAAAGAGGGCCTAAGCACAGAATTTATAACCTGCCAAGTTTTTCGTATATCTTTACCACAATCTGAAAAACAATTAAAATAATACTGGGACTTGGCCTTTCGACACACAGAATTATAAATATTCCTATAAATTTTAAATCGCTGAAAGCAAATAGCTTTCATTGAGGGGCTAGCAGACTTAAAGGCCCTCCAGAGATTATTTTTTCTCCTACAACTCCTAAGGAGACCAGGGGTCATCCAAGGATTTAGAGGAAAAGCATTCTTAGACTTACGATTAGAAGGTGAAACAGAAACAAATATCAAGAACAGCGTCTTTAATAGACTCATAAAAAGTATCAAATAAATTACAAAAATCAGAATCATTCTCAAAACCACCCCAAGAAATTTCTGCCAATCTTGACCTAAGAAGCATCAATTCCACTTCACCAAACCTAAAAGGCCTCTTACCAGACTCACAAGTCCTCTCAATAGTCAGTTTATCAAAACAGTATCTAGAGTAAACAGGGAAATGATCGGAAATGTCGCTCACTAAAACATAATTTTGGATCAAGGTGGCCGTACAGAAAATATTGTCAATCAGAGATGACGTACTCTCTGTTATGCGAGATGGGATGCATACAGAAGGTAAAGTACCTGCGGCAAGCATGGACGACAGAAAATCCAAAGATACAGAAGACTTTATATCCATCAAGTTTATATTAAAATCTCCCATAATAATTAATTCAGTCGACTGTTTTAGGATGGTATCCAGTAGATCATTAAGGGTGTGTAGAAAACAGTGGAATAGAGCCACTAGGAGATCGATAAATAATACCAACAATTAAATCCTTACCTCCACATTTAATATCTACGAAAAGTGACTCAAAGACACCTTCGATATTTCTGGATAAATCCATTCTAAGAGAATATGGGAGATTATTAGAAATATACAAAGCAAGACCACCCTTGGCCATCTTTTGTCGATTCAGTCGTTCCATTTTATAACCTTGCAAATCCAAAAGCATATCATTTTTAGAATCTAAAAAAGTCTCGCATAAACCAACAACGTCAGGTAGCCCATCAGAAACAATATGTTTTAGATGGTCAATTGAAGAACAAAGACCCTGGATATTCAACTGGAGCACTGAAAAATATCCATCCCGCTTGACAGCCTCCCTCAGACTAGAAACATATTTACTTATTACTGTGTGGTTCACTGTGATCAAATCACTGTTGACATGTCCGATAGAATTATTGATAATGCTTTAAAACATCTAACGGGTTATTTTCAAGCTCAAAAAGTCGTCCTACAACTGGGGCGTTTCTAATTTGCCAGTAAAAAAAAGACAATCGATTTTAGATATAGCATTAAATCATAAAATATACATGCAAAAAAAAAAAAAAAAAAAAAAAAAAAAAAAAAAAAAAAAAAAAAAAAAAAAAAAAAAAAAAAAATCTAAGCACAATCGCGAATGATCGAATCTTTCGTATCATTGATTGACCAGGTGGTTTGGGCCAAAATTTGCCCGCGGTCAGTCCATACATTAAATTTACCGAAGCAATCTCTTGCCGCATTCAAAATTTCACGACGCTTTTTTGTTAGCGATTCTGATAAAAATATTCCACTCTTTGCTAGTTTAGTCTTTTCTTTGAAAACAACTCGAGCTAATTCCACATTTTTGAAGCGTATTAGCACTGGAGACACTTTAGATGATCGTTAGAGTCATTCAAACTAAATCGATAAACATTTACAATATTATTAACTTCAAAACCAGGGACCAGCATCTTGTCTAATGATAACCGATATTTCTTTCTTTAGATCATTTCCAGGCCTCTGCCTTACTCCATTCATCACTAAGCAATCCAACATCTTTCTTGTTCAAAATCATCCACTTTCGATTCCAATGACAAAATCCTACTTCCAAGCTTTTAACCATTGCAAATAGTCCTTTGAGTGATTTTTCTATTTCTTGGAATTTTGGGTTGTAATCAATGGAAATAGCATCATGAATTTTTTTTACTATAATATCAATTGCTTGATTCGCTGTATCAGGGTCTGATAGTTTAGCCTTAACTTGACGGGAAATCTCAGCTGTAAGATTCACTTGTGTCCGATTAATTCATCCTGGGTAAAAGCTATTTTTTGCAGGATTAGGCTAGGTGCCAGTGAGTCTTCTGCAATAACGCTCGCTGGGTTTAATGCTAGATAAGTAGGTGATGACGACTTATAAATGTCTGGAAACGAATCTAATTCGGTAAATGCTTTACCAACATCTTTTTCCGTTCTTTGCGAGCACTAGGGTTATCCGAAAAGTAATTTCAAATTAGACTCTGAAACTTGGTGCTCAGAATGATCGCCGTAGCAAAAAACTGTATATCTCCATAATCCTTTAGCACCACTTTTGACTGCAAAACAATTGCTGGCCAAGGGGGGTAACTTTTGAAACTAGCGAGAACAATGTCAAAAGCTTGAATTTCGACATGAGCGTAGCACTGAAAATAAATAATTACTTATCTTTGAGTGGGCCAATTAATCCAGTAATTTGCAAATAATTTCAAGTAATTGCAAGTAGTCCAAGTATTTCAATGCACGATTCAGATGATAATAGTGCTGAATACTAATCCAAAGCCACAATCCATAAATAATCCTTAAGCCGTAATCACATGCAAGTCACTTGTGTAATCAGATTTTAGCTTAATAATTTCTTACGCAAAATCAATTGGCTCCGTGCCTAGGTTTATCCACAAGTAAAAAATTAATCCATGAGATGTACTTTTTATTTTAAGATGTGAAACTGGTCAGAGACTGAATGAGTACTCAAAAAACAACTATTGCATCTTTTATCGATGAGGGCTACCCCCCCCCCGGTTTTGCCCTTGCAAAGAACTGTTTTACAACAAAAACAAAGTCTGCTTGAATTTTTTACCATAAGAACACCCTATTGCATTTATTTGATTAAAAACCCTACTGAGAATTATTATTTTCCGTTTCCTCAGGAGATATTTCCCTAACCAATAACAAGCTATGCTGTGATGAACTTTAACAATTTTGAACAGAAAAACAGGGAGCAGAAGAAGGGCTCAGAATAAACTAGCAGTTCAGGTTCACTTATTTTACCATCATACATGATCACACTGAGTACATAACACTACCTGGCACAGAGACAAGTTTGTAGTTATAACTGTAACAGACTGAGTAGTCAACTTACTGAGAAAAATCATAGAACTTATACCATATTCTATTACTGAGCTGAAGACAATATGAACACACTACTTAATGCTTAATTTTACTTTCTTTCTCAATATACTAATTGTTATGACTTTTTAATACCTAACAACTTTCTAGAACTAACCCTCTCCTCTCCCTTTCTCTTTGGCAACAACTGAAATGAAAGAATGTATCCTTCACAACAGTAGTGGTTTGGGCATCATAATCTAGGGGGGAGTGAGGGGTATACCAAGGTATACAAAGTAAAAAGAATTTACCGTCATAAATTTAGGGGGTTAATTTACCCCACCCCCTGACTAGGTGTAGAATAGATGCTGTTCAAAACTCTTGCTATGAAGGGAATTATCTCTTCATCTGGTGATAGCCCAAAGGAGGACCATGAAAAGCACAAAGCTTTTGTATTAGAGTCATGGTTGCCCATAAGGGGAGGGGGCAAGGGGGGCGCCAACCCCCCTGGCTGAATGACGGTGTCATATATTTGTATTAATTTAAAATACTTTCCCCAGAATAAGTTCTCAAAGAAAATTAAAGAGCTCTATAAGCCAAAAATGGGCAGAAATAAAGTCAAATAATCTTCCAAACATAAAATAACCACAAATTACTATCAACAATTAAATGAAACTCAAAACTAACAGAAATTATAATAAATAGCCGAGTGAAACTCAAAACGAGCAAAAATTAACATTACTAGGGCTAACAACCCCCATGCCTTCTCAAGACCAGAACATGACTTAGGCTTCACTGAAAAAAAAATACCATGGATTGTCAGTTTAATATACCTAAACTGATATCTTCCCTAAAATAAAAAAAGGGTAAAAAAAGTGAGTAAAAAAAGTTGTTTACTTATTAAGTAAAAAAAGATATGAAAACATTTAAACATATTTTGTTTTCAGAAGTGCAAATTATGTTCTGGTCTTGAGAAGGCATGGGGGTTATCAGCCCTACTAATGTTAATTTTTGCTCGTTTTGAGTTTGAGTTGGCTATTCATTCTAATTTCTGTTCATTTTGAGTTTCATTTACTTATTGATAGTGATTTGTGGTAGTTTTATGCTTGGATGATTACTTGACTTCATTTCTGCCCATTTTTGGCTTAATGGAGCTCTTTACTTTTCTTTGAAAAGCTTGTTTTGTGGAAACAGTTTTTTAGATGAATTTCTGTTTGTTTTGTATTGACAAAGTCATTTTCATGACAAAAAATATTTTCTGTCTTTTTTTTTTTTTTATAAGAATCCATAGTTTGGCATAATTGTGGGGATTTGACTTGCTCAATATCCCTAAAGACATAGTTGCTGGACCTTTCTACTATGCTGAACATAATAGTTTATTCAAAATTTTGACTAGATGTGTTTGGGCAATAAATCGGCTTGAGAGACGGGCTGATTACCCTCCAATCTCTTTCTCCTCTTAGAATGGACCCTATAACTTTTAATTTTGAATTGAATAAGCTTCTTTAAATGTTTCAAGGATTCTTCTAACTTTTCACAAGGATTCTTTTACTCTTTTAACTTTTCAGCTTAGGTCGAATCTAAAAGAGTTAATTAGAAATCTTATCGGTAAACTCTGGCTTATAAATGTGGCCATAGACCATCCGATCACGTTAGTATACAGAACCGTTGGAGTAACCGCGGAAATCCCACCAATTTGGGGCCCAAGAGGGATCGTCCCCCTCCAGTAAGTGGCATAGCAACTCTTTGCGCTATTTTTGCCTTTGAAAGTGATGACCCCGCACAAAGAACCTCCAATAATATATATATATATATATGGTCAGATGGTCAAATACCTAAAATAAGTATTTTTACGTTATTTTTTAAATTGCAACCCATATTGTACTTTAACTTGAAGCAACAAATGAAGAACAACACTAAAGCACGAAACTGATGTAAATTTTTTAATGTTTAACAAATATAATTTTCTATAATTAAATATCGATAAGGTACACTTAATTAAGCAGACTTAATAAATTTCCCACTCTTAATTAAGAGTAGGAAATATTAGTAACGAGCCGACCCCCCCTAAATTCCTGGATCCTTTACTAACTTAACTTTTGGGGCTTTTAGATCAAAATAGAAAATACGTTTTATAGCTAGACAACAATCACAATTTTATCTGTCTGTGGGATTCCTAATCTAATATTGGTGAATTATCATACCAGAGAAACATCGTCTCGTCTTATTTCGTAACTAGTAAATAAGGTTACATTAAATTTGAGTTTTGGAATATCGTGTGATGATCTGATGCATTTTTTACTGCTAATTAACTAAAAAAACAAGTTTTTTTTAACTGAAAGTAAGGAGCAACATTAAAACTTAAAACGAACAGAAATTATTCCGCATATGCAAGGGGCTTTCCCCACCTCAACACCTCGCTCTTTACGCTAAAGTTTGACTCTGTCTCACAACTTTATTTTTTAAAACAATAAAGACTTTAGCGTAAAGAGCGAGGTGTTGAGGAGGGGAAAGCCCCTTTCATATACGGGATAATTTCTGTTCGTTTTAAGTTTTAATGTCGCTCCTTACTTTCAGTTAAAAAAACTTGTTTTTTTTTTTGTTAATTTCTGAACGTTTTTGAATTAATGCAGCTTTGATTTTGGCTCACCGTACATGAATAATTAAAACGAAATTCGCATATTAATTTTGCTTTTTTTTTGGCTAATTGGCTTTCCCCAAATTTTGTTCTGACGTAACTTACGAATTAACTCACGTAACGAATTTCTATATTCGTATGTTTTTATTACGTATATTAAGGAGTTCGCTCCCTAGTCCATACCTCGCTCTTTACGCTAAGGTTCGAATTTTGTCCGAATCACAAACCCCTGAATCAAAAAAGGCCGGTTAATTAGAATAGATGGCTCTTTTGAAAGTACTAAAAAAACTGTAGCGTAAAGAGTGAGTTATTGACTAGATGGCAAACCCCCTCATATACGTAATCATTTCTGTTCGTTTTAAGTTATAATGTTGCTTCTTACTCTCAGTTGAAAACAACTTGTTTTTTTTATTTAATTTCTGATCGTTTTTTAAATAATGCTGGGAAATCTGGCGCCCCTTCATAGAAATGTCCCTTCCCCTAAGTAAATATCCTCCATGGAAAGATCCTCCTATGTATCCCCTACTCTAAACCCGACCCCCCACTAGAAAAAAAAATCTTCCTGAAAACGCCTGTATAAGTAGTAACCGTACAATGCATTGAAAACTTACATTCAAACTTACGCCTAAGGCATAGATATGTGTGTAAGTTTTCAATGCATTGGACGGTTACCAGGGTCATTTGCAAAGAGGTAACATTTCTATAGATGGTATAGTAATTTGAAATATCATATGGAATTTGCTTGAAGGTATATACTTTGCGTACGCGCCCGTACCAAACAGGTTTTCTGGTAGTCCTATTCTACAGGTCATTACGCCTTTTGGCAAGAGGAACGAGTATAACTTGATTGGTGATTAGGATTTGAATAAAAGGAATAGTTTTCTTTACAATTCATATTAGTAAGAGAATTGAATTCAAAGAGAATAGTTTTTATTTGCAAGGATATTAGTGAAAAAAAAAAAAATGAGTGGTGCATTTACACTATTGGAGATTAATGATGGAACCGACAGCAGCAGCAGCAGCGATATACGAGTACCTAATGTAGCTGTGGAAATAACCGCTGGCTGTAGACTATGTCTTGAATGGGACATTATGTATGCGAGATACGTGATATCATTAAGCAAATTTAAGCAGGAGGAGCAGCTGTGTTTTGCTGGAAAAGTGAATATTCTCCATATAAATAAACTTCGGTCAGCATTAGATGTCCTATCGAAATATATTGATGAGAACAAAATGCATCAGTGAATATTACTATTGTAATTATGTTCAATAAAAATGTTTCTAAATCAATGGTATTTTTTTTTCTTTCTATAGTAGACATGCGTATATTTCATAGAGTAGAAAAAAGAAATTCTGTTTAGTCTGAAGTTGGTTGTGAGAGAGTTAGGACTAAAAAAAAATGGATAGATTCGAGAAAGATCGAGTCATGAGGAATCTAGTTCATATGGAAAAACATTTAATTCTAGATGATGATTTTCTAGAGTTGTCTATTCAAAGGAAGATATTTTCTCGAGGAATGCTTGTCGATATAATGAAAACTGATTCTCCATCATTAGACTATTGTATGAAGCTTCTACATCGTGGTCCAAATGCATTTACACAATTTATTGATATATTGATCACGACACGACAAAATGATATTGTGGATATGCTTTTAAACATTAGTTTAGAAATTTAGGACTTTTTTTCATAAGAAAGATGGTGCTCAAGGATGATTTACTCCTCTCTCTCTCTCAGACATTATTTTTTTGTTGCTAGCTCAGTTTCATTGTGGCAGTGAGAGCGTTAACACTTGACAAAATGTTCCATACATGTCCGTTATGTATGTACACACAGGGCAGCTGGTCATCATGTGAGAATTGCACAATGATTGAGGAGTATGATGAAAAGTGTAGATTATGCAACCCGTGTAAATTGCACAGAGGATATGCTGTACAAATTAAAGGTTGTAATTCCTGTCTTGAAGAGGTGTGTGACTCTCATCCTAGAGGTCACCTATGCTCCAATTGTCATTATGATAAGTGCAAGCAGTGGGAGAGTACATATCCCGGTATGATTGGAAAGAATCCTAACCGTGATTTTAGTTTATTGCTACGAGATTGGTATCGTCGTGGTTTTAGATTGTTCTGGGAGGAGGAACCAGGTCAACGATTCAACTGTTGGAACAACAAAAGAATATGGTTTCTACGTCATCGTTGTGAAGACACTGGGTGTTATGATTATAAGCCCACTGATTTTTATTTGGCTGTGACGGAATGTGATTCGACACTTGAGGACACTGTTTGTGAAATTGCTTCAAATAGGCAAATTGAAACATGTGAATTCTATAGAATGAATGAGAATAGTATCATTGACTATACAAAGAGATATGACAAGAGTGAAGTCACGCTCTACTGTAGAAAATGTGACCCTGACATTGCACTACATCAGGATCAGTACACTGTGAATTCAGATAATCTACCTGCACTAGTTGTTGTCGACAAATACCTAGTAGTGGATGAAATCTAAAGAGTAGAAAAGTCGTTTTTATCATGTATATAATTTTTTTTTTATTAATAAACAATTTCACATACATCTTTAGAACATTTTATTCTTAGGGCACTAAAATCAATATTAAATACACTTGTAAGTATATTCTCCACTAGAAAGTCGTTCAATTGAGGTAAGTCAACGTAGATGTTGAGAAACTGCTTGTAGGTGTAGCCACGACATCTGAACATGAAAAAGAGTAGTGCATGAAAGCCACATGTCTTAGTCGCTAAATCCTGTACTCTTCGTTGATTTTGAATAATGGTTTTCCCACTGCTTTCAATAAAGTTGCTGATGTATGGAGCGTAGAATTTATACGATAGGCCAAGAGGATCAAAAAATTCAATATTCTTCGCTGTTTGAAAGATGCTTAGCCAATGACCGGTCTTCAAAGTCGACGGACTGCTATTAACAATGATCAGGGTATTGTTAACACTTGGAATTTTTTCAATGAAGTCCGAAGGTATGCAATAGGACTTGTACTGGGACATGTATGGATCCATACTAAATACGTTGATTATTTGGTTTGTGTTCATGGTGCTAGGTCTAGTAGAACACTGCCGTCGGGCGTGATTTCCCAATAGGTTTCAAATTGACTCAGTGATATTAGCGTGATACTCTCAGTCAGAGCATTGGCAAATGTACACTCTAAACGTACATTCCCTGTTCGTACTATGCTCATATCCTGTGTGCCTGACAAATCCAAAACAATAACCCCATGATTTTTTGAAAACATTGAATCGGTTATTCCATTTTCAAATAGTTGAGAGTCATGATCTAGGGATTGCATGGTCAACTCGTACAGAGTTCTATAGGATTTTTTGTCAAATGATAGAGTGTACAGTGGAATACCATTCACTTTGCACACAAGGCTAGATAGACCGAAAAAATTAAAATCATGGGGGGATTCAGTCCAGGATCCAACGGCACTCCCACTCTTCACAAAGGCCAAAGCCAATTTTGATGGGATTTCTCCATTGATAAATGATGAATCGCTATAGCTACGAGAGCCGGTGGCAATGTGACGTTGATTGGTGATTGTATGGGGGACAAGAAGTTTAATGTTGTTGCCATTGGCTCTTAGCTTTTCCACTGCCAATGCAACAGAGCTCATAACCTGTTGTTTTCGGACGTGGAGAATTGCCGATGTGATAATGACATTTGCATCGGGTGCTGCAGGAAGTGTTTTTCTCAAAATAAAATTCGATGGTGCCATCTGTAACTTTATGTCAATCTTGACATTGGGGGGTAGCCATTGGGATATATTGAATATCTCATGATTTAATTTTCCAACTAGATGATACTCCTGGGTCACTGCAGTAGTCAACTCACCGTCAGTATCAACACCTGTTCGATATTCATAGCCCAGCGATTGTCCTCTCATCTCCTTGTATGCCTTTGGCGTCATCATCATAAATTGTATGTAGCTTGCATAGTTGGATAAATTATTGCTAGTGCTCACCAATGTTCCATTAATAAATACATTAATTTGTTTGAATAGGTTGTGTAGAATACAGTTTTCATAGGAGAGACCATCGCCGGCATTTGGAGTTGTATTATCTGACTTTTTCTTCACCACAACATTTAAATCAATAAATGTTGACGACAAATCAATGAAATAGTCTTCATTGGAAAATATTTGAAAGTGTATATTTTCCGAGAGGGGTTGTTGAGGGTGAAATTGTTCATAGTAGCCATACTTGACGCTGACATCAACATTTTCAGCATTGAATAGATTCAATGAGGAACTGATTGATGGATATGATTCCTTGTGGGGGAGATAAGTCATCTTAAGAGAAGAAATCCTTCTTTGATCTAACAATCTTTTTCTTTTTCTTCTTCTTCTGTTGCTTATTGGACTTCGTTGTTTTATTCCTCAAAGTCCTTGTTGATGTCCTTTGCTTCCTGCCTGGGTGGAGACTGATGAGTGAATGACGCGAACGCATCCTTTTCAATCCCTCCCCATTTTGTCTAGATTTTAATTGTTCACCAACGGCTCTTGCTGAAGATCTAATATTTTCCTTAACACTCTCCTTGAAATTCTTGCCCGACCCCCAGTCCTGTAGTGTGGAGGCAGCAAAATTTGATGCAGCAGGTACAAGATATTTTCTGGCAAGGGGTAGTGCAGAACGAAATAGCCTAGCAAACCAGCTACCAAGACCATAGCCAGACATTGTAGTACGCCCCTTGTAGTAGTCCAATCCATTGCCTATTTGACGTGGACTCAAAGCACCAACATAACAGTCAATATCGGGACAGACAAATGGAATTCTTCTATTGTTCATTTTTTAGGTTATTGTACCGTCCTTGTCGTTGACAATGGGTCGAAAATGACATGTAATCACTGCTAAGCCTTTTGAAATTGCTATTGGATCACCTAATTCAGTTCTTAGTGTTAACTGACAGAGTTCCAAATAGGAAGTGTTTACGGGAATATACTGAAGATGCTTTATATTGTAGTGGTGAACATGTTCTTGATTGGTTTTTCGTTCAAGAACTCGTAGGAGGGGAACATTTGAATTACCAACCCGAGATGTTTCCACAAATGAAGCGTAGAGAAATATACAAGTGTCCGTGGAGAAGCTGGGTGCATAGTCTGCATAGATAACATGGTCACTACCACTGAAATTTTCTGTCTTAATAATACGGTTTTTAAAACCAAGAACCTCACGTAAATTCTCATTGAGGAAAATTCTTTCATTCTCAAATGGATTGGTAATATAAATTCTCCTTTGTTCCGTCGAGTAATTGAAAGTGAAACCACCTTTTTTTCGACTTGCAATTTTTTTGTTGATAACTCGACACAGTTCATGCATGTTATTGTATTCCCTGTAGGGGATGTTAGCAATAGGGTACTGATTAGAGTCAAAAGTTGCCATTGCACCTTCATCACCGAATTCAAACGGTCGTATTTTTATTTCATATTTACGATCCTTTCTCAGGATGTCATAGGTATTTTTGAGAATACAGTCGACAAGAGCCACTTCATATGCACCGTCAAATTTGATGGCGGGGGAGAGTTTTGTCCAAAAATCACTTGTCGTATTCAAGTCATTGTAGAGAGGATCGGAAACGTTGGACATGAAAGTTACATAGAAATCATTGGACATTGTCAATATCTTCAACACCGATCCAAGAATCAAAATCAGAGTTGTATCCTAGCCATCGAACAAGTAACTGTTTCTTACCCCCGCGAGTACGTGTCTTTAATATCTTTTCAATTTGATAGATTTCACTGGCATTTTTAACTTTTTGTAGTTCATAGTCATAAAAGCCGCCGAGAATCTCTTCATCTTTGGTATCACGCAAACGATAAGTTATGGGTTTAGTGTCTAGGATTTTTGCCACTTTAAAAAGTTCGGTGGACCATAAGTAATTCCCCTTTTCAAAAACATTAGTTGTTCTATTAATTCGAACAGTATCACCAACATTGAATTTATTTTTCTTCTTCTTGACAGCCGACGATTCATTGGAATACTGTTTAAGAAAGGTGTCAATTGTATCATGATCAGAATGATGAACTTCCGTTGGCGTAGAGTTGGACAATGATCGATGAGGTCGTTGATTATAAATCAACATGATTTTATCAAGATCACGAATAAAAGCCGATGTATTTTTCAATGTACAATATCTTGAAATTAAAAGTCGAATAGTTCTTATCAATCGTTCGGCCAATGCAGCCTTTATAGGACTGTGACTATGATAGAGCAGTGTACTATATTTTTCTAGTACTTTTGCAACATGAGGATTAACAAATTCACTACCACGATCCGTTTGAATTTTTTTATATGAATCCTGTTGGAGAATACTTTCAATGGCCTGAGCAACTTCAACACCTCTCTTTGATCGCAATGGAATTGCATATGCATAACGACTATAAACACTGATTGCAAGTAGAATGTACTTGTACGGTGTATTGTGACGCCGTTGAAGCTCATCTAGAGTCAGGAGATCTGCTTGCATTATATGCAATGGGTAAAAGGCTTTAGTTTTTCGATATTGATTGGCACGAAGTCTATGATTTCTATGCAGAGTGTAACTTGATTCATTTTGTAGATAGTCTTGTACATTTTTAGTGGGAACACCAGTGACTTTGGAAAGAGTTGTGGGGGAACTTAAACTCCCCACCTCACCAATATTTTCATAAACACCTTTCAGAACTTCAACCATTTTGAACGTAAACACGTTGTGTAACGTCCGCTACCCTTTTGTATACTGGCCGTTGGTGGTGGTGGTGATGATGACCTGATACGTCTTCGCTTTTGTCTAGCTATCAGCGGTGTGCTAGTATTTTCCAAAATTGATTTAAAATCTTCTTCTTCAAGTTCATTTTTTAATGGTGTCAATGTTGTTGTTGATGATGATGATGACGATGATGCATGTTCATTTAATTTTTTTAGAATTTGTCTATTGCCAATAAGACTTTTGGGGAAGTTTAATGTATTTAGAAAGTTGTATAGATGAGTGTCAAATGATAATAGTCCTTTACGATTTGTAACCATATCATAGATTAAATCAAGTAGATTATAGCTCTTGCCCTGAATTATAATCCCTGCCCCATTGCTCTCAACTTGAATGTGATCACTTTCCAAGAGATAGGCTAGGAGTCGTTTACTTTGTTCACGATATGAGTGGGGCATTAGATTTCCAATTTTCAATACAATCGAATCCAATTCCTCCTTCTTCAATTGTGTTCCAGCAACACCAGCAGAATGCTGAGGAGATGATTCTTTCTTGGGGTCAGCAGCAGCAGCAGCAGCAGTGGGCTTCGAGCGATAGGACTTGTGTTTGTCCACTCGACGAAGTGCATCTTGAAGTAAAAGCAGTTTTTTATCATCCTCAATATTTTCATTGTCAAGGAATTTACTCAGATTGTTCTCAAAGTGTTCGACGGGTGAGAGAGCGAGTTCTATTGGAGTCAATTTATAGGGTTTTGCCATTCTCTCTCTCTTTTAGAGAAAACTGTTTACAAGTCCTGCAATTATTGGCAGTAAAAGTGTGAAAAAGCTACCGCCCGCCTGAAGAAGTCGTTTCCTTTTGAAATTCTTTCCTTTCTTTTTAGATGCCAATGTACGTACAATGGAACGATGTTGCTTTGCCTGTTGCTTAACTACTTCTGGCACTTGAACATTACCCTCGATCAAATTTAAACAAAGTTCGGATATTAGATTAATGAAATCGTTGTCAATACCGTGTTTGAGTATTGCTTTCCTAAGCGGAGGTTTTGAAGTGCTTAGAACTGAAAACAAATGTCTATTTTCATGTAGTTTCTTCAGTGTCATGATAGCAACTAATAGGTCTTTTTAGTGTTCACGGGGAGATATACTGTAATTTCATTGTCAAAAATATCTGTGACTACACGTAGATCCTCGGGTGTATTTTGATTAAGATCCAATAGGATGTAGCCGTAGGGTTTATTAGTTGCCTGATTGTATGCTGAGAGCAGAAATTTGGGGGCTCCCGGATAGATTTGTTTATTGAGAGTTATTAGCGAGCTAGAATCACGAACAACTCTGTAGATGATATAGTAGGTGCAGTTCAATGCAAGTGTTCGCATACACTTGCTCTGATGAAAGAGATTGTGTAGAACCAGAGTAACGGAAATCTGTTCATGATGAGAGCGAACAGTGAACAGTTGTAGCATTTCCTGGGACCATTGTTCAATAGATTCAGCCAGATCGTCAATGATCAACCAAGAGTTTTGTTCAATAATGCTGAAAACATCAAGTCCCTGTATGAATTGTATCTGCACCAACCCTGTCGTGGCAGCAATTGCTTTTATTTTATCATATGACTCCTGCCAAATACTATAGCAATAGTAGATTTTTTTCGGCTTTTCCACAAACATTTTATCACAATTTTTAATTATTTTAGTTAAGAGTGTTGTTTTGCCCGACATTGACGGTCCACACAGAAACGATCTGAATGGTGTTTTAAATTGATACATGTTCCCCTCAACAGTTCACCTGGACAACTAACTGTAGACTATGGCTGTCTGATGACTAAATAATTTCCCTATTACTACTACTCCGTTCAAGAATAATAATAATAACGAGAAGAAGAAGAAGAATAAAGAATAATATTTTCTTTTATTATATACATAAAAAAGGTGACAATACTTTAAAAAATAAAAATACTACATTGAAAAAGGCACATTAAACATGAATAAAAAAAAATACACTTGTTTTAAATTTATTTATAATAAAAAAAAATACAACATTTACATAACCACTAGAAAAAAAAAAACAAACACTTAAATAAATACACTTTTTTTCTGTTTATTTTTTATAAAAAATACAACATTTATTGGAATAATGCGCACTTGAGATATCACTTTTACTTACAACATTTTAAATTTTGGGGTCCCCCCTCCCCCCGGGGGCGGCCGCTGCGGCGGCCGGGGGCGGGAAGCGCCGGGCGCCGGGGGCCCGCTGCGGCGGGCCCGGGCCGGGGGGCTGGCATTAAATACTGGAAATTGATCTGCCTTGCAAACACACACACACACACACACACACACACACACACACACATTGAAAATTGATTGTGATAGAAAAAAAAGAATTAAAAAAAAAACCTAATTACCCAAAAAAAACCTCCCACCCAATTTATACTTTTTTTTTTTAGTGAATTTAAGTTAATTTTTTTAGACCGAGTTGTTTTCTGTACTCTGTACATTCAACTCGGTCTGAAATTAAATAATGACCGTGTGGCAATACCTTCACACCATCCTCAAGTACATAGACTTTGTCCGATATGGTAGACATGGCGTTTTTCTCAACTCTAACTGTGTAGTTTTTAAATTGTAAAGAGCGAATCGCCATGACTTTCGCCCTTGGCACTAAACTACGTTCCACACAGTTTCTATACACACTCATGTCGAAATTATTTTTTACAAAGTGTGTAGGTACCCCCTTGCAAACTTGTTTGATATCCTTGCCGTGCGTTTCCACACAGTATACCTTCGGTCCAGGAAACACACCACTGGATATCAGATCGCTACCCGTTTCAGATTTTAACATTAACAATTGATTTGGGGCCTGGCGTTTCACTAGCTCTGGGTAGAGGGATTCGTTCCAGTTAGTGTAGTCCATTCGTGAGCTAATGTACTCGCCATTTTCCAAATCATTCAATAGATTTTCAGTTTTGACTTTTAACAGGAGTGAATCAGTGTCCCCGTAGTACACTTGAACTTGTCCCTCAATCGGCCACTGTACCCTACATACATTATAATAAAATGACAACATGAGTTTCTTGGATATTTCAGTTATTGCACTTCCGCCTGCAATATTTTTATTTAATACAATGTTTCTTTTCTTGCGATGTAGGAGAACCATATTGGAGTCTATGATTGTGAACGATGTGAAGTTTGGATCCGCAATGATTCGAGCACAATCTTTGGGGTTGGTTACAATGTCACATCGACTTCTGTGTCGTACGCTCTCGCACATTTTACCGAAAGCTGAGTTCAAAATGAGTTTATAGACTTCTTTTTCAACTTTCGTTTTCGCTTGTGAACGCTTACTGACAAAGGTGTCAATAAACGTTTTCATGTAAGGCTTTTGATCAAATTGGAGGGCTCTATGAATCTTTGTGACCTTGAAACCATTGGACACCATCCATTTCAATAGCACGTGATGAACAACGATATTCTGTTTCGGGTTGAGATCGGCAATTAGTTTTTGTTTTGAAGGTACCCAGTGCATACTCCCGTCCTCTACTAAAGATAAATTGTAGGGGCTCAGAGAGTCCCTACCCACCGGTCTATTTATGCACGGAAAAACAAAGTCTTTTACCGAGTCATGGATTTCCATGGGTATTTCACCGTCAATTTCAAAAAACCATCCCTGTGCCCCATTCTCCTCAACACTGGCAATGTCGGGGAAATTCGAAGCACAGGGATTGTCAAGCCATTTATAATTGCCACACGGCAAACAGTAGTGAGACATTGCCGATGGGTAAAGAGAATTCATATCCAAAAAAACTGCGTCCGACTTTTCATCGGTGTGCTGTCCACTCGGATCAGTTTTCATGATACGATCCCCGTGAAAAACATACCCACCCCTCATTGATCTCTCTACAAACAGATGCTGATCCACATCGGCGATCAGACCTATTTCTTCTTTGCTGATTTTAAGTATCAAGTCCATCACCAAATGGGGAGTGGAAAAATAATAACCTAAATCCAACCCAAATTCCCCATAGATTTTATCCGTATTTTTGCACACAATATCCAGAAGAGTGAGTACGTCACTGGCCAAGTAAAGTTTACAATAATCCCACCCATTTTTACATCCGCCCTTTGCCCAAACCCTCTTAGCAAATTCGTAGTCGCTAGTGGTGCACTCACTCTCAGTAAGAGAATTGTAAAAAGCTTCAATGGGCGGTAGTGACACCTCATCTAGCCTCGAGCCAGAGTTGTAATAATCATATGGATATATACCCTTACACGTTAATAAATCATACATTTCATCATCGGGGAAGCGCTGTTTGAGGAGGGGGAAGCTATCAAAATTGTCACTTTTCTGCACCTGAATCAATTGACTTAAAGATTTGGGGAAGAAGCTGAAAGAGTCTAAAAAACGGATTTTATTCAGGCACGTGTTACCCTTGTCAACTGTTTTCCACATGAATTCTAGCAGCAGTAGCTTCTCCGATGATTTGGGTATGATATTATATGAAAAAGAACCATCTATCCATGCGTCATCTACAACTCCCCCTTGGCAATGCGGGCCAACGCCGGAAGAACAAACTTTAAGTCGTAATTGGAATTGTGTATAAAAACAGGTACGAAATATTGTTGTCTAACGTTTAAATTGCATGACTGGTGTGCTACCCCTCTAAAGTTACTCCCTCCCGATGTAATTTCCTGCCACAAATGATCATGGTCGATCACCTTCCTCCTCCCCCCATTCCCAACACCATCATCAAATTCTCCCTTGCAAACCCAACACATTTTACGATTTTTAATGGCCACTATGTCATCTGGTGATAGGACCATAGGATAGTTTGTATAACGAAGGCGCGAAATTGCACCGTTCGCTGTTTTGACTAGACTGACCAATGCCGAGCGCATGCAGTCTTCACCGTCACTCAACATCTCAACTACCTCCAGCACTTGCATGGTATTATTGGAATCTCGTTGCGCGTGAGCGTAAGAGACCCCTATGGCTTCATGTATTTTAACATGATTTGAATTTGACGGATCGCACACGTCTGTCAGCTTAGCCTCGCAGTCCAAAGCGATCTTATTGCTCTGCAGGAGCGTGTTTTGAAAATTTTTAAAACGTAAGATCGCTCTATCTCCGCTTACCGTCTCCACAGCCTGGTATCCATGACGTTTACAGTGTTTCATGTGATGCTTTAACTTTAAATCAGAGCGAAATCTTGAGAGGCATGTTGGACAGTAATAGCATGCACCCCCACGCCCCCCTTTTTACCCTCACATAGAACCCTACTAATATCCGTAATTGGATTGAAATGACCAATTGAATCGGAGTCTGTGGGTGGGGTGTATAGAAGCCACACCCAATATTCTACTGATTCAATTGAAGGAGCCCGCACTGGAAATAATACACCCTTCTTATCGGAACGCTGACCCTCTTCAAATTCTGTTTCATACTGTAACACCGTGACACCAATCTTTAAATGTGCATTAGCCCGCTCAAAAATATCTATTCCTTTTAGTGTCACGGGATATTGACCATTTAAACAATTAAAATTTACTTTGGGGAACTTTGAACCCTCCCTACCATTAACTGCCATTTTGTCCAACTTTTTCTTAGATGCATCTTTTGAAGTGGTCTGTATGCCGCAATTAAAAACGCATACTTGAAACACTGCAGCCTCGTATCGAAACAGATTCGTTGTATCCCCCTACACCCCTCTAAATCTGAATGATATTTTAAAACTATAGCCCTCTCCCCAGCCCACCACCTCTTACAATAAAATCCTTTTTAAACCTACAAATGTTAACATTTAAACTTTCAATAAATAAAACCACAGATCCACTACCCCCCTCGTTATAATTTTCCCACTTACTTTGAATACTATTGGCCCAATTTAGAAAAACCTCCCCATAATTTGATAAATGCGGGTGTATTGCCAACATCTCTGTGTGCAAGTATTTCGAATACATCTCACCCGCACTTTCATTTAAAAAAAATATTTTTAGTGCTATTGATGCTTTTAAACTGACCCCCACTCCCCACACCCCCATTTGTTGTTCAAGAATGGCTCGAATCTTATCAGTATATGAATGTGTAATGGCCAGGGGATCTGTTATTATATCCCCCGACACTAGAGAGTTGAAAGGGTCACCGAATTTGGCGCTGTAGACCAATGTGTGATGCAAGGCAGAGTTGGAGAGAAAAAAATCCGGAAGAGGGGATACTGTTGCTGTTGTATTACTACTACTTCTATCTATAGCATTAAGTGGAGTGGTGGCGGGTGACAGAGAATTGTCAATAACACCACTCCCAGTCTGTTCAATCATATTGGAGGGATGTGGCATGAGGTCCCCTAGCACATATTCCAAGGTGTTTGGGGACAATTGGTCGAGCCAGCCTGTATTGTCCTCTGATGGAATTTCGTTATGAGGACCCGGTTCAGATTTACTTGTAACATCATCATCTAAATATTCACGCATGAAACTATCTGTCCACCCCGGATCCTCAAGCATGTCAATATCACAGCTTAAGTCATCCAGGCTGGCCATTTCCCCAAAAACATCGTTAAGGAAGCCACTTTCCCACTCCATATTCTCTAGGACCAGTGTAGCTTCATCCCTGAACTCTGCTGGTGGTGACAGAATTGGTCCTGTAAATATAGTTGCTTCATCACTCAATGGTGTCGCTGGTGGTGGTGCTATATTTTTAATCTGTAGAAAAAAAAGTTTTATTTTTTATGTAAATTTTTTATAGTTAATAAACTTTGTCAATTTCTCATAGTCATTGTCCCACTAACACTACCACCACCACCTGAACAATTAAAAGAAGAAGAAAAAAAAAGTTACATTGTCTTATGTCTTTCATAATGTCAACTGAACATGTTAAAAAATATATATTTTTTTTTTTTAGTCGGGAAAATGTAGTCTTATTCTTAGAAAAAATTAATGGTTTTATTCCAAAAATTTTTTTTTTTTAAACAAAAATGCAAAATATGAGTCCAATTCGATTGTTTGAGCCTCTTCATTATAAGTGTCAATGAAATTTGACCATTGTTCAACTGACGCAGTATGCTGTACGAACAATTGCTCCTCGGCTTCAGTTAATGGACACGAATCCCATATGTCGAGGGTTGGTGGTGCTGTTACTTTCTCAATAATCCGTATTTTCCTGTTTCTTTTGCCAACGGTTTTGTTTGACCTGGGCTAAATAAATTCGAATATTGAATTTTTTAAAAGTATAAATGCCACAAAAAGGTATTTTTCAAAAATAGGGGGCAATTGCTCCTTATATCTCAATTGTCACCACTACTATCCTAAGCTCCTGCTGGAGCTAGCTTCGAATATTGAATTTTTTAAAAGTATAAATGCCACGAAAAGGTATTTTTTCAAAAATATGGGGGCAATTGCTCCTTATATCTCAATTGTCACCACTACTATCCTAAGCTCCTGCTGAAGATAGCTTCGAATATTGAACTTTGTATTTTTTAAAAGTATAAATGCCACAAAAAGGTATTTTTTTTTCAAAAATAGGGGGCAATTGCTCCTTATATCTCAATTGTCCCCGCTACTATCCTAAGCTCCTGCTGAAGCTAGCTTCAAATATTGAACTTTGTATCTTTAAAAAGTATAAATGCCACAAAAAGGTATTTTTTCAAAAATAGGGGGCAATTGCTCCTTATATCTCAAATTGTCACCACTACTATCCTAAGCTCCTGCTGAAGATAGCTTCGAATATTGAACTTTGTATTTTTTAAAAGTATAAATGTCACAAAAAGGTATTTTTTTTTTTTTTTTTGTTTTTTTTAAATAGGGGCAATTGCCCCTTATATCTCAATTGTCACCACTACTATCCTAAGCTCTGCTGAAGATAGCTTCGAATATTGAACTTTGTATTTTTTAAAAGTATAAATGTCACAAAAAAGGTATTTTTTTTTTTCAAAAATAGGGGGCAATTGTCCCCACTACTATCCTAAGCTCCTGCACAACACTGTTCAAATAGAACAACCTCAAATTCTTTCTCGAAAACACCTAAGTGTTTCAATGAAATGATCAAAAACGGCTTCACCCAAATAATGTTTCTTAACATTACTGCGAAGACATATTTGGAAATTATCAAAAAACCTTTTTCCCTGTGTAAATTGCTTATTGAAGATATACATCTTGCTATTTAAAGTCCGCTTTGCATGCGACCCCACTTAGAATTCAAATCGGATTAAAAAGCGATGGTAGATCTGATAAGTAGCGGATGTATGCAAATGCATTAGGACAAAAATACCAGTCTAAAAGTGCGCGTTAGCTGTATAGTAGCAATTGTTTTCACTTTCGTTTTTTCAAATAGTTAGTTTTTTTTTGTCTAAAAGGAATATTGGAATTATTGCATTAGAATGCATCTTGGATAGAAGTTACGAGGTAAGGTTTTTTTTCGTTATAGAAATGCATGATAATCATTCCTTTATACATATACCAGCTAATTTGGTTAATGAAAGAAAATGAAATAGTTTTTTAGAAACAAATTTTAAGTTTTACTCATCAAAAGCTATGCCCCTGAGAAAATTACCTTATTTTTGAAAATAGGGATAGAAACAAAAAAATTATGTATATACTTACAAATTCTGACTGGACTTCTATATCTGAACTCCTTGGCAAAACTTGAGGGGGGTTAAGGTCACAATCTTCAGTAGGTTGAGCTGAGGCATTATATAAGGCAGTCCACTCCCTTTTCAAGTTCCTTCCAGCTGATATGGAGCTAACACGGGGGTCAGAGGTCCCTGTCATTAAAAGATTCGCAGGCATTGGCTGGTCTTGTGTAGTTCTAGTAGCGAATTTGATAACTGAAGGTCTTGTAGCTTGCATTAATATACCTTCGCTATATCGTGCCCTCTTTTCAGAAGGGGGGGTATTGCATGTGTCCACTTCCTTGAAAAAAAAATGCATTTTGGGTTTGGAAAATAATTCAGTTTATGTTAGGCATTTAAAGTAGTGTAAAACATTTTTTTTTTTCAATAGAGCTAAGCACTTTTTTTTTTTTTCAAAAACATTCCTAAAAAGGTTAACTGATCATGATAAAAATCACACCGTAAATGCAGACTGGCCTGGAAGTATTTTCAAAAACATACCTAAAAAAAAAAAAAAAAAAAGCCGCCGTAAGCTTCAACCTATAGGAGAATTATTTAGAGGTTTCAGCTCCTAAAAACAATAGGCTTCTAAGTATATAAGTACCCTTAGTTCTAGTGTAAGGAAAGAATTTCTTCCTTAACTTAATGATAAGATAATTTCTTTTTTTTATTATAATAATGAGAAAATTTTTACTCACCAGAAATTGCTTTGAATTATCCATTTTCTATGTAAATGCTTACAAAAAATGTCAGTTGTGTTATGTTCAATAAACTATTCCAAACTGTTGAGGTATCTAATTTGAAACTTGAATATATACAAAAAATAATTAGCTTCTAAAAAAGATACACCGGTTTTTCCAACACGGATGTAACCTAAAAAAAAACTTGTTTATCATGAAATAGAAATTCAGTTAATTGTGTCAGAAAAAACTTGAACCAGAACAGATTATAACCAACCTGTTTGGTACGGGCACGTACGCAAAGTATATACCTTCAAGCAAATTCCATATGATATTTCAAATTACTATACCATCTATAGAAATGTTACCTCTTTGCAAATGACCCTGGTAACCGCCAATGCGTTGAAAACTTACACACATATCTATGCCTTAGGCGTAAGTTTGAATGTAAGTTTTCAATGCATTGTACGGTTACTACTTGTATACTTGCCATTAACCAACACTATATGTAAACAATTGGCAAAGTTTATAACTTGCAGCCCTTCTCCCGGGAAGAGTGGGGGATTAAGTCATCCTCAAAGATATATTAATTAGATTTTCGACTATGCTGAACAAAATAGCTATCTCAAAATTTCGATCAGGTGACTTCGGGAAAAAAAGAGCGTGGGAGGGGGCCAAGTTGCCCTCCAATTTTTTTGGTCACTTAAAAGGGCACTAGAACTTTTAATTTCCGTTCGAATGAGCCCTCTCACGATATTTTAGGACCACTGGGTCAATACGATTACCCCTGGGAAAAGAAAAAAAAAAACAACAACAAATAAACACGCATCCGTGATCTTTCTTCTGGCAAAAAATGAAAAGTTCCACATTTTTGTAGATAGGAGTTTGAAACCTCTACAGTAGGGTTCTCTGATACGCTGAATATGATGGTGTGATTTTCATTAAGGTTCTATATTTTTTAGGGGGTCTTTTCCCCTTTTTTCGAAAATAAGCCAAATTTTCTCAGGCGCGTAACTTTTGATAGGTAAGATTAAACTTGATGAAACTTATTAGTTTGAAATCACAATTAAAATATGATTCTTTTGATGTATCTATTGGTATCAAAATTCCGTTTTTTAGACTTTCGGTTAGCATTGAGCCAGCATCGCTCCTTACTTACAGTTCGTTACCACAAACTGTTTGAAAATCACAACGGCCGTTTAATTAGAATAAAAAGCTCTTTTGAAAGTACTAAGAAAAACTCTAGAGTAAAGAGCGAGGTATTGACGACAGGGTGAACCCCCTAATATATGTGATAATTTCTGTTAGTATAAGTTTTTCATGCTCTTCCTTACTTTCAGTTGCAGAAACGTTTTTTTTTTTTTTAATTTAATTTCTGAGCCTTTTTTAAATAATGCTGGGAAATCCAGTACCCCCTTCGTCAAAAATTCCCTTCCCCATGCGAAATTCCTCTATGGAAAGATCATCCCATGTAAACCCCTCCCCCAGCCCCCCCCCCCCCCTACCATAAAAAATCACCCCGGAAAATATCTGTATACTTCGCAATAACCTATACTATATGTAAACAATGGGCAAAGTTCAAAACTTGCAGCCCTTCCCTTTGGGACTGTGGGGGGAGGGGGGTTAAGTCATCCTTAGAGACATAGTTTTTACATTTTTCGACTATGCTGAACCGAATGGCTATCTCAAAATTTCGATCAAGTGACTTTGGGAAAAATGAGCGTGGGAGGGGGTCTGGCTGCCCTCCAGTTTTTTGGTCACTTAAAAAGGGCACTAGAACTTTTAATTTCCGTTCGAATGAGCCCTCTCAGAATATTCTATGACCACTGGGTCGAAACGATTACCCCTGAAAAAAAACACGCATCATGATCTTTTTTCGAGCAAAAAATCGAAATTTCCAAATTTTTGCAGATAGGAGCGTGAAACTTCTTTAATTGGGTTCTCTGATAAACTGAATGTGATGGTGTGATTTTCGTTAAAATTAACTAAAAATGCAAAATTCCACATTTTTGCAGATAGGAGTTTGAAACTTCTTTAATAGTGTTCTTTGATAAGCTAAATCTGATGGTGTCATTTTCGTTAAAGTTAATTAAGACAAAATTTGCAATTAAAACAAAATTTTATTGTTTAAAAAAAATTGATTTGTGAGAAAGTTAAACTTGGGCGTAAAGAGCGAGGCGTTGAGGAGGGGACAGCCCCTTTCATATATGGAATAATTTCTGTTCGTTTTAAGTTTTAACGTCGTTCCTTACTTTCAGTTAAAAAAAACTTGTTTTTTTATTTAATTTTTGAACCTTTTTTGAATTAATGCAAGTTTTGATTTTGGCTTACCGTACGTGACTTATTAAAACAATAATTAAATAATTAAAATTTGCATATTAATTTTACTTTTATTTGGTTAAATCGCTTTCTCGAAACTTGTTTAATTTTATTTACGAACGTTTTTATTAGTAATAAATATACGTAACTTACGAATTAACTTACGTATCGAACATCTATATTCATATATTTTTAATACGTATATTAGGGGGTTCACACCCTAGTCAATACCTTGCTCTTTAAGCTAAAGTTCGAATTTTGTTCCAATTCTTTAAAAATGACCCCTTGATCACAAGGGTCGAATAATTAAAACAAAATTTGCATATTAATTTTACTTTTATTTGGTTAAGTCGCTTTCTCGAAACTTGTTTAATTTTATTTACGAACGTTTTTATTAGTAATAAATATACGTAACTTACGAATTAACTTACGTATCGAACTTCTGTATTCATATATTTTTAATACGTATATTAGGGGGTTTTCTCCCTAGTCAATACCTTGCTCTTTCAGCTAAAGTTCGAATTTTGTTCCAATTCTTTAATATGACCCCTTAATCACAAAGGCCGTTAATTAGACTAAATAGCTCTTATGAAAGTACTAAAAAATGTTTGGCTTAAAGAGCGAGGTTTTGACTAGGGGGATGATCCTAATAATATAGCTAATATTTTCTGTTCGTTTTAAGTTTCGATGTTGCTGCTTACTTTCAGTTGAAAAACTTATTTTTTATATTTAATTTCTGATCTTTTTTTTAAATAATGCTGGCAAGTCTGGCGCCCCCTTCATAACAATTTCCCTTCCCCCATGAAAACTTGCTCCATGCACAGATCCTCCAACAAAACCCCGACCCCCCCCCCCCACTACCAGAAAAAAACCCTCCTGAAAACTTCTATATACTTCCCAATAACCAATACTATATGTTAACATTGGATAGAGTTCATAACTTTCAGCCCTCCCCCCGGAGAATTCGAGGGACTAAGTCATCCTAAAAGACTTAGTTATCATATTTTTGACCATGCTGAAGAAAATGGCAATCTCAAAATTTTGATCGGGTGACTTTGGGAAAAAAATGAGCGTGGGAGGGGGCCTAGTTGCCCTCAATTTTTCTTGGTCACTTAAAAAGGGCACTAGAACTTTAAATTTCAGTTCCAATGAGCCCTCCCACCATATTCTAGGACCACTGGGTCGATACGATCACCCCTAGGGAAAAAAACAAACAAATAAACACGCATCCATGATCTTTCTTCTGGTAAAAAATGCAAAATTCCACATTTTTGTAGATAATAGCTTGAAACCTCTACAGTAGGGTTCTCTGATACGCTGAATACGATGGTGTGATTTTCATTAAGGTTCTATAGCTTTTAGGGGGTCTTTTCACCTTTTTTTGAAAATCAGCCAAATTTTCTCAGGCACGTAACTTTTGATGGGTAGGACTAAACTTGATGAAACTTATATATTTAAAATCAGCATTAAAATCTAATTCCTTGTATGTATCTATTGGTATCAAAATCCCGTTTTATAGAGTTTCGGCTTCCATTGAGCCGGGTTGCTTTTAAGATTAACTTAATGAAAATCAAACCTTCAGATTCAGCATAGCGCAAAACCCTACTGTAGATGTTTCAAGCTCCTATCAGCAAAAATTTGTAATTTTGTATTTTTTTGCCAGAAGAAAGATCATGGATGCATGTTTATTTTTTTTCAGGGGTCATTGTATCGATCCAGTAGTCGTAGAATATCGTGAGAGGGCTCATTCGAACGAGAATTAAAAGTTCTAGTACCCTTTTTAAGTGACCGAAAAAACTGGAGGGCAGCTTGGCCCCCATTATTACGTCGGAGGATATTTCCATGGAGGATGTTTCCTTGGGGGAAGGGACATTTCCAGGAAGGGGGTGCAGTATTTCCCTAAAGTTTTTCATTGTTTAAAAAAAAGACTTGTGAGAAAGTCCAACTTTAGCGTAAAGAGCGAGGCGTTGAGGAGGGGATAGCCCCTTTCATGTACAGAATAATTTCTGTTCGTTTTAAGTTTTGACGTCGTTCCTTACTTTCAGTTTAAAAAAAACTTGTTTTTTTGTTTAATTTTTGAACGTTTTTGAATTAATGCAGTTTTTGATTTTGGCTCACCGTACATGAATAATTAAAAAAAAATTGAATATTGATTTTACTTTTATTTGGTTAAATGGCTTTCTTGAAACCTGTTTAATTTTATTTACGAACGTTTTTATTAGTAATAAATATACGTAACTTAAGAATTAACTTACGTAACGAACCTCTATATTCTTATAATTTTAATACGTATATTAGAGGGTTGGCCCCCTAGTCAATACCTTGCTCTTTAAGCTAAAGTTCGAATTTTGTTCCAATTCTTTAAAAATGACCCCTTAATCACAAATGCCAATAATTAGAATAAATAGCTCTTATGAAAGTACTAAATAATCTTTGGCTTAAAGAGCGAGGTATTGACTAGGGGATGAACCCAATCATATACGTAATGTTTTCTGTCGTTCTAAGTTTTGATGTTGCTCCTTACTTTCAGTTAAAAAACTTGTTTTTTTTATATATAATTTCTGATCTTTTTTTAAATAATGCTGGGAAATCCGGCGCCCTCTTCATAGCAATGTCCCTTCTCCCATGAAAACTTCCTTCATGGTAAGATCCTCCCACATGAACCCCGACCCACTACCCCCCCCCCCACTACCAGAAAAAATCCCCTCTGAAAACGTCTGTATATATCCCAATAACCAATACTATATTTTAACTTTGGGTAAAGTTCATAACTTTCAGCCCTCCCCCCGGGGACTTTGGGGGATTAAGTCATCCTAAAAGACATAGTTATCATATTTTTGACCATGTTGAACAAAATGGCTATCTCAAAATTTTGATCGGGTGACTTTGGGAAAAAAATGAGCGTGGGAGGGGGCCTAGTTGCCCTCCATTTTTTTTGTCTCTTAAAAAGGGCACTAGAACTTTTAATTTCCGTTCGAATGATTCCTCCCACGATATTCTGAGACCACTGGGTCGATACGATCACCCCTGGGAAAAAAAAACAAAAAAAAACAAACAAACAAACAAATAAACACGCATCCGTGATCTTTCTTCTGGCAAAAATTGCAAATTTCCACATTTT
This sequence comes from Artemia sinica, assembly GCA_027921565.1. Classification (NCBI taxonomy): domain Eukaryota; kingdom Metazoa; phylum Arthropoda; class Branchiopoda; order Anostraca; family Artemiidae; genus Artemia; species Artemia sinica. The sequence continues at coordinate 40,635,673 of CM051275.1, forward strand.
TGTAGATAGGAGCTTAAAACTTCCGCAATGGGGCTCTCTGATACACTGAATATGATGGTGTGATTTTCATTAGGGTTCTATAACTTTTAGGGGGTCTTTTCCCTTTTTTCGAAAATCAGCCACATTTTCTCAGTTGTGTAACTTTGATAGGTTGGACTAAACTTGATGAAACTTATATATTTGAAATCAACATTAAAACCTGATTCTTTTGATGTATCTATCGGTATCAAAATTCCGTTTTCTACAGTTTTGGTTACCATTGAGCAGGGTCGCTCCTTACTTATAGTTTGTTACCACGAACTGTCTGATGAAATGAAAACTCATTGCTGGTTTAAGAAATTGTAGATTTTCATGTTGTTTTTTTTCTCTTTCAGATTTAATAACGTTCTGATCAAGATGTCAAATGATTATGAAAGCGAACTTTAGAGTGGATTATTAGACAATTCATTGCAGTGACACATTTTAATACATAATTATTCATCTGAAACGCAGATTTTTTTGCATCGAAAATTCTGGATCTTACTCAACAGAGTAAATGGTTTGTCATACTGTCCTCTACATATGAGATTCCACTACAAAGCTTTTGCTTTGTCAGTTGTTACAGATATACTTGAAGATTGGCCGGATAGTTTATGCCATCCCCAAGTGGTTTCGTTGTTCATGGCATATGAAGCATTCAAAGATTTCGTTAACCGGTTTGTAAAATTTTAATATTCTTTGTCCATAAATTTTGTTAAATCAGTTTGTTCTAGTTATTTTTTCAAACTTGTTATTAAGTTAATTTATGCTTACAAACTGTTGATTTGACAAAGCCCATAACCTGAACCTAACATCTGTTCACTGCCTAAAATTAAAAATTGTCATCGGTCTTGTATGTGGTCATCTGTAGATTGCGTCTGGTCTATGACTGTGTTTGTCTCTATCTTTTATTTCATGGGACCTATTATCTTGTTTTTTTTTCAATCTCAAATTAAGTTTAATCATTATTAATAATTGTGAGACAGTCAATAGTTGAAAAAAACAAGCCCACAACTAGAAAGTAAAAGAGCGAGGCGTTGAGGAGGGGACATCCCCTTTCATATACGGAATAATTAAATGCACAAATGCCTGAAATATTAAAATATATTAAAACTGCCTGAGTTATTAAAAAATAGTAAAAATCCCTGAATGTATCCGGAAGCCTCCCATCAACGAAAAAAAGGAAAAAATCCTTCAACTAAATATTTCGAAGGCAAAAAAACTTTTTTATATGCAAACTTGTTTGCTTGCTCCAAGTTGTTTCTTTACTCTTTTGAGTTTTGCTTTAAGTCGCTTTGCTTGTATCATTAAAACTGTGTCTTTCGGTCAAGCATTACTGAAACCTCTTTACTTTAAAACCTCTCAACTTTGAATTGTCCAACCTTTGACTCTTAATTGTTTTAAATTGACTCCATAACATCTCAGTTCTTTAAGCTACTGACACTACAAAAAGAAGCCCCTCCCCCTCTCTGTTTCTCTTTCTCTCTCTCTCTATCTTTCTCTCTCGCTTGGTGAAAATAAAGACCTTTTTTGTCTCTTTTTGAAAACAAATTAAATTTCATATTATTTTATTGGGTGTAGAAAGTAAAAGTATTATGGTATCGGATGTCTGGGTTCTCTCTCTCTCTCTCTCTCTCTCTCTCTCTCTCTCTCTCTCTCTCTCTCTCTCTCTCTCTCCTCTCTGAGAGGGAATGTTTATGTTTTTTATTAGAGTAGTAAAAGTTTTGTTATTAGGAAGCTAGGAAATAATAGTTACCCTAGAATAGTTTTATTGGTGTCAGGGTCACTACCTAGATATTATTACAGTCAAAAACCTCTTTTCAGGGATTTTAATTGGTAACTTAAGAATAGAATTAGTTTCAGATTAATTATTTTAGTTTATGTTTTACTTATAAGACATCACATGAGTTACATATTAGTTGAATAAGGACAATGAGATAAATCTTTAAACTTTGGAGGAGAAATCCTCTTTAAAGGACAGAAAGACAAGAAAAAAAACATTGGAACAAAATTATCGCCAACTCCGTCTGGCTTGTATTTCCCCCCAGTCAGCTCTATTCTCTATACTGTTTTCTCTAAGCCTCGTAGAAATAAATACAGATTTTTTATTCATATTTTGAGAGAATACATGTTTCTTCTGATACAACAAATACATATATTGAGGTATTTCGAAATATGTATGCATACATATTTCTTTGTTTGTTGTTTTTTATCCCTTCTTTATATTTCTTTTTCTCCAATCGATTAACGTCCTATTTCTTTTCTAGGATACAAGAAATTAAAGAGCTGAGCAGTGGATTTCGCAACTTAGTATAAGCTTGCATACTGCTGCCGTCTTCTTGTGTAATGGCGTTCAGTTTTACAGTAAGACAAAGTAAGACATCAATCTACAGATGACCACATACAAGACCGATGACAATTTTTAATTTTAGGCAGTGAACAGATTTTAGGTTCAGGTTATGGGCTTTGTCCAATCAACAGTTTGTAAGCATAAATTAACTTAATAACAAGTTTGAAAAAATAACGAGAACAAACTGATTTAACAAAATTTATGGACAAGGAATATTAAAATTTAACAAACTGGTTAACGAAATTTTTTAAAGGTTTCATATGCCATGAATAACGAAGCCACTTGGGGAGGGCATAAACAATCCGGCAAATCTTCAAGTATTTCTTTAACAATTGACAGAGCAAAGGCTGTGTAGTTGAATCTCATAGGACAGTAGGAGAAACCCTTTACTCTGTCGAAGAATATCCAGAATTTTTGATGTAAAAAAATTTGTGTTTCTGGTGAATAATTGTGTACTAAAATGTGTCTCTTCAATGAATTGTCTAATATTCCACTCAAAGATTCGCTTACATAATCGTTTGACATCTTGATCAGAACGTTATTAAATCGCTTACATAATTATATGTAAGCGCTTACATAAAAGATTCGCTTACATAATGGTTAGACATCTTGATCAGAACGTTATTAAATCTGAAAGAGAAAAAAAAAACATGAAAATCTACAATTCCCAAAACCAGCAATCAGTTTTCTTCCGGAAAGTACTAGGATGGCTGAGAGTGTGTCCTCTTTTGAAAATAGGTTAAAGAATTTCTTAATGAATAGGGATGGCTGAGGGGGGGGGCTGTATTCTGTCTTTTGTCTTGTGTAAGGATTGGTTGGCGGTTCCCAAGAGGTTTATTTCTTATTTAGTTATATGATTGCATTATTATTATTATTATTTTTTTCCATTATATGTGAGTGAGCTTTCTGTTCAATATATATATTGAGTGAATAAAATAGTGAGTCCTGCCACAAACAAATCTGTATAGATTTTCACGTAGTAGGTCTGTTTGATATGTTTTTTTGTGAATATTGATATTTAATAAAAATTTTGATACCAATAGAAACACGGAATTTGGATACCAATAGATACATCAAAAGAATCAGTTTTTAATGCTGATTTCAAATATATAGGTTTCATCAAGTTTAGTCCTACTTATCAAAAGTTACGCGCCTGAGAAAATTTGGCTGATTTTCGAAAAAAAGGGGAAAAGACCCCCTAAAAATTATAGAACCCTAATGAAAATCACACCATCATATTCAGCGTATCAGAGAACCCTACCTGCGGAGGTTTCAGGCTCCTATCTGCAAAAATATGGAATTTCTTATTTTTTGCCAGAAGAAAGATCACGGATGCGTTTTTTATTTATCTGTTTGTTTGTTTTCCCAGGGGTGATCGTGTCGACCCAGTGGTCCTAGAATATCGTGGGAGGGCTCATTCGAACGGAAATTAAAAGTTCTAGTGCCCTTTTTAAGTGATCAAAAAAATTGAGGGCAACTAGGCTCCCTCCCACGCTCATTTTTTTCCCAAAATCACCCGATCAAAATTTTGAGATAGCCATTTTGTTCAGTATGGTCGAAAATATGATAACTATGTCTTTTAGGATGACTTATCCCCCAAAGACCCCAGGGAGAGGGCTGAAAGTTATGAACTTTACCCAATGTTAACATATAGTATTGGTTATTGGTAAGTATACAGACGTTTTCAGAGGGGATTTTTTTCTGGTAGTGGGGGGGAGTGGGTCGGGGGTTATGTGGGAGGATCTTACCATGAAGGAAGTTTTCATGAGAGAAGGGACATTGCTGTGAAGGGGTGCCGGATTTCCCAGCATTATATAAAAAAAGATCAGAAATTATATATAAAAAAACAAGTTTTTTAACTGAAAGTAAGGAGCAACATCAAAACTTAAAAAGACTAGAAAACATTACGTATATGATTGGGTTCATCCCCTAGTCAATACCTCTCTCTTTAAGCCAAAGATTATTTAGTACTTTCATAAGAGCTATTTATTCTAATTAACGGCATTTGTGATTAAGGGGTCATTTTTAAAGAATTGGAACAAAATTCGAAATTTGGCTTAAAGAGCATGGTATTGACTAGGGGGCGAACCCTCTAATATACGTATTAAAAATAGAAGAATATAGAGGTTCGTTACGTAAGTTAATTCGTAAGTTACGTATATTTATTACTAATAAAAACGTTCGTAAATAAAATTAAACAGGTTTCGAGAAAGCCTTTAACCAAATAAAAGTAAAATTTATATTCAATTTTTTTTAATTATTCATATACGGTGAGCCAAAATCAAAACCTGTATTAATTCAAAAACGTTCAAAAATTAAACAAAAAAAACAAGTTTTTTTAACTGAAAGTAAGGAACGACGTTAAAACTTAAAACGAACAGAAATTATTCTGTATATGAAAGGGGCTGTCCCCTCCTCAACTCCTCGCTCTTTACGCTAAAGTTTGACTTTCTCACAGCTCTATTTTTTTTAAAACTATGAAAAACTTTAGTGAAATATGGCACCCCCTTCCTGGAAATGTCCCTTCCCCAAATGTCCCATCCTCCATGGAAATATCCTCCGACGTAACAAAGGGGGCCAAGCTGCCCTCCAGTTTTCTCGGTCACTTAAAAAGGGTACTAGAACTTTTAATTCCCGTTCGAATGAGCCCTCTCACGATATTCTACGACTACTGGATCGATACGATGACCCATGGAAAAAAAATAAATAAACACGCATCCGTGATCTTTCCTCTGGCAAAAAATACAAAATTACAAATTTTTGCTGATAGGAGCATGAAACACCTACAGTAGGGTTTTGGATAAAACCCTACTGTAGTATTAGGATAAAAAAAAAGCAAAGTGTCTTGTTTTGATTGTTAAATGATGGAAATACTTCTACTGAAAAAGTTTGAGATTTGTTGGCCTACTAGAAGTAGAGGACGCTTTGGAGCCGCGGGTCAAAAGTTATGACCTACAATTACCTGTAAAAAGAAAGGATATCAAAAAAGAACATTGTAGATGCTGCTTCGACAACCTGTCAGTGAAACAGTGTTGCCACTACGAATTTTCAAAACCTGTGAAAAAATGCCAAAAAACCTGTGAAATTCGTCAAAAAACCTGTGACCACTTTTAGAGCGTGTTCAGCCATTTTTACATTCTTCCTACAGTTTACATTTGTTACTCTCAAGCAGCAGCACTAGAATGCTACTAGCAAAGATACTTAAACCTGGGAAAATCTGCCTTTGGCCCGAAAACACGTCACGGAAAATCGAGAGGCATGCTACCTTGCGGTCTGTTCCCTGCATGAGTTCTGCAGGTATTTCCAGCTTTGGCATTAACGCTACATATAAATTACATGTAGTGCTTTTCAATTTCAATAGATGACAGAAAGATAGATGACAGAAATGGCAACAAGATGACAGAATGTCAATAGATGACAGAAAGGGCAACAGAGGAATGAATTTCACGTTCTCACAAATCATGTTTTCATAGCACTCCACCTGTTTTCTTAGAAACCACGCTAAATTTTGAAGATCCGAGTACAATTTCTGGCAACTTCTAATCTAAAGCAATAGGTACTGAAAATTAGCCAGCCAGGTTCGTCTTGCACACAAGGTTTAAACTAGACCGCTTGCATATGATTCTCAAGTAAATGCTGCGACGTTTTCGAATGAAGAAAAAAACAATTATTACTACTACGGTTCTTCAGTTCTTGGCAAACAAGAATGGCGTAAGAAAACAACAATTTGATTGGTTGATATAATGATATTGATTGATAAGTCACAACTGATCCGAGTCATAACGATCCTCGTGTTGGGGTTCCACCCCTGTTTCTTTTCCTTTCAGATAAATGACCTATTTTCGTTTCTTTAATTACATTTGCTTATAGTATAATTTCAAAAGACAGGTTAATTCCCGTTACTAAGCGATAATGGTTTTGCAATAGGTAAGCTGTGAAGCAAGGTTATTTTTATACTTCCTGGTTGGGAGTCATTGAAAGATAAATCTAAGAGGTAAAATTGGGTTTGAATGAGGAGGTAGCTGATTGGCTGGGCCAATTGACGGTCCACCCATACAAACAGTGCTGTACAAATTATTATTATGTGTTAGTCTGCGGTCTGAGTCGTCTGATCCCAGTCGGGGACATATTATTTTTTGGGTTTTTGTGACCCTTTTTGGAAGAATACAAGTAAGGTATTTTCTACAAACTGTGTACTATTTTCCGTAACCCAGGCAGGGTAGGAATAGAGCTACAAGGTACCGTCATTATTATATTGACAGGGAGGGTTGTTACCTCCAAGGAGAGAGTAGAGATTTTCTAGCCGTAACCCAAGGCGGGTACATTTGGCTTTAGAAAGTGGCCATTTGACCACTCGATCGCGTTATCATACCCTGGGACAGGGTATACTGTAAATAGGGTAGTAACAAACCCGATATTTGCAGAACCGTTGGGGTAAGAGCGGGAATCTCACTAACATTTGGGCCGACAAGGGGTTCTCCCCTTCGAGTAAGTGGCATAGCAACCTTTTGCGCCATTTTCGCCTTTAATAAGTGGTGACCCCGCACACAAACCCCAATAAGTGGTGCCAGCGGTAGCTAGCACTACGAACATTGGTGGCAGCAAGAACAGGAATTATTAAGAGAGTTGATAATAAAAGAACTTTGCGCTTTCGAAGAGACGATTAATTTGGCCTAGACAGTAGCCTATTGTTGTGGCATATAAAAAGACAAAAATACGCAATTAATTAATAAGAAGGTCTATAATAGGCTATAGCCTTGTTAGACGAAAAAAAAAGAATAACGTGAAATTAATGAGTTGAGTCTACAGTGGGGGAATCTCCGTATTTAAAAGTATTACAGGGTTTAAGGACAGATAAGAAAACGTTGAAAGTTGGGTTATTATTTGAGTGATGTGGCGGACTTAGATATAATCTTCAGTGACGAAGGTTATAAGAGCATTGAGGACGGCAAATCAGGAGAATTTGTCAGTTTGAGCGCATATTGGACAAGAAAGGTGGGAAGCACCTGTCCTATTGAGTAATCTGCCCAGAAGGAGATTATATTTGGAATACGAGTATCCAGGAGGGATACGTGATTTGTTTTACAGGGTAGTTCCCCTGTTTGAGTTTAGTCCAGCTAATTCACTAGTAAATATTTGCGCGGTTTTTCTGATTATTTTCTTGTCCAACCCCTGTTAATTCTTTTTTCGGAGATATAATTCACTTGCGTAAAACTGCTTGTTGAGAAAGAAGTCGTTATTCCCTAATGAAGTCTAGACATTCCGGTCATTTGAAAAATTGTTGAATCTCGTTACACGGAGCTGATAATTCACAATAGTAGTTGCGTACCATAATTTTTGCGTGACAATTTTTGAACTTACCAAGATTGACTAATTGAATAAGCGATAATATAATCAAAGAGAAGTAGACGCGGTAAAATGAGGAGGTACGAAAAAAACTTAGGAAGGATATATGAAAAAACAAAACAAACTAACCCCTCAGAGGCTGTGCCAAATGAAGGGGAATTACGAATAAAAGAAAATACGGATAGAGATAGGACCGATATAGAAAAAATGAATTCAGAAAAGGAATTGAAAAGAAATAATGACAAATGGAATTTTGAAATAATGTCGGACAGAGATAAGATGAACTCAAGACCGAGAAGGGCGAGTGAAGCCCATAGAATAAAGAGAGAGAGAGAGATAGAAAAGAAAGGGAACAAAGAGAGAAGGAAGAAAGAATAGCTAGAGAGAAAGAAGAAAGATATCACCAAGAGTTTAAAAGAACCATGATAGGCCTAATAGAGACCCGCTGGGGAATTCCAGAAAGTGAGATTTTATCACAACTAACTTCTAGGCTGTCAGATAGCCATAATAATTTGTCTAAGAATCAATCGCGAGAAAAAGAAAATTACCAAACATTAAACACTTTTACGAGAAAATATAATACTTCGCTAACTACGGGGGGAGATGAACCGGCCCATAAAACAAAGGGAAGGCTGTGCCACCCTATCGGAAAAACGAAATACATGATACGCGTGTTCAAAATGTTGATAATCCACAAAAGGGTGAGGAAATAAATAGACAAGATAATATTGAAAATAAGACGCGCGAAATTGATTTTTCAGGAAAATTTGCAAATAATAGAAAACTTGAGAACACTTTTAGTAAATATGAGACGCGAACAAATTCAGGCCAAAATGAAACACCAATTGTACCAGAGAAAAAGGAGACAAAATTTATTGTACGCGCTTTTCCTCGGAAAGTTCGAGAGATTTTAGTAGAATATGAAAAACCAAATGTCGGAGTTCAATTCCCATTTGATGACGAAATAATTGTTTCTGCGGTAAAAATAAAGAAGACTAAAAGAGAGAAAAGAGATATTAAACGGAGATACAATGAAGAAATGCAGTCAAGGATGGACACTGAAGTGAAAATCTTATCCCATCTCACTCAAGAAGTCAAATTAGGTTAATCCTAATGAAATGTACCTAATTATGATGGAAATATAATATTTTAGAAATAAATTTGGGCCGTATATTTGTCCGTTAGGGATAAGAGTGTAGCGGGTCTGCTGGCCAAATATGTTAGCTACAAATAATTTGCATATTAAGAAGTAGGTAATGTTTTCTAAGTTTACGCTGTCCTAATACTTTGCCCCCATCCCCCTAATGGGCAAATATATAGCCAAAATCATATATTTCCCATATATTCTGTCACTTGTCTTTATGGCTCTCACACTTAGCTGAAAGAAACTAACGAAAGAAACTGGTTTTGTCAGACCTAGTACTTGAGTGTGGTGAGTATAAGAGATAAGTACCCTATATAATTTTGGACATTAGCGGGGGGGGGGGGGGGGTTAAAGTAAAGTGTGATCGCTTTCAACATTTGGTAACAAAATTTTTTGGCATATTATGAAACTTTAGTCCCCCCCCAGATGACAGACTTGAAAATTGAAAACCCAGTTTTGTTCTGGGTTAACTTTGGAGGGGTTTCATTCAATTGTAAATCAAAAGCTCTATTACACTTGTTAAGAGTCAAAAGTGACCAGAAAATCAGTTTTAACGATGATTTATTATTTGCGCGAATGACAAAATTGAGAAAAGTAGAGACGAAAAGAGGAATGTAAAGAAGAGACAAAATTTGGAGATTCAGCCTGCAGTGGCGAAAAATAAAAAATTATCTGGGCTGTGCCTAGCTAAAATAAATAATAGTGAGAAAAATAAAATGTCGGATGGGCTTGTGCCTTGAAAACTTAGATAATAAGGGGAAAAAAGAGGTCAAAGACCCGTGGGGAATAAAGAAGATGGTTACAAAAGAGAGATGAATGACCTGCAACAAGTTGGGGGAAAGTTGGGAGATATTGAATGTCGAGTCGGATTGGAAAAGTTTGGAAATGAATCTGAAATTAGTATTATTAATTCAAGAGATATGTCGATCCTTTATGAGGGGGAGGAATCCCTTGGGAAGATCCCCTGCGGGAAGTCACGAAAGATAGCCCTTTTCCTCAATGCACAACTGATGGACAAGTTGTGATCCCTTTATCGAGATTTTGCCTTTCCGATCTGGAGTCCTTGGGGGATACTATCTCTCAGTCACTTCATACTTCACCCAAACCTTTGTCCAGTAACCCTAATCATAGTTGTTATTCTTCACGGGAATCGACAATTATTTCCGGCAAATTGTATTCAGTGGGAGATGTATCCAAATTTCATTTTCAATTAGCATCAACGTATATTCTTCAGTTAATTATCCCAGGGGAGGGAAACCAGAAAAAAGCGATTCATGGTTCGCTCAGATTTTTACTTCATTTTCCTGTACCCTTATCGTTTTCACAGGCCCTTGTATTTTCGGCCTTAGATTATTTGAAATTATGCCAAGGGGCAAGTTACTTTTTGATTGAGATGTGGGGTTGTTTCCACAGATGGAAATTAAGAGGCTAGTGCAGCCAATTTTTCACGATGTCTGGCATCATCACATGTTCCAGAAACTGATTCTCTGCTCCTCTCAAATGTAAATTCGTGAGAGCGAGAAAATTTGTTGTTTTGAATTGTGCTGCGCACAATTATTATCTATGAATCTTGAAGACTTCAACTTGCAAAATCTAAGGTGGATGCTATGCGATTTAGACCATGGTGGTCCTACAGTAGAGACGTGTCGAGGACGACCGATCCAGATTCCAGAGCCAAGCGGTGGAAGAGAGAAGGCAAATGGATTTTGTAAAGTTGAAGTTAAGTGTTTATCTTTGTAAGGGTGGACCACGGTAGCGCGTGGGCGGTCATTTATCTTACGGGGGGAGGTGTTGGGGTTCCACCCCTGTTTCTTTTCCTTTCAAATAAATGACCTATTTTCGTTTCTTTAATGACATTTGCTTATAGTATAATTTCAAAAGACAGGTTAAATTCCCGTTACTAAGCGATAGTGGTTTTGCAATAGGTAAGCTGTGAAGCAAGGTTATTTTTATACTTCCTGGTTGGGAGTCATTGAAAGATAAATCTAAGAGGTAAAATTGGGTTTGAATAAGGAGGTAGCTGATTGGCTGGGCCAATTGACGGTCCACCCATACAAACAGTGCTGTACAAATTATTATTATGTGTTAGTCTGCGTTCTGACCCCAGTCGGGGACATATATATTTTTGAGGTTTTTGTGACCCTTTTTGGAAGAATACAAGTAAGGTATTTACTACAAACTGTGTACTATTTTCCGTAACCCAGGCAGGGTAGGAATAGAGCTACAAGGTACCGTCATTATTATATTGACAGGGAGGGTTGTTACCTCCAAGGAGAGACTAGAGATTTTCTAGCCGTAACCCAAGGCGGGTACATTGGCTTTAGAAAGTGGCCATTTGACCACTCGATCGCGTTATCATACCCTGGGACAGGGTATACTGTAAATAGGGTAGTACCAAACCCGATATTTGCAGAACCGTTGGGGTAAGAGCGGGAATCACACTAATATTTGGGCCGACAAGGGGTTCTCCCCTTCGAGTAAGTGGCATAGCAACCTTTTTTGCGCCATTTTTGCCTTTAAAAGTGGTGACCCCGCACATACACCCCAATAAGTGGTGCCAGCGGTAGCTAGCACCACGAACACCTCGTATCTCAATGTGCATTCGCTTTTTTTTACCTCTGTCCACTCGCTAAAGTCGGAAGCTTGGGTCTTCAGGGATCACATTACGGAAATCTGACATCAGCCCGAATTTGTGGATCAATTTTTAGCAAATAAAATTGGGTTTTATACACTTCATAGCCATTGTTATTGCTAAAATATCAGAGATTATTTTGCAAAATGTTTTTATTTCTATCTAGAGTATTCTAAATTGTTTTCGGTAAAAAAATTTGGGGTTAATACTCTAAACTTAAAGTTTATTGAAATAAAAAAAAGAAACTCAAATTGTCTTACTTTTTTTTAGAAATTAAAGAGAATATAACAAAATGACTTAATCTATTTCTAAGGGTCGAACTTTCAAGAGCTTACCTAATAAGAAACAGGATTGTTCAGCAAGAACAAAATTTTGTTATCTCTAGCTCATATTCTACCGAATATTGAGCATATTATACATAATATACCCATAGGAAACAATCTGAACCAGGTGCCAAATTCAATTTTTACAATTTTATAGTCATTTCAACCGTTAAACAAAATTTTCTGCGAGAATTTCGCTATTTCGAATCGTTTGAAAATGATAGTATATATTTTAAGACCAAATAAAAAAAAAACAAGAAAAGACGAAAAAAAAAGAAATACCTTGAGTTTATAATGTCTAGCCTCCTCATCGAATTCTGTAACATATTGGATCATCAAACGCAATCGATCTCTCGTCATAGAGGTTTTTTCTCTCCTAATACAGGTCCACTCGACCGTTATTTCATCATCTTCGAATCCACGACCTGGTTCTAATTCAACAACCACAAACTTAGAGCTCAACCTGAGGTCCCCCAGCCTTGAGAATTTCGTCTCTCATCTTGATATCAATATCTGGATCTGTACTGAAAGAAAAAAAAAACATCTTAGTGCCAGTTATATATAGCCTGTATTCAAAACTAAGGGCTTATCAAAATAAAATGGATAAAAGTTTTTTAGACAAAATGAAGTCCTGTAACAACCTTTGGTCGGCTTCGCCACCAAAAATGTTCCCAGATGCAACGTTTTCCTTCTTGTTTTTTCACTGTCGATTATACGTTACAGTTATAGACACATCGAAACTTTTACAATTGGTAAACTATTCCCTTAGACGATTTTTTCTTTAAATTAAATTAAAAAAAAGTTTTTTCAACTGAAAGTAAACAGCAACATTGAAACGTAAAACGAAATTGCACAGAAAGTACTGCGTATACAAAAGAGGTTACCCCCTCCTCAACACCTTGCTTTTTACGCTGAAGTTTTTAGTAGTTCAAAAAATTTTATTGTTGTGGAGGAAGGAACTTCCCTCATATACGTAATAATTAGTAGTATAATATCTAGTACTTTCATGCCTACATTCACGCCTACAAGAATATACACTACAGTTTGACGTGCACATTGTAAAAAGCGAGCAATCCTTTACCTATAAGGTGGTCAAATACGTTTTGAAACTATAGTCGAGATTTTATAACACAATTAGACTGGTTTTTGCTATTGATTGAAAGTACACATGGAATTGCACAAGAATATGCAGTACAGTTTCACGTGCATATTGTAAAAAGCGATCAAACCTTTCATACCTATTAAGTGGTCAAACATATTTTGAGAGTATAATTGTTTTTTTTATTCGAAAACTAGAAATTGTCAAATTGCGTATTTAGGAATGATTTTGTAGGAAAAGCTGTCTATCACCCATGCATTATCTACTGTTCCATTTCTTTGAAGTATATGCTATCAAGAGTGATTTCTGATTTTTTTTGGACAATTGCCTTTAGTCAAGAATAGTTTGTTATGAATGTGTCGGTAGATAGCATTTGCGAATTGGATCCTATGAAGGTGGAAAAAAAAGGGTTTAGCATTTACGAATTGGACTATACGAACGATATTCATTGAATAATAGGGAAAACAGAGCTAGATAAAATTTGTGAATTGGATCGTATGAAGGTGGAGAAAAAAAGGGTGTAGCATTTGCGAATTGGTGATTATCAGTTAAGGTAACCCCTCGGGGTTGTTAACTCATAGCTTATTTATTATAAATTTGGAACAATATCAAACAATGGAAATGGTTAACGATGATAAAATGGTCTTATGAGTTGACCTAGCTTTACTTCTTCGATGTGTTCTGTATAATACACTAGTGGCGTTTGAACAGTGTTGTCAATTTAAAATAGTTTAACGTTACGGTATACTAAAAAGTCGATACTAAGAGAGATGTAGATGGCAAGAAAAGAATTTTAATAACGGATAGCTTTACTTCATCGATGTGTTCTGTATAACACACAAGTGCTGGGGTGATGGCAGCGGGGTGTCTTAGAGTACTTATAGTGCTGTGCTGTGGGTCGAATTGCTTGCGAAAAAACCTGAATGAATGAGTTGAAATAAAATTTATAACTAGAAATTGCTGAAAAGTGTTTTGGGGGAGATGGGTCGATGACAGAGGGGTGTCTTAGCCTATTTATAGTGTGATAGTGGGGGCCAAATTGCTTGCGAAAAAACCCAAATGAATGAGTTGAAATAAAATTTTTAACTAGAAATGGCTGAAAATTGTTTTGGGGGAGATGGGTCGATGACAGAGGGGTGTCTTAGCCTATTTATAGTGTGATAGTGGGGGGCGAATTGCTAACGAAAAAACCCAAATGAATGAGTTGAAATAACATTTTTAACTAGAAATCTCTAAAAAAATATTTTTGGGGGGAGATAGTGCGATGGCAGCCGGCTGTCATAGAGTAGTTATAGTTTGATCGTTTGGGGGCGTATTGCTTACAAAAGAACCCGAGTGGATGACTTGGAAATAAAATTTTTAACGAGAAATGGCTGAAAAGTTTTTTGGGGGAGATGGGTTGATGGTAGAAAGATGTCTTAGAGTAGTTATAGTGTGATAGTGGGGGGGGGTTGAATTACTAGCGAAAAACCCAAATGAATGAGTTGAAATAAAATTTTTAACTAGAAATGGCTGAAAAGTGTTTTGGAGGAGATGGGTCGATGACAGAAGGGTGTCTTAGCCTATTTATAGTGTGATAGTGGGGGGCGAATTGCTAACGAAAAAACCCAAATGAATGAGTTGAAATAACATTTTTAGCTAGAAATCTGTAAAAAAATATTTTTGGGGGAGATAGTGCGATGGCAGCCGGCTGTCATAGAGTAGTTATAGTTTGATCGTTTGGGGGCGTATTGCTTACAAAAAAAACCCGAGTAGATTACTTGAAAATAAAATTTTTAACGAGAAATGACTGAAAAGTGTTTTTGGGGAGATAGGTTGATGGCAGAAGGATGTCTTAGCGTAGTTATAGTGTGATAAAGGGGGGCGAATTGCTAGCGAAAAACCCAAATGAATGAGTTGAAATAAAATTTTTAACTAGAAATGGCTGAAAAGTGTTTTCGGGGAGATGGGTCGATGACAGAGGGGTGTCTTAGCGTAGTTATAGTGTGATAGTGGGGGGCAAATTGCTAGCGAAAAACCCAAATCAATGAGTTTAAATAACATTTTTAACTAGAAATCTCTGAAAAAAACATTTTTGGGGGGAGATAGTGCAATGACAGCTGGCTGTCAAAGAGTAGTTATAGTGTGATAGTTTGGGGGCGTATTGCTTACAAAAAACCCAAGTAGATGAGTTGAAAATAAAATTTTTAACGAGAAATGACTGAAAAGTGTTTTGTTTTTAGATGGGTTGATGGCAGAAGGATGTCTTAGCGTAGTTATCTTGTGATAGTGGGGGGCGAATTGCTTGCGAAAAAACCCGAATGAATGAGTTGAAATGAAATTTTTAACTAGAAATCGCTGAAAAGTGTTTCTGGGGAGACGGGGCGATGACAGAGGGGTGTTTTAGCGTAATTATAGTGTGATAGGGGGGGGGAGAATTGCTAGCCTAAAATATGAGCTAATAAGGGTTTATGACCGTAAAGTCTAATTTTTTGTAAGAAAATTATGGAAAATACAATTCTGTGGTTCAAATGTGAAACTTAAGTCCATTTTTGGATCGAAAAATAAAACTATTTCCGTAAAATTTAGGCTAATAAGGGTTTTTGACCGTAAACTCTAGTTTTTTTGCAAGAAAATTATGGAAAATACAATTCTCTAGTTCAAATGTGAAACTTAAGTCCATTTTGGATCGAAAAATAAAACTATTTCCGAAAAATCTGAGCTAATAAGGGTTATTGACCGTAATTTCTAGTCTTTTGTATGAAAATTATGGGAAAGACAATTCGTTGGCTCATAGGTGAAACTTAAGTCCAGTTTTGGATCTAAAAATAAACTATTTCTGTAAAATCTGAGCTAATAAGGGTTTTGACCATAAACTCTAGTTTTTTGTAAGAAAATTATGGAAAATACAATTCTTTGGTTCAAATGTGAAACTTAAGTCCATTTTTGGATCGAAAAATAAAACTATTTCCTTAAAATCTGAGCTAATAAGGGTTTTTGACCGTAAACTCTAGTCTTTTGTAAGAAAAGTATGGAAAATACAATCCGCTGGTTCAAATGTGAAACTTAAGTCCATTTTTAGAACGAAAAATAAATTATTTCCGTAAAATTTGAGCTAATAAGGGTTTTTGACCGTAAACTCTAGTTTTTTGTAAGAAAATTATGGAAAACACAATTCTCTGGTTCAAATGTGAAACTTAAGTCCATTTTTGGATCGAAAAATAAAACTATTTCCGTAAAATCTGAGCTAATAAGGGTTTTTGACCGTAAACTCTAGTCTTTTGTAAGAAAATTATGAAAAATACAATCCTCTGGTTCAAATGTGAAACTTCAGTCCATTTTTGGATCGAAAAATAAAACTGTTTCGGTAAAATCTGAGCTAATAAGGGTTTTTGACCGTAAACTCTAGTTTTTTGTAAGAAAATTATGAAATATACAATTCGTTGGCTCATAGGTGAAACTTAAGTTTAGTTTTGGATCGAAAAATAAACTATTTCTGTAAAATCTGAGCTAATAAGGGTTTTGACCGTAAACTCTAGTTTTTTGTAAGAAAAGTATGGAAAATACAATTTCCTGGTTCAAATGTGAAACTTAAGTCCATTTTTGGATCGAAAAATAAAACTATTTCCTTAAAATCTGAGCTAATAAGGGTTTTTGACCGTAAACTCTAGTCTTTTGTAAGAAAATTATGGAAAATACAATTCGTTGGCACATAGGTGAAACTTAAGTCCAGTTTTGGATCGAAAACTTAACTATTTATGTAAAATCTGAGCTAATAAAGGTTTTTGACCGTAAACTCTAGTTTTTTGAAAGAAAATTATGGAAAATACAATTCTCTGGTTCAAATGTGAAACTTAAGTCCATTTTTGGATCGAAAAATAAAACTATTTCCGTAAAATCTGAGATAATAAGGGCTTTTGACCGTGAACTCTAGTCTTTTGTAAGAAAATTATGGAAAATACAATCCTCTGTTTCAAATGTGAAACTTAAGTCCTTTTTTGATCGAAAAATAAAACTATTTCCGTAAAATCTGAGCTAATAAGGGGTTTTGACCGTAAACTGTAGTTTTTTTGTAAGAAAATTATGGAAAATACAATTCTATAGTTCAAATGTGAAACGTAAGTCCAGTTTTTGATACTCATAATGATGAGAACTGATGGTTCTAATTCAATATTGTTTTCATAAAAACAAAACTATTTTTTTTAAACTTCGAAATTATTCAACTTTATTTATTTTTTATTTTTATTTTTTTGTACGCATCTTAAAATGACAAAATTTGCTTACGGCTCTAACAATTGTACTCTATGATTGCTCAGAGACACAATTTGGCTTTCCCACTGGTATTCTATGTCTGGTTATCAACACTACCTATTCTATTGCATGTATTAAATCAGTATTTTTTACGCAGTGGAACAATAAACACATAAGTCATTTTTACTGGTGTGTCATCAACAGGCTCAATATGCTTTTCGTCTTTGGTATTATTTGGTTCATTGACTGTTTGATCAATGGCAGTAACTTTTGCTGGTGCTTTGTTTTTCATCGATTTATCTTTATATTCCATAGTGATATTTTCTGCCAGTGCCCTTTTTATTTTTCTGGCAATTTCACTGTCTATTATCACATTATTTTCGCACAAGTAACAGTTTCGGCACGTAGACAAGATATGGTTTACGACATTAGTAGAAGAGTAGGCCTTTCTTTTTTGACCTTCCGTTGAATGCTAATACCGAAAGCTGACGATTGGATGTATCAGTAGGTAATGTGTTACCTGTAACTGTAGCAAGGAGTTGTCCTCTATCATCAACGATTATTTTTACGTTGGCATTCTCTTTGAGTGCAATAATCTCTGGAGATCTCAATCTCGCGTAACCACCAACATAAGAGTTGAATTTTTTCGGTATTCCAAAGAAATTTAATTCCTTACTGTTATGACAATGCATGCATACATTTCCAATAGTGCTACCCCTTGTACTTGTTTCATAGTTTAAATACTTCTCCTTGTCGGCATTCAATGCTACAATAACATTGTCATGTGAACACACTTTATTAAAATGCTCCATCTTCACTTCTTTTTTTTAAGATATGACTTATGTGTTTATCGTTCCACTGCGTAAAAACTACTGATTTAATACATGCAATAGACTAGGTAGTGTCGATAACCGGACATAGAACACCAGTGAGAAAGCCACAATGTGTCTCTGAGCAATCATAGGGTACAATTGTTAGAGCCGTAAGCATATTTTGTCATTTTAAGATACGTAAAAAAAAAATTGAATAATTTCGAAGTTTAAAAAAAATAGTTTGTTTTTATGAAAAAAATATTGAATTAGAACCATCAGTCCTCATCATTCTGAGTATCCAAAACTGGACTTAAGTTTCACATTTTAACTAGAGAATTGTATTTTCCATAATTTTCTTACGAAAAAACTAGAGTTTACGGTAAAAAACCCTTATTAGATCAGGTTTTACTGAAATAGTTTTATTTTTCAATCCAAAAATGGACTTAAGTTTCACATTTGAACCAGAGGATTGTATTTTTCATAATTTTCTTACAAAAGACTAGAGTTTACGGTCAAAAACCCTTATTAGCTCAGATTTTACGGAAATAGTTTCATTTTTCGATCCAAAAATGGACTTAAGTTTCGCATTTGAACCAGTGAATTTTATTTTCCATAATTTTCTTACAAAAACTAGAGTTTACGGTCAAAAACCCTTATTAGCTCAGATTTTACAGAAATAGTTTATTTTTCGATCCAAAACTGGACTTAAGTTTCACCTATGAGCCAACAAATTGTATTTTCCATAATTTTCTTACAACAGACTAGAGTTTACGGTCAAAAACCCTTATTAGCTCAGATTTTACGGAAATAGTTTCATTTCTCGATCCAAAAATGGACTTAAGTTTCATATTTGAACCAGAGGATTGTATTTTCCATAATTTTCTTACAAAAGACTAGAGTTTACGGTCAAAAACCCTTTTTAGCTCAGATTTTACGGAAATAGTTTTATTTTTCGATCCAAAAATGGACTTAAGTTTCGCATTCGAACCAGTGAATTTTATTTTAAATAATCTTCTTACAAAAAACTAGAGTTTACGGTCAAAAAGCCTTATTAGCTCAGATTTTACAGAAATAGTTTTTTTTTCGATCCAAAATTGGACTTAAGTTTCACTTATGAGCCAACAAACCAACAAAGAGAAAAATCTCTAAAAGAAACAAACAAACGAGACTGTGGCCAGTGGAGAGAAAAGAAAACAACAGAAACAAAACAACGCGGATATTTCGCCTGTATACAAACAAGGCGTCTTCAGCACGAAAGACACACAAGAAGAACAAGATAAAAAAAAACAAGATAAAACTAAAAACCAATAAAACCACCACCAAAAAAAAAACCAAAAAAAAAATGTACAATCGGCGCAAACTGATCCACGTAGGGAAAAGATGCTAATATAGAGTTACTTCAGTGAGGACACCAGAGTAACTGAGGAAAAATAAAAAAACTGTAAATTACTTTAATTATTCAGTTGCGAAATAATCCTTTTGTTAGCTATTACTGAAACAAATCGTTTTGGTCTAGCAGGTAAAATAGTCCCCTGGTGATTATTTAAAATCTTTACTCCCTTATTGACTGTTGATTCACTCTTTAGAAGGTTATCATAAATTGGGTCAATATTTAAATTACCCGTGTCCCTATTTATGGAAAGGTTAGCAAACATATGTTTTTTAATTTCTATGGCTTCCCTGGCCCATTGGGTGTACCCCTTATCATTAGAAATAGCCAAGGCTTCATCAAATTTTACAAAATGATCCGGTTGAAGCCAAATATGCTCTGCTAAAGCTGAAACGAAAGTTTCTGGAGGCTTTCTTAATTGTGGGTTTTTTTTTCTATTGAGTTTCGGTGTTCAATAAACCTTTCAACAAATTGTTGGTGAGTCCTACCAATATAGAACTTCCCACAAGAACACGGAATTTTATACACCCCACTTACTAAATTTCCCCGAGTTAAATCCTTACCAGAACTAAAAAAACTACCCATTGACCTCAGCGATTGGAAACATGTATCAATACCAAATTTACGTAAAACCCGTGAAAGTTTCTCACCCAAACCAGGTACATATGGTAATGAAATGAAGCTTTTTGATACAACTAAATCTAAAGACTGAGAAACCTCAATAACCCTACTATTATGTTTAACCCGTCTATTTTCAATTAATTTATCAATGAACCTAATTGGATAACTATTACAAAACAAAATATCCCTCAAGTATAACAATTCCGAATTCAGAAATTCCTGGGAACAAATTCTAAAGGCTCTATCCACTAGTGAAATTACAACCCCCTTTTCACCGACATAGGGAGGCAAGAATGAAAATTGAAATACCTATTATTGTGCGTTGGTTTTCTGTAAATCGAGAAAAGTAAATGGAGATCCCTTTTAATTAATAAAATATCCAGAAAAGGTAATTTATTATTATCCTCAAACTCAACTGTAAATTTAATATTACTATCAACACTATTTAAATGCTTACAAATTAGGTCTAAGGAGTCCAATCCATGTTTCCAAACGCACACCACATCATCCATGAACCTACCCCAGAAGCAAGGGGAGATTCTAAAACTGTTTATAGCGGAGGTTTCAATGGCATCTATGAATAGATTTGCCAATAAAGGAGAAAGAGAAGCCCCCATAGGTAACCCAAAAATTTGTCTATAAAACTCCCCTCGAAAACCAAAATAAAAAGAAAATTCATTTACCAGAATAATTAGTCTCATAATGACATCAATATCCAAACTGGCTAACGTCACATCCTGTATTAAATCAAAGGGTTTTTCTAATTTACTTTTTAAAATATCCTCGCACCTTTTTAAATCACAATTTGAATACATGGACACAACATCAAAACTGCAAAGAATTGAACTCTCCTCCAGCGTAAAATTTCGCAATTTATTAGTAAGATCAGTCGAATTTTTTAAATATGATTTTTGTGTTCCCAAAAGTGGACGCAAAGCTACCGACAACCATTTTCCTAGTTTTGAAAAAGGTGACAGAAAAGTTGACACAATGGGGCGGAGGGGGGATCCAGTCTTATGAATCTTAGGTAGACCATAGCAAATCTATTCATAGAAGCCATTGAAACCTCCGCTATAAACAGTTTTAGAATCTCCCCTTGCTTCTGGGGTAGGTTCATGGATGATGTGGTGTGCGTTTGGAAACATGGATTGGACTCCTTAGACCTATTTTTGTAAGCATTTAAATAGTTTTGATAGTAATATTAAATTTACTGTTGAGTTTGAGGATAATAATAAATTACCTTTTCTGGATATTTTATTCATTAAAAGGGATCTCCATTTACTTTTCTCGATTTACAGAAAACCAACGCACAATAATAGGTATTTAAATTTCATTCTTGCCACCCTATGTCGGTGAAAAGGGGGGTTGTAATTTCACTAGTGGATAGAGCCTTTAGAATTTGTTCCCAGGAATTTCTGGATTCGGAATTGTTATACTTGAGGGATATTTTGTTTTGTAATAGTTATCCAATTAAGTTCATTGATAAAATAATTGAAAATAGACGGGTTAAACATAATAGTAGGGTTATTGAGGTTTCTCAGTCTTTAGATTTAGTTGTATCAAAAAGCTTCATTTCATTACCATATGTACCTGGTTTGGGTGAGAAACTTTCACGGGTTTTACGTAAATTTGGTATTGATACATGTTTCCAATCGCTGAGGCCAATGGGTAGTTTTTTTTAGTTCTGGTAAGGATTTAACTCGGGGAAATTTAGTAAGTGGGGTGTATAAAATTCCGTGTTCTTGTGGGAAGTTCTATATTGGTAGGACTCACCAACAATTTGTTGAAAGGTTTATTGAACACCGAAACTCAATAGAAAAAACCCTACAATTAAGCAAGCCTCCAGAAACTTTCGTTTCAGCTTTAGCAGAGCATATTTGGCTTCAACCGGATCATTTTGTAAAATTTGATGAAGCCTTGGCTATTTCTAATGATAAGGGCTACACCCAATGGGTCAGGGAAGCCATAGAAATTAAAAAACAAGATTTTAAATAATCACCAGGGGACTATTTTACCTGCTAGACCAAAACGATTTGCTTCAGTAATAGCTAACAAAAGGATTATTTCGCAACTGAATAATTAAAGTAATTTACAGTTTTTTTATTTTTCCTCAGTTACTCTGGTGTCCTCACTGAAGTAACTCTATATTAGCATCTTTTCCCTACGTGGATCAGTTTGCGCCGATTGTACATTTTTGTTTTTTGTTTTTTTTTTTGGTGGTGGTTTTATTGGTTTTTAGTTTTATCTTGTTTTTTTTTATCTTGTTCTTCTTGTGTGTCTATCGTGCTGAAGACGCCTTGTTTGTATACAAGCGAAATATGGATTGGACTCCTTAGACCTATTTTGTAAGCATTTAAATAGTTTTGATAGTAATATTAAATTTACAGTTGAGTTTGAGGATAATAATAAATTACCTTTTCTGGATATTTTATTAATTAAAAGGGATCTCCATTTACTTTTCTCGATTTACAGAAAACCAACGCACAATAATAGGTATTTAAATTTCAGTCTTGCCACCCTATGTCGGTGAAAAGGGGGGTTGTAATTTCACTAGTGGATAGAGCCTTTAGAATTTGTTCCCAGGAATTTCTGGATTCGGAATTGTTATACTTGAGGGATATTTTGTTTTGTAATAGTTATCCAATTAAGTTCATTGATAAAATAATTGAAAATAGACGGGTTAAACATAATAGTAGGGTTATTGAGGTTTCTCAGTCTTTAGATTTAGTTGTATCAAAAAGCTTCATTTCATTACCATATGTACCTGGTTTGGGTGAGAAACTTTCACGGGTTTTACGTAAATTTGGTATTGATACATGTTTCCAATCGCTGAGGCCAATGGGTAGTTTTTTTAGTTCTGGTAATTTGATGAAGCCTTGGCTATTTCTAATGATAAGGGGTACACCCAATGGGCCAGGGAAGCCATAGAAATTAAAAAACATATGTTTGCTAACCTTTCCATAAATAGGGACACGGGTAATTTAAATATTGACCCAATTTATGATAACCTTCTAAAGAGTGAATCAACAGTCAATAAGGGAGTAAAGATTTTAAATAATCACCAGGGGACTATTTTACCTGCTAGACCAAAACGATTTGCTTCAGTAATAGCTAACAAAAGGATTATTTCGCAACTGAATAATTAAAGTAATTTACAGTTTTTTTATTTTTCCTCAGTTACTCTGGTGTCCTCACTGAAGTAACTCTATATTGCATCTTTTCCCTACGTGGATCAGTTTGCGCCGATTGTACATTTTTGTTTTTTTTTGTTTGTTTTTTTTAGTGGTGGTTTTATTGGTTTTTAGTTTTATCTTGTTTTTTTTTATCTTGTTCTTCTTGTGTGTCTTTCGTGCTGAAGACGCCTTGTTTGTATACAAGCGAAACATCCGCGTTTTTTTGTTTCTGTTGTTTTCTTTTCTCTCCACTGGCCACAGTCTCGTTTGTTTGTTTTTTTTTAGAGATTTTTCTCTTTGTTGGTTTTTTCTCATGGCTGGCCAGTTCGGCTTAAGATCTTTCATATGAGCCAACGAATTGTATTTTCCATAATTTTCTTACAAAAAACTAGAGTCTACCGTCAAAAACTCTTATTAGCTCAGATTTTACGGAAATAGTTTTATTTTTTGATTCAAAAATGGACTTAAGTTTCACATTTGAACCAGAGGATTGTATTTTCCATAATTTTCTTACAAAAGACTAGAGTTTATGGTCAAAAACCCTTATTATCTCAGATTTTACGGAAATAGTTTTATTTTTCGATCCAAAATGGACCTAAGTTTCACATTTGAACCAGGGAATTGTATTTTCCAGAATTTTCTTACAGAAAACTAGAGTTTTTTATTTTTAAAATAAAAAATAGCTTTATTTTTCGATCCAAAATGGACTTAAGTTTCACATTTGAACCAGAGAAATGTATTTTCCATAATTTTCTTACAAAAAAGTAGAGTTTACGGTCAAAAACCCTGATTAGCTCAGATTTTACGGAAATAGTTTTATTTTTCGATCCAAAAATGGACTTAAGTTTCACATTTGAACCAGAGAATTGTATTTTCCATAATTTTCTTACAAAAAATTAGAGTTTACGGTCATAAACCCTTATTAGTTCAGATTTTAGGCTAGCAATTCGCCCCTCACTATCACACTATAACTACGCTAAGACACCCCTCTGTCATCGCCCCATCTCCCCCAAAACACTTTTCAGCCATTTCTATTTAAAATTTTATTTCAACTCAGTCATTCGGGTTTTTTCCCAAGCAATTTGCCCCCTACTATCACACTATAACTAGGCTAAGACATCCTTCTGCCATCAACCCATCTCCCCACAAAACACTTTTCAGCCACTTGTCGTTAAAAATCTTATTTTCAAGTCATTCATTTTGGTTTTTCATTAGCAATTCGCCCCCACTTTCAAACTATAACTACGCTAAGACACGCCTCTGTCATCGACCCATCTCCCCTAAAACACTTTTCAGCCATTTCTAGTTACCAGTTTTATTTCATCTCATTCATTTGGGTTTTCGCTAGCAATTCGCCCCCCCACTATCACACTTTAACTACGCTGAGACATCCTTCTGCCATCAACCCATCTCCCCCAAAACACTTTTCAGCCATTTCTCGTTAAAAATTTTATTTTCAAGCCATCCAATCGGGTTTTATGTAAGCAATACGCCCCCAAACTATCACACTATAACTACTCTATGACAGCCGGCTGCCATCGCACTATCTCCCCCCAAAAATATTTTTTCAGAGATTTCTAGTTAAAAATGTTGTTTCAACTCATTCATTTGGGTTTTTCGCTAGCAATTCGCCCGCCACTATCACACTATAACTACGCTAAGACACCCCTCTGTCATCGCCCCATCTCCCCCAAAACACTTTTCAGCCATTTCTAGTTAAAAATTTAATTTCAACTCATTCATTTGGGTTTTTCTCTAGCAATTCATCCCCCCCCCTATCACACTATAACTACGCTAAGACATCCTTCTCCCATCAACCCATCTCCCCCAAAACACTTTTCAGCCATTTCTCGTTAACAATTTTATTTTCAAGTCATCCACTCGGGGTTTTTTTGTAAGCAATACGCCCCCAACTATCACACTATAACTACTCTATGAAAGCCGGCTGCCATCGCACTATCTTCCCCCAAAAATATTTTTCAGAGATTTCTAGTTAAAAATGTTATTTCAACTTATTCAGTTGGGTTTTTTGCTAGCAATTCATCCCCACTATCACACTATAACTAGGCTAAGACACCCGTTTGTAATCGACCCATCTCCCCACAAACACTTTTCAGCCATTTCTAGTTAAAAAATTTATTTCAACTCATTCATTCGGGTTTTTTCGCAAGCGATTCGGCTCCCACTATCACACTATAACTACGCTAAGACACCCCTCTGTCATCGACCCATCCCCCCAAAAAACACTTTTCAGCCACATCTAGTTAAAAATTTTATTTCAACTCATTCATTCGGGTTTTTTTGCAAGCAATTCGGCCCATAATACAGTACTATAAGTACTCTAAGACACCCCGCTGCCATCACCCCATCACTTGTGTATTATAGAGAACACATCGAAGAAGTAAAGCTATCCGTTATTAAAGTTCTTTTCTTGCCATCTACATCTCTCTTAGTATCAACTTTTTAGTATACTATAACGTTAATCTCTTTTTTAAATTGACAACACTGCTCAAACACCACTTGTGTATTATACAGAACACATCGAAGAAGTAAAGCTAGGTCAAGTCATAAGACCATTTTATCATCGTTAACCATTTCCATAGTTTGGTATTGTTCCAAATTTATAATAAATAAGCTATGAGTTAACAACCCCGAGGGGTTACCTTAACTGATAATCACCAATTCGTAAATGCTATACCCTTTTTTTTCTCCACCTTCATAGGATCCAATTTGCAAATGCTATCTATTGACACATTCATAACAAACTATTCTTGACTAAACGCACTTGTCCAAAAAAAAATCAGAAATCACTCTTGATAGCACATACTTCAAAGAAATGGAACAGTGGATAATGCATGGGTGATAGACAGTATTTCCTACAAAACCATTCCTAAATACGCAATTTACCAATTTCTAGTTTTCAATTGAAAAGAAAAAATTATACTCTCAAAACGTGTTTGACCACTTTATAGATATAAAAGGTTTGATCGCTTTTTACAATGTGCAAGTGAAACTGTACTGCATATTCTTGTGCAATTCCATGTGTACTTTCAATCAATAGCAAAAACCAGTCTGATTGTGTTATACAATCTCGACTATAGTTTCAAAACGTGTTTGACCACCTTATAGGTAAAGGATTGCTCGCTTTTTACAATGTGCACGTCAAACTATAGTGTATATACTTGTAGGCGTGAATGTAGGTGTGAAAGTACTAGATAGCTTACTACTATAATTTCTGTTCTTTTAAAGTTTAAATGTTGCTCCTTACTTTTAGTTTAAAAAAAACTTGTATTTTTTAATTTAATGTCTGATCGCTTTTTTAATAATTTGTCTGGAGATGTGGCTCCACCTCCACGGAAAAGTGCCTCCTCCACACAGATATATCCTCTAGACAATTCAATATTGGTGAAAATTTGACCCGGACAATTATTCTTAACATCTTCATGCATAAGATTGAGTTGGCAAAGAGAAAACAAGACAAGCAGAATTTCGTATAAGAATTCTTGCAAATTCTCTCAGTGTAAAATTTCCCCTGAAAAATTCACCCCCTGGAAACTTCTCTCCCCATGGATCCGTAATTTACCTATTTTACCGGCATTTTACGTATTTTACAGGTATTTTATGGGTATCTTACATACTTTACGACGGTTTGCAATTTCCACTGTACCAAAGCAGAAAAAGGTTTGGATATGATTTTGTTTTGTGCATAGCTGTATTACCCGGTTAAAATTGCCTTCCTGAAAGAATGTAGGAAGCCATTTGCTTTAGATATTAAAGTTGCCTCATCAAAAGAATTAAATAATCGGGATTTTCAACGATGTGAAGGGCCAAAGCAGAATCAATATCTTATTTTACTTTAAATTTCATATAACAGAGAAATCGGTACTTGTTTATTATTCAGAACACACCCAGGGATTTTGATCTGCAAGATCTGACAAAAACGGTTTAGGTTTCTGTATTCGGAGACAAATAGCTTAGGCTCAGCGTTGTAGATATATTTTAATTAAATATATAATACACAGAGCTGGTATTTTGGTTAGGTTAGCTTACATTTTGCATGACGCCCCGCTATACTTACCCCCCCAAATGTACCAATATATAGCCCATGTTATATATATCCTATTTATCTTCCAATGTGTCTCAGTTGTTTCAACCCGTGTACCTGTATGTACCTGTAAATTGAATCGACTTAGATGTGTTCTGAACAATGAGCAATTACCAAGAAATATTGTGTTCATGCCGTCGTTTCCTCCCGCAGCCAGACTTTACCCCCCCCCCCCCCCAGAGAATACTCCTCACGAAGAACTTCCCCCTTCCCCAACAAAAAATCCCCCCATTTTCCTCCTCGATAATTCCGCATCCTCATTAGAAGAGAAATTGAAATTTCTACTTTCTTGTTTCAGTTAGAGGCGGTCGTATAGCATTGCCTATAGTTAAGACCCATAAGGGTTCAATGTATCAATATTTCTTCATTTATTTTTTCCTAGAGGCACTTAATGTGGAAGGAGGGGTCGAATAAACTTCAGAGGGGACCAGTTAATTGGAAATCGAATGTTCCAGTGCCCATTTCTAACATTCAGCCTGCTTTTCAACCAATTGCTACCAAATGAGCTGTAACTGACTATAGTGTCTTTAAGAAATTCTTATTCTAGTTAAACGGCCCTTATAATTAAGCAGTTATTTCGAAAGAATCTTCTGATAAATACAAAATTAGTTTTAAGGGAGAGACGAGGGGAGGGTGGGGGTAGAAACTAAAATATAATACTCAGATCCACTTTTGTTTGGGGGGGGAGGGATTTTTTCAGGGGGGGGGGATTCAGAACAGAAGCAGTTACCTGAATCAGAAACTGAGTCTGAAGGAGAAGAGCTAGATTTACTAGCAGATCTTGTCTTTGCTATTATGATCCAGTTGTATTTGGTGCTTTTATAAATAAAAATGAAAAATAGCATGTGTATGATATGAAAAACTTGGATGAATACAGCTATTTAAATATGCAAGGTTGTTAGGCTAACATTTCTTAGGTTTAAATGTAGAAAAAAAGCTAATATGATTTTACTTTTATATAACGGTGTTTTTTCTTCCTTTCTTTTTTTTACAAAACGGATATGCAAAATCAGGCACTGTCCGCGTGCTGAGGCATTACCCTAGGCTCAAGATTAATAAAGGGATAAACTAGACAGTTAATAAAACTGATGAAACTCCCTTGTTTAATCCCAGTAAAATCAGAATCATTAAAACATTTCATTGAAAGCTGAAAATGATGCTTAAAAAGAAATGCTAAACTAGTCTTGTAGCTACAGGGCAACTCTAAAACAACAATTTTACCCTATATTTCCTAGGGAGTACTTTATTTTACCAATTTTACCTACCGATTTTTTATTTTACGGTAATCTTGCAACACTGCCTTCGCTCCTGAAAAAAGCATACTATACGATTCTTGCTTACAAGTTACTTTTCCTGATAGGGGAGGTATCCTTGAACAATGAGACTTAAAGCAGGAACTGTAAAGATCAACGGTCTTAAATTTCATTTGTATATTCTCTTTGTTTGTAGGTCTCTATTAAACACTCCAAATCCAAAGGTTGTAGAACTAAAAGGCGGCGAAAATTCTTTCCCTCTGTTCCTTTAACCCAAATAATTTGGCTCAATAAATTTCAAGAGAATCTGAGCAGTTTTATGCAATTTTTTGGCCCAGCTCACGTCCAGCCCGTTTTTGCACCGAGTTAGGACTTAGCTCGGTTTTGAACAGAATCACGACTTAGCTATTTTTGCACAGTCGCTCAATAATATTTTTTTCGAAGAAACTCAACAATGAAACTGTCAGTTCTTGAAATTTTCAAAATGGTTTATCTCATTGAGTTCTAGTTCAAAAGAAAACTAATGAAAGAATAAGACTTAATGTCTTAAGCATTTAGAGAAGTATCAAATTATAGACACATACTCTTTACCCTCAGTTCTAAATAAAGAAAATGAAATAACAAAAGTTGACCAAAATAATGAAGACAAATTGTTAGTAGAAATAGATGGCAGCACTTTTTGACCCATGGGCGAAAACTCCTAAGGGTTCAATATGATCTACTATAATGAATATCTCGTTAATGTGCTAATTTCAAGTCTGACTTTCTTATTGCAAAATTTTGCGAAAAAATTGTATATATGTGAACCACGGGTAAGTTTCAGAGCGATTAATTTTACCAAAAGAGTCTGTTTTCCCACAGTGCACGAATTTAGATTTAATCTTCTTTTTTTTAATTTTCAGGTTAATTTTTTCACACGAATGAATTTGTAATTTGGTTCTATCTCAAGTAATGAATATTTTTGCATGCAGTCAAAGCTAAATATTTTTAGCTATTGTGCAGAGAATTTTACCAGACTGTGAAATAACCAGAATTACAAATTTCTTTCGTAAGACAATTTAACAAAGATCTTAAGAGAAGGAGGATAGAATATTAATTTTTTCGCCATGAAACATGCACTATAGTCTGGCAGTTCATGATGTTTACAGCTAACAGTCCTTCAAAAAATAGAAACAACCCCCGATAATAGGATTTGCCTCATTTTGATAATGAGACATAAGTTTTTAAATTTTTTAATGTGTTTTTGAACTTTCGGGTGCTATGTTTTACGAGTCGGACAAAAACCGAGCCCGGTCTGGTCAAAGTGAAAAACCTCTGGTCAATGTGATCAAAGACTTTAGACCCTTATTAAAGTAAATCCAAGACAGATGGTCTCTTTGAGAGGCAAAACTGGCGTAACTTTTTTAGAGTTGCAAAAAAAATATCATTTTCACTTCTTCATTATGGTCTATCATCCTAGAGCAGAGCTAAGGCAGATAGGCATGCAGTTGGTACAAAAAAAAACTTTTAAAAACGCATAAAAATTTGTTTATATGCATTTTTGTTACTTATTTATGATACAGAACAAAAATTTTGGAGGGAGGGAGTTCCGAACCCGGTTCCCCTCTACCCCTGGATACAGCCTGGAGTATCACTATCCCTCAACGCTGCTTAATGGGACAAACAATTTGTCCCTTTTTTGGCCATAGAAAATATACTAACATTAATTTCTTATGGAATGAAAGTGGCCTAACCACAATAAAAAAAAGGATTTCCTTATGATAAATAATAATAATAGTAACAATAATAATAATAATAATAATAATAATAATAATAATAATAATAATAATAATAATAATAATAATAATAATAATAATAATAATAATAATAATAATAATAATAATAATAATAATAATAATAATAATAATAATAATAATAGTAATAATAATAATAATAATAGTAACAATTTATTAATGCTCTCTATACATACACGGATGAACACAGAGGAATATAGGAAATAAACGAAAAGAAAACTGAACAATACAAAATTACACTTTACTACAAATTTACACAAAATTACACTAACGAAGAGGACGACAATGTGTATCTCTTAATAGTCAATAACTCATGAATATATAATAAATAACTTATGATAGCTCATTAGTGAATAATACAAAAACGCTTATAAAACGTAATGCATAAACACTCATAATACATAACGCACAAATAGCTGTTTTACTAAAGCAATGGCGACAAAACTATTTTTCCATTAAACGAGACAATTATGTTGAAAATTTATTCTATTTTCTCTAGATCATCTATGAAATCGGTCGTATTGTTGATCCATTTTAACAGTAATATCAAATATTCCGAATTTTCCTATAATATACCTATTTTTGAACCATAGTGGAATTCCAAGAAAATATTTACAA
Source organism: Artemia sinica (assembly GCA_027921565.1). NCBI lineage: Eukaryota > Metazoa > Arthropoda > Branchiopoda > Anostraca > Artemiidae > Artemia > Artemia sinica. The sequence continues at coordinate 40,666,580 of CM051275.1, forward strand.
AACCGGAAAAAGAACTCATTGATACGCTTTTTATCACTTTTACTTAAAAACTTCAAAATGGAACAATGAAAAATACATGAGGTGCAAACATGGAATTATAAATTATAACGAGTCTTTGTTTATCAAAACGACCTTTCACCATGACTAGCAGGCCATAAGTTTTCCTAAGTTTTCCCATTACAGACGATAACACCAACTCCCGCGTATTTTTAATTGTCGGGCCAAAAGGCAAGCCAAGGTAATTAATGGCATCATTATTAAAAATGTTAAGTGATCCCACCCTAATTAAATGAAGCTGGAAATCACTGTTATTGTTTACAACTAGGAATTCTGTTTTAGTAGGTTCAATCTCTAATCCTATCTCCCGTAGATGTGAATGTAATATGTTAATTACATTCTGTAATGATATTAAATTGTTCGAAAATAACAAAATATAGTCACCATACGACAAGTGGATAATGTCGATACCGTCAATCACATATGGGGGTAGGTACCGTGTGGCTGTTCTAATTGCGTTATTTAATATGATGGGGCTAAGAACTGGCCCTTGTTTTACTCCACGACGTAAAGAAATTCGGTCTGAAAGTCGCCCTCCCAAAAAAATTCTCACAGATGAATTACCATAGCAACCCGTCAAACACTGGCCTATAAATGGGTTCACTCCACAACGCAACAATGATAAAAAAGCGTGGTTATGCAACATACTATCAAATGCTTTTGAAATATCAACTCAGCCCACCAATAGTTGTTTTTTGAAGTTATGATGGTGTTCCAATATTTCTAGAAATATTGCGTGTGCATTTTGAACCCCTACACCATTTCGAAAACTTAACTGATGGTCCCCCACATCACATTTTGTTGATAAATATGGGAGCAAAATATTTTCAAATAATTTAGTAATACCAGAACAAAGTGTTGTAGGTCTATATGGTGAGCAATGTGAAGGACCCTTGCCCTTCTTGCGTATACAAACTACTTTACCTTCTCCCATCAAAGAAGGGACATAATGCTGGATTACTATTACTTGATAATAATAACGTAAGATGTTCTAGTAGTTTTAGTGGTACCATACAATAGGTGTTCTGATAACACACGATCTGGACCTTGGCCCTTCCTACATTTTACTGATCTAATTTTAATCAAAATCGAAGATGGAGAAAAACAAACTAGGTGTTTGTATGGGTTCAACTGAGAAAAATGATTATAGAACAATTCACGATAACTCAATTCAGTTGATGGTAGGTTGGACGAAAATACGGAAGTAAAGTGTCCATACCATTGTTACAGCGGGATTTGGTCTGATAAATCAGCTGATGATTGCGTTAATCTATTAACCTCATTATAGAGTGACTTTGGATTATTCCTAATTTTGTTTGGTATATCTTTTACTTGTTGTTTCTTCCATGTTGCCAATAACTTTGTATATATCTTTTTTGTTGATTTAACTATCTGGGAAAGGCGGCCATTTCTCGGTCGGTCACATTGATCCCAAATATGATACTATAGGCGATGGTTCTCTTTTACTTCACCCAACCCAGGTATAACAAGAGCATCCCTTTTTTGTGTATTTTTACGGACTCTAATAACAGGAACCGCAACAGCAGCCGCAACTTTCATAGCATGATTTATTTCAGCATAATACATATCTAATTCCAACGAATGAAATTCTTGAGACTGTGACATGAGGTGAAAAGGAATTCTAATTCTACTGAGAATATCATCTAATACGCATTGATAAAAGTTTACGTCTGTCCTATCCCAAAGCTGCTTCTGAAACCATTTCGGATTGCAACGAAAAAAACAAAAAAAAATGTTTGAAACAACAGACACTTCAAGGTAAGAATGATCACTAACCAAATTTCATCCGATACTTTAACAAGAGACTTTTTTAACCATTCAAGATCTGAAATTATAAAGTCCAAATTTGCTACGCTATCTGAATCATGAACATAAGTATAGTTTCTGCTATTCTTTTCTACAGTTATATCTTTCGGAAGTGATGATAATAAGATCTGAGACCACGGTAAACTAGGAATAGTAAGGTCAGTGTTAAAATTGCCATTAAGCAAAATGGTTTTACCAGACGCTCGTATTTTATGAGAAAAATTTTTTAGACACTTGCACATGCCTTAGCAAAACGTTCGTTAGACTGTTCATTTCTGTAACTAGTAGGCATATAAACTGCAAGAATAACGGTATGACCTAGATCAACCACCAGAAAAGTATCATTCGTTTCAAGTAAAACACAATTAAGGCTGTTATTTACTCCAATCATAATGTCACCAGAAGGACAACTTCCTGTGATTTTTGCAGGACGGATGAAGAACTTGTGTTCACAAGAAACTTCCAACTGATTACTGTTAACACCACTTAACTGGTGCTCTACTATACACACTATTTTGAATGACTTGAATGTTTCGGCTAAAACTATTAACTTATCTCTTGCGCCATTTATGTTCTGAAAATAGAGATTTACACTGTCAGGTTTGGTGCAAAGGTCCATACCTGTGGTGGTGGGGGGGGGGGGGTATCAGCCTCAAGCTTGAGTGCTCGAAGCAGCGACAGGCATACGGCTCTTCAACACGGCAGAGGAGAAGCTGTTGCTTCTGCGATTTCCACCACAATTTCTTAGAGGCTGAGCATCCATTACCACGGCTATTAACATGGGGCCCGGCACATTTACCACATTTAAGTTCGCTCATACATTTACGAGCAAAATTGTCAAAGCCTTGGCGCTTGTAGCACTACTTGGCTCGGTTCAGTGGAGTTGACACCCGGAAAAGCGAATAATCAATTTTGATACCCTACTTTAGAGCGATATAGGGATCTAGTTGAGAATTAAAGGACAACTGCACGACTAAACTACCTCCAAAGCACTTTGCTTGCACAACAGAGTTGACTAGACCTGCAATAGTTGATTCATCAAAGCCTTTGTCAATCCGTATAATTTCTAGATATTCCTTCTTTACGACCCTAGCACTGATGCGTGAACCAGGTGGTAGTGCACTTACCATCAATGAAGCAAAATCATTATCTTTTATAATTACCAGTAGCCTATCCCTCCGTTGCTCAACATGGTCGACTTTGTCTATGCCTCCTGAATTTGAAATAAACTTACGCTGCCTAGCGGGGCTGGAAGACTGCATGCTAGCAGGTGAATTACTAAAAATAGCAGGAACTGTAGCGTTTCTGGTTTAGGAAGGAACGGCGACAAACGGTTTTGTTCATCCATATCTGTGCTAACAGACTCATGTTTTTCAACGAGGAAATTTAGCATTCGAACACAGTAATTTAATCTTGATGTCACAAAAGTATTTGGTTCGCTTAGGTAAACCGGAACATCTGACGGGTTCATAATCACCAATCATGGAACAGGAGACTAGAGAGGATAAACTCTTATTTCATTTGAATAGTGGTGCACTATGGATTCTCCTACACTCCTAGTTAAAGAAGTTTTTTACCGAATTATAGTTAACTAAAGGCGACATTGGTCTAGTAGCAAGTTTTGGTTCCTTTTTTAGTTCTTGAAGAGCAAACTAAGAATTACTTCTGAATAAAACAACTAACGCCCTGAATAGAACACACAACAAGAAAAGGTGTTTTCGTTTTATGTGGGGCCCCCATGGCGTCAATAAAGTTAATAAAATATCTACAAAGTCAATGAATCGTTTTCCTAGCATAAATTTGTTGGCTTTATTGCTGTCGGAAAAGAGAACTTAATTTAACTTTTTCAAGAAAGTCTACAAAGTTCAGCCAATGGCAGAAGACATATGAAAGATTTCATATAAACAACACACAAATAAGTGTCTATACATATAATAGTGCATTACTTGTTTAAACATATTGCTTGGTAAAAGAATAAGGGCTAGACAAAAAAAAAAATCGTATAAGCTTTACTTATTATAAGAGAAAAATGCTTAAAAAGATTGCTTTCTCTGTTCCGCGTCGGATTAATTCAGTTTTCTGCAAGGAAAAATTGCTGTAAAGTAAAAAAGGTGAAATTCTTGTGTGAACATGGCAAACTTTATGGTGTACAATTTCACGAAAAACTGTATTAACTTTCTTGACGCCGTGGGAGCCCCACATTAAGGGTGCAGAGATTTTAACCCCGTTCTTTAGCACTAAGATCTTACTTCTAAGATCTTAAATCTTTCTGCACAGATAACCGTTCTTTAGTTCGATATTGTTCTAAAACCCAGTCTCCATTTGGCAGATTCTGCAAATCTGCACCGCCAATCTGTAAAATATTATTTCAATGGAGACTTCTTTTCCGGCTCCGTATTCGTAGTTTGCAGATACAGCAACCTTCGACGTTGCTTTTTCTGCAAGATGGAAGATTGGCAGAATATGCCAAATGGAGACTGGCTTTAAGATCTTACAGCTCACTGATTGGAAAAAGTGCAAAGAACGCCATTTTTCTGCCCCATAGAACAATTCTGAGGTGGCTTTGATGACATACTTATCATTGTTGTTTGACCGCTGCTGTGATCAGAGCAGAATGATGAAAGATGTTTGCAAAAGAACAGTAAAAGAAGTAAGATCTTAAGGGCTGGGCACACGTAGCTGATTTCGGGAACCGATTTCAGCAAGGGTATATTCCAAGTCAACTGATTATAATTAATGATGCTAAGAGGCGGGGCTTAGTGACGTTTTTCGGTGATTAATCATCATTAATTACGATTAATTTACGATGATCATTTAAATACAATTAATTACATGCCAAAAGCTCTAAAGTCCTGGAAAATTCCTTGTCTAGAACGTAATTAATGATGATTAATCACCGAAAAACCATCAGTAAGCCCCGCCTCTTAGCATCATTAATTAGAATCACTCGACGTGGAATACACCCTTGCTGAAATCGGTTCCCGAAATCAGCTACGTGTGCCTAGCCCTTTAGTCCTAAGAAACAGGGTTGCCACCGGTGACACTTTAGTGTCACTTTTGACACTTTTTTTTAAATGGCACTTTTCGGGACACCTGACACTATTAGGACACTTTTTAGCAAAAGTGGCACTTTTTTTGCTAAGTAGCACTATTTTGCAAAAAAAAAGAATTTTTTCAGCCAAAACAAACGGAAGGAAAACTGTCAATGTAGATATGCATCGATATCCTTTTTCTGTCAGTTAAGATTCTTATCTTAACTCCGCGCGCGGCAATTATTGGATGCAAGAATCTTTCTGTGCGGTGAAAAACGTAAACACGTTTGTCTCTATCTGTGTGTGAGAAACTTTTATATTCTTATTCTTATCACTGATAAGCAAAGATAACCCAGTGATCTTTGGTACGAAATACTTGGCAATGAAGAGGACAGAGACGATTTCCAGACTCCCCAACAACCCTCAGGGCAAGGGTTTTAAGTTATATCCTGGGGTATATAAGGTTTGTATAGAAGGCGTTGTCATAGAAACTTCAAAAGGGGCTCATTTGATTGGAAATTCAAAGGGCTAGTGCCCTTTTTAATAGTTGAAAGTGATTGGAGGGCATCTAGCCCCCCCCACGTCCATCATTCGCCCAAACACATCCAATCAAAATTTTGAGATAGCCATTTTGTTTAGCGTGGTTGATTTCCAGATAGAAAATATGTTTTTGAGGAGCACAATCCCTCACAACCCTCAGGGCAAGGGTTTTAAGTTATGCCCAGGGGCCATATACTGTTTTTATAGAACGGGATGTCGTAGAAACTTCAAAAAAAGCTCATTCGATTGGAGATTCAACGGGCTAGTGCGCTTTTTAATAGTCGAAAGTTATTGGAGGGCAACTAGCCCCCCCCCCCACGCCCATCATTCCCCCAAACACATCCAATAAAAATTTTGAGATAGCCATTTTGTTCAGCGTAGTTGATTTACAGATAGAAAATATGTTTTTGAGGAGGATACTCTGCCACAGCCCTCAGGGCAAGGGTTTTAAGTTATGCCCTGGGGGAATATAAGGTTTTTATAGAAGACGTTGTCGTAGAAACTTCAGAAAAGGGCTTATTCGATTTGAAATTCAAAGGGCTAGTGCCCTTTTTAATAGTCGAAAGTGATTAGTAATATTTTTTATTGTTGTTGTTGTTTAGACCAGGGCACTTCGTATCGAAGGAGTTGTCGTGGGAACTTGGAAAGGGGCTCATTCGATTGAAAATAGAAAGGGCTGATGCCCTTTTTAATAGTCGAAAGTGATTGGAGGGCTACTTCCACTCCCACCCTCCCATTTGCCCATTATGTTTAAAAACTAAATGTTGCCTCAAGATTAAATCAAAATGCACTATGATAATGCTAATTCCAAATAAGGCATCTCAGCAGTATCCCAAGAACGACTGAGGGTATTATGTTCAAACTTTCGAGGCTAATTCTGCTCTTAAAATTTAACCAAATCAAAATAGTGTAAGTGTATCAAAGCTATCAAAGAAAGTAAACAGATTTTTTTGCGAATGGTATCAAGTTTTCCATTTCAGGTCAACTAGAGGAGGTATGAAACTAAGTTAAACAGTACTATTTGTGTCCAGATTTTTAAAATGGTGTATGTTGTTAAAAATTGCTGAAAATTTTTCTCCAGCATACAAATAGCAGGCCAAACTATAAAGTCTTAAAAAACGAAAAGATTTAAAGTGTTATTTTCTTTTTCCCTGAAAAGACTATGTCAATATAAAACGAACAGAAATTAATTAAAAAAAATTTTTCCACAAAACAAGTTTTTCAAAGAAAAGTAAAGAACTCCATTAAACAAAAATTGAGCAAAAATAAAATAAATAATCTACCAAGCTCGAAACTACCACAAATCAGCATCAATAAATAAATGAAACCCAAAACGAACAGAAATTAAAATAAACAACCGAGTCAAACTCAAAACGAGCAGAAATTAACATAAGTTGGGCGCAAAACCCCTATGCCTTCCCAAGGCCAGAACAAAATTTGCACTTTACTGAAAAAAATATAAATGTTTTTACTTTTATAACTTTAATCAATCAAATAATTTTAACATTTTGATCACTAAATATCAGTATATGTATATTAAACTGACAATGCACATTCATTTGTATTTTTTTCAGTAAAGTGCAAATTTAGTTCTGGTTTTGGGAAGGCATAGGGGTTTTGCGCCCAACTTATGTTAATTTCTGCTCGTTTTGAGTTTGACTCGGTTATTTATTTTAATTTCTGTTCGTTTTGGGTTTCATTTATTTATCGATGCTGATTTGTGGTGCTGATTTTTTTAATTAATACTCTAACTGCTCGTGTTTAATTATAAAGGTGCTTTCATATTGATACTTAAAATGCTAGTTGACTGTTCCTATGCCCTAGTCCCTGGAGACATCTTAAAGACAAATTTACCAGGAGTGGCGAGAGTTCTCGTGAAACTTGTTCTATTCAGGTTGTGATAAACGGATTAGATGATACAGCTATCTTATTGTTTTTCCACTAGTTTTTTCCAAATCAATTATTTGAAAGAGTTATTGTCTGAACCACTATTAGTTGTGTTTATCACAGGGCCATCAATAACTACGATCTATGTTACAGGCACTCTCTTCAGCATTTTTGGAGAAAAGAAAAGTTTCAAGCACCTGAATTCACTGTAATAATCCAGATAGTCCATTTTATGGAAAAACTGGATGAAAAACTCTCAATATAGACGAATATTGTTGTCCCTTTTTTTCCGTTTTCTCAAAAGAAAAAAACTGAAGGTTTTTCCTCTTTTCTTTTTCCGTTCCTTTTTCACGCTATGAACAAAGACTGCTTAGAAAAAATAGAAGAAAGTACTCTGTGGGACGAGTTCCCATTTTATATAGTAAGCACCATTTGTGTTTTAGCGGGTTTTTAGGAGGGGGGGCTGGAAAGTTGAGAAGAGTGGAAGTGCTGCGCAAAGCCGGAAATCAGCACCGACTAAGTAAAATCAAAATTTCTTTTTTATAGTTGATAGATGGCATTAGATCCAACATTTCATGTTGGAGAATTTAAAGATGCGGAAAACCAGGCTCCCAAGCGGATTGGCCAGTATTTTGAATTTGAAAAGCTTGTTGATATGAGTGCGAGCGACGCAAAGCGTCGCGAGCGGCAAATTTTTGGAAAATTACACTTTTTATACAAAATTGACACTATTTTGCTTCCCAAAGTGGCACCAAAAAAACCGGCTGAGTGGCAACCCTTCTAAGAAATCCCTCAAAATCGTAGCACAATGGTGATGGTGAGCGAAAAACGGGCTGTTTGTCTTCTACATACATTGTATGGAAGAAAGGAAAGAAAAATCAATTTTGCAGGTTGTTGTTGTTTACAGATTTGAATTCAGTATTTGTAAGTTTTCGTACAGTATTTGTAAGTTTGTCAGTAGTTGTAAGTTGCCATTCCAAAAGCACTGGAAATTATTGTCCTCAGACCAGCTTCAAAAAAATTGGTAGCCAAATTCTCACAGATTCTAAGTCTGCCATCCAACCTAATCAAAAAAAAAAAAAAATTATGAGGCTGCTGCCTCAGATTTAAAATCTATTAGAGATTCTCTCCTTGGTAAATTTTTTACCAAATCATATTATTGACTTACAAATAAAGTGAATATACCACTCAATGCCTTTTCTTATGCTCTTTCCAAATATATAGCCTAGTAATCATTTTTGTTGGAAATGAATTTTAACACCCCACCCCTATATATACCAATTCAGGGTATATATTTGCACATTTGGGGGGTGTGGGTAAATTTTAACCTTTCCTCCCATTTACATCAGAAATAAAATTTACCCCCATCCACGTAAGTGCAAATATATACCCTGAATTGGTATATATAGGGGTGGGGATAAAATTCATTTCTGACTAAAATGATTATTATATTTGGAAAGAGCATAAAAAAATTAGTAAAATTCTACTTCAGTTACTTTTGGCTATCTTGGAAAGGGGTTGTGTTAAGAAAATGAAACTTTCAGGGATGGATCTACATGCTAAGATATGTCCTGGGAAGGTACTTTGAAGTACCTACCTCCACTCTTCCCCCCTCTATATAATGGTAAATTACTGCACATTACTAGTTGTTTTAGCTTACATTTCATCCTTTATTACTATCATAATTATAAATCACTGCTTACCTTACACAACTTCTTCATTAAAATATATTCCAAAATCCTATTTTTATTTAACTTCATCCCTTTAAACTTATTTACTATCTAGCTGACCTGCTTATGGAACCTGTTTGTGATGTCACAACTTTGCTTATCATAACCCCTTTAAGGGTAGCATGCAGGTGCCATGGGGTAGAAGACAACTCTTTGTTGATAAGCCATTTAAACTTTATTAATTAGGGAAAGGATTTGACAAGAGACCAGTAAAAATATCCAAATTGTTTTAGAGAACAAATTATGTTAGGCCTATGAGAAGATGTTTTTACTTTTATAGGTCCATGCACTCATAAAGTTTCTGTTGAGTTTATTGAAACACTAGCATAGACTTCATGTAGTTACAGACTCTCCATAAAACATTTAAAAGTGCAAAGATGCACCTTAGCCAGGGGGGAAGTTGTGCTTGGGGTGGATTTCTAAGGGGAGAATTTTCCTTTGGGAGGGAAATTTCTGATGAGTGAATATTCTGGGGGAAATGTTACACTGGGGGGTATTAACAGAATTACTATATGAAATTCTTTTTAATTGTTTTACATTCTCTTTGCCAAATTTTTTATATGGAGGTGTTCCAGGGGCTTTTTTCTGTGTGTTTTGTTTTCTGGGAAATAATTTCCATGGAAGGGGGCATTTTGGGAGTGGCCAAGAAACCAATGTAAGTCTTATTCCAATGAAAAAATGCTAAGGACAATTTTTCAGGGTGAATTGTCCTCAAGCAATTTTACAGAGAGGGGGGATTCTCAGCTAGGAAAGAATTGTCTGGAGGGAATTTGACAGGGAGAGGTGCACTTTATGTTTAATGAAACTTCCATGGAGGAGTTCTGTGAGGGGGAAGGGTATATTTCATAGAGGGTGAGCCAGATTTAGCAGCATTATTTGAAAAACAAACAGAAATTATGCCATATATGAAGGATTGCCTGTCCTCAATACCTTATTCTTTACACTAAAGTTTGACTGTTTACTAAAATTGAAACATGGGGGCGTTTTAATTAGAATAGGAAGCTTTTTTAAAAGTGCTATCAGCTTTAGCGTAAAGAGCAAGGTACTGAGGAGGGGCGACCCTTCATATCCACAATAAATCTGCCAAAACTAATATGCCAATTGTGTTTTAATTTTTCATGCACTGTGAGCCAAAATCAAACCAGCATTAGTTCAAAATGTTCAGAAATTTAATAAAAACAAGTTTTATTAACTGAAAGTAAGGAGCGACATTAAAACTTAAAATGAACAATAGTTATTCCGTATATGAAAGGGGCGGTCACTCCTCAACCCATAGCTCTTTATGCTAAAGTATCATAAAGAGCAAGGCGTGGAAGAGGGGACAGTCCCTTTCATAAACAGTATAATTGCTGTTTGTTTTAAGTTTTAATGTTGCTCCTTACTTTCAGTTAAAAAAAAAACTTGTTTTTATTACTTAATCTCATAAAGATGATACTGTTGTCAGCATATGAAGAATATGTCAGCATATGAATGTATATTGCAATTATATCTGTCTGGTCTATATGCAAAGTATACAAGAGACAAAATTAACATACAAGAGAGTAGTGAACAATTATGGTATACAAAGTAATATTTGCCAGGGATAGTCACTAGAGATAAATCACTAGGGGTGGCAACATGATTTGATGATTTTCAGGGATTTGGGGAACCAATTTTTTTTGGGGGGTGGCACATAGATTTTTGAGGAAATCCCCAAAAATTTAGGAATAGTGCAAGCCCTGCTTGATTTCTAATCAGGAAAATTGAAATGCTTAAACCACACCAGAAAAGAAAAGCTTCGACTTTGCAGTTGACACAATAAAGAATTGCTGGAAAATTAATTTGAAGTCAACCAAACACCACTGCCTCTTCTGGTGGCACATGTGCGGTGTGCCAGCAACATTGTGACACTTCAGTGGCGGTCAGCCAAGCCTCTTGTTGGTGGTGTTCAGTTGATGTGCCGGCATGGTGCTGGGGTCTAGGTAAGACAGAGAGCACTACAAACATCAGAATTGACTTTAGAGGACAAGTTATGTCATGGGAAGATGTTTTTGAAATCCCCCTATGCCCCAAACTCAAAATTTTTCAAAATTCTACTTTACAAGCTTTTTAAATATTTCTAAAGCACTAATAGATAGAACGCTACAAACATCAGAATTGACTTTAGAAGACACGTTATGTCATGGGAAGATGTTTTTGAAATCTCCCCTCCCCAAAACTCAATAATTTCTAAAATTCTACTTAAGAAGCTTTTTAAATATTTCTAAAGCACTAATAGATGGAGCACTACAAATATCAGAATTGACTTCAGAGGACAAATTATGTTATGGGAAGATGTTTTTGGAATCCCCCTTCCCCCCAAACTCAAAATTTTCTAAAATTCTACTTTAGAAGCTTTTTTAAATATTTCTGAAGCGCTAAGACATAGAGCACTACAAACATCAGAATCAACTTTAGAGGACAATTTATGTCATGGGAAGATGTTTTTGAAATCCCCCTTTGCCCCAAACTCAAAAGTTTCCAAAATTCTACTTTAGAATCTTTTTTAAATATTTGTAAAGTGCTAAGACATAGAGCACTACAAATATCAGAATCGACTTTAGAGGACAATTTATGTCATGGGATGATGTTTTTGAAATCCCCCTTCCCCCCTAACCCAAAATTTTACTTTAGAAGCTTTTTTAAATATTTCTAAAGCGCTAAGACATAGAGTGCTACAAACATCAAAATCAACTTTAGAGGACAAATTATGTTATGGGAAGATGTTCTTGAAATCCCCTTCCCCCCAAACTCAAAATTTTCCAAAATTCCACTTTAGAAGCTTTTTTAGATATTTCTAAAGCGCTAAGACATAGAGCACTACAATCATCTGAATTGACTTTAGAGGACAATTTATGTCATGGGAAGAGGTTTTTGAAATCCCCCTTCCCCCCAAACTCAAAATTTTCTAAAATTCTACTTTAGAAGCTTTTTAAATGTTTCTAAAGCACTAATAGATAGAGCGCTACAAATATCAGAATCAACTTCATAGGACAAATTATGTTATGGGAACATGTTTTTGAAATCCCCCTTCCCCCCAAACTCAAAATTTTCCAAAATTCTACTTTAGAAGCTTTTTTAAATATTTGTAAAGTGCTAAGACATAGAGCGCTACAAACATCAGAATCGACTTTAGAGGACAATTTATGTCATGGGAAGATGTTTTTGAAATCCCCCTTCCCCCCAAACTCAAAATTTTCCAAAATTTTACTTTAGAAGCTTTTTTAAATATTTCTAAAGCACTAAGACATAGAGCGCTACAAACATCAGAATCAACTTTAGAGGACAAATTATGTTATGGGAAGATGCCTTTGAAATCCTTCTTCCCCCCAAACTCAAAATTTTCCAAAATTCTACTTTAGAAGCTTTTTAAATTATTTGTAAAGCGCTAAGACATAGAGTGCTACAAACATCAGAATTGACTTTAGAGGACAATTTATGTCATGGGAAGATGTTTTTGAAATCCCCATTCCCCCCAAACTCAAAATTTTCCAAAATTCTACTTAAGAAGCTTTTTTAAATATTTGTAAAGTGCTGACATAGAGTGCTACAAATATCAGAATCAACTTCAGAGGACAAATTGTGTTATGGGAAGATGTTTTTGAAATCCCTCTTCCCCTCAAACTAAAAATCTTCCAAAATTTTACTTTAGAAGCTTTTTTAAATATTTGTAAAGCTCTAAGACATAGAGCGCCACAAATATCAGAATCGAATTTAGAGGACAATTTATGTTATGAGAAGATGTTTTTGAAATCCCCCTTCCCCCCAAACTCAAAATTTTCTAAAATTCTACTTTAGAAGCTTTTAAAATATTTCTAAAGCACTAATAGATAGAGTGCTAAAAACATCAGAATCGACTTCAGAGGACACATTATAACACAGAAAGAGGTTTTTAAAATCCCCCTTCCTCCCAAACTTAAAATTTTCTAAAATTCTACTTTAGAAGCTTTTAAAATATTTCTAAAGAACTAATAGATAGAGTGCCAAAAACATCAGAATCGACTTCAGAGGACACGTTATATCTTGGGAAGAGGTTTTTAAAATCCCCTTCCCCCCGAACTCAAAATTTTCTAAAATTCTACTTTAGAAGCTTTTTAAATATTTCTAAAGCACTAATTGATAGAGCGCTACAAACATCAGAATTGACTTTAGAAGACACGTTATGTCATGGGAAGATGTTTTTGAAATCTCCCCTCCCCAAAACTCAATAATTTCTAAAATTCTACTTAAGAAGCTTTTAAATATTTCTAAAGCACTAATAGATGGAGCACTACAAATATCAGAATTGACTTCAGAGGACAAATTATGTTATGGGAAGATGTTTTTGAAATCCCCCTTCCCCCCAAACTCAAAATTTTCAAAAATTCTACTTTAGAAGCTTTTTAAATATTTCTTAAGCACTAATAGATAGCGCGCTACAAACATCAGAATCGACTTTAGAGGCGAAATTAATTCTACAATAATTCCCCCTTCCCCCCAAACTCAATTTTTTTTGAAATCCCCCTTCACCCCAAACTCAAAATTTTCCAAAATTCCACTTTAGAAGCTTTTTTAAATATTTGTAAAGCGCTAAGACATAGAGTGGCTACAAACATCAGAATCAACTTTAGAGGACAAGTTATGTCATGGGAAGAAGTTTTTGAAATACCCACTACCCATTGAAATTTTGACAAAACAACATTTTACCTTAATTTTCAGTTATCAGTTTCTTTTGTCTGGCTTTAGTTCTGAAAACGCAATTTCAGTTATTTGAGCAGAATTTTAAGCCATATCAATGTTACAAGTTATGTCATGGGAAGATGTTTTTGAAATACCCATTACCCATTGAAATTTTGACAAAACAATATTTTACATTAATTTTCAGTTATCAGTTTCTTTTTCTCTGGCTTTAGTTCTGAAAATGCAATTTCAGTTATTTGAGCTGAATTTTAAGCCATATCAATGTTTTATTTCCAAAATTTAGGAAATGTATTTGCATATATTTAAAATCTTATAAGTTGGGATTGAGCAAAGTTTTGAAGCTGAAAACAATTTGTTGTACTTCATTTAAACAGAAGATCTATTTTGCAAGGTTCCATTGCTATAACTCACAGATTTTTAAAGGTCATTCAAAGTTTTTGAAATCCCCCTTACCATTCATCCCATTCTCCCTTCATACTCTAAAACCTGGTTGATTATTTGAAATTTGAAAAGCCTTATGGTCCACAAGGGTATTTTTTTTAGGGGGGAGGGGGGATTTTCCGTGAGGGTATTTCCCGTGGGGGGGGGGATTTTTCGGCGGGTATTTGACAAGAACCACAAATTTGAAGGTATGAGTTATATTAAAATCTTTGACTTTTAGGGGTTATTTCCCCCTTTTACGAAACTCAGACAAATTTTTTACACAGGCAAATTATCAACCAGATTTTAGAGTATGATTCCGGTGCAACACATTGCAACGAAATGGTCAGCTAAGATTAGTATAAGCAGGGGCACCGCGAGCAGGTTGCTGACCACCTCCCCTGCCTTCCCCGTCCCCTGCTATCAAATCCCCTTGCAGCTAACCTTTCCACCCCCAAAAAAAATTTTTATATAAGTTCCAGCATTTTCTACATATTTTAAATCGCGGATGTAAAAAAGAAAAGCAAAATTCCTCAACATTATAGGATTAAGCTATTTGAATATGTTTTATGTGGTTACCCAACTCAAAATGTTAAGGGGTTTCCAAAAAAAAAAATAATCAAAACGAATATAGATTATTCGGTACTTGTGCATTATAAATAACCCACTACTATACACAAAAGAAGTTAAGTTTGGTTACTGCTAATGAAATAAAATAAAATAGGATGAAAATATAATAGTTTAGAAACAAATTTGGGCTATATATTTGCACATTAGGGGTGGGCGGTAAATCATAGCATATATTAAATACGTAACCTAACCTAGGTACCTTTTTCCCTCCCTAAACCCAAAAAAACAACAGTTTAAATATTGTAAACGCAATAAGAAATCACGCTTTGCGATCCATTTGTCTAACAAATACCCGTTTGTCTGGTTTCCTTGTACAGTCTATAGTGGTGGGTTATTTATAATGCACATGTACCAAATAATCTGTATTTGGGAAGTTTCGCCAGTTTGGGGGGGTTGGGCGAGTTTGGGGGGAAGGGGGATTTCAAAAACATCTTCCCATGACATAAATTGTCCTCTAAAGTCGATTCTGATGTTTGTAGCGCTCTATGTCTTAGCGCTTTAGAAATATTTAAAAAAGGCTTTTAAAGTAAAATTTTGGAAAATTTTGAGTTTGGGGGGAAGGGGGATTTCAAAAATATCTTCCCGAAACATAATTTGTCCTCTGAAGTTGATTCTGATATTTGTAGCGCTCTATGTCTTAGTGCTTTACAAATATTTAAAAAAAAGCTTCTAAAGTAGAATTTTGGAAAATTTTGAGTTTGGGGGGAAGGGGGATTTCAAAAACATCTTCCCATGACATAAATTGTCATCTAAAGTCGATTCTGATGTTTGTAGCGCTCTATGTCTTAGTGCTTTACAAATATTTAAAAAAGCTTCTAAAGTAGAATTTTGGAAAATTTTGAGTTTTGGGGGATGATGTTTGTAGCACTCTATGTCTTAACGCTTTACAAATATTTAAAAAAGCTTCGAAAGTAGAATTTTGGAAAATTTTGAGTTTGGGGGAAGGGTGATTTCACAAACATCTTCCCATGACATAAATTGTCCTCTAAAGTCGATTCTGATGTTTGTAGCGGTCTATGTCTTAGCACTTTACATATATTTAAAAAAGCTTCTAAAGTATAATTTTGGAAAATTTGAGTTTGGGGGGAAGGAGGATTTCAAGAACATCTTCCCATAACATAAATTGTCCTCTAAAGTTGATTCTGATGTTTGTAGCACTCTATGTCTTAGCGCTTTAGAATTATTTAAAATAGCTTCTCAAGTAAAATTTTGGAAAATTTTTAGTTTTTGGGGGAAGAGGGATTTCAAAAACATCTTCCCATGACATAAATTGTCCTCTAAAGTCGATTCTGATGTTTGTAGCGCTCTATGTCTTAGCGCTTTACAAATATTTAAAAAAGGTTCTAAAGTAGAATTTTGGAAAATTCTGAGTTTGGGAGGAAGGGGGATTTCAAAAACATCTTCCCATAACATAATTTGTCCTCTGAAGTCGGTTCTGATATTTGTAGCGCTCTATCTATTAGTGCTTTAGAAATATTTAAAAAGCTTCTAAAGTAGAATTTAGAAAATCTTGAGTTTGGGGCAAAGGGGGATTTCAAAAACATCTTCCCATGACATAAATTGTCCTCTAAAGTCGATTCTGATGTTTGTAGCGCTCTATGTCTTAGCGCTTTAGAAATATTTAAAAAAGCTTCTAAAGTAAAATTTTGGAAAATTTTGAGTTTCAGGGAAGGGGTATTTCAAAAACATCTTCCTATAACATAATTTATCCTCTGAAGTCGATTCTGATATTTGTAGCGCTCTATCTATTAGTGCTTTAGAAATATTTAAAAAGCTTCTAAAGTAGAATTTCGGAAAATTTTGAGGTTGGGGCAAAGGGGGATTTCGAAAACATCTTCCATGACATAAATTGTCTTCTAAAGTCGATTCTGATGTTTGTAGCGCTTTAGAAATATTTAAAAAAGCTTCTAAAGTAGAATTTTTAAAAATTTTGAGTGCGCTTTAGAAATATTTAAAAAAGCTTCTAAAGTAAAATTTTGGAAAATTTTGAGTTTGGGGGGAAGGGGGATTACAAAAACATCTTCTCATGACATAAATTATCCTCTAAAGTCGATTCTGATATTTGTAGCGCTCTATGTCTTAGCACTTTACAAATATTTAAAAAAGCTTCTAAAGTAGAATTTTGGAAAATTTTGAGTTTGGGGCAAAGGGGGATTTCAAAAACATCTTCCCATGACATAAATTTTCCTCTAAAGTTGATTCTGATGTTTGTAGCGCTCTATACAAATTTAATTTTTATCAGCTGGTATACCAATTTTGACAAAAAAGGCCTATAATTACCTCAATGTCTACTGATTAAACAGAAGTTTAAAAAAGTGTAGGAGGCAAAATGAAGAAAAAACACACTAGGACTCAAACAAATAAATCTTGTCACTAGATTTACTAGGCATAATCTCTACCAAACAAATTGACTTACTACCAAAAAACTACCCAAAAACTTGACTCACTCAAGGAGCACACTAAGAAACGTTGTGATAGCATTCACCAACCTAACAATATGATAGTATTCTTAAACTAGCACTCAGAACAAAGTCATTGAATAATTTTTTAAGGCTCTGTGAATCCTGTTAATAAAAGTATAATTAAATCCTCACCTACAGATTTGCTGTACAAGCATAAAAAAATTGTTCTCCCCCACTGCTTGAAAATCTTTTAATATAATAAAATTTATTTTAAAAATCTGGGAATGGTAATCAACTTTTTAGACAAAATTTTCCTCAATTAAAAAAAAAAAAAATAATTAAATTTTTCAATTTTTTATTTATTTTTTAAAAAATTCTTTAAAGAATTTTTATTAAAAAATTCCTCAATTTTTTAAAAAAGATTTTTTAAGGATATAGCAAAATTCTGATTGTGTTTTCTCTGATTGAAGTATATGTAAGAAAAAGGCACCATAAGAAAAATAGAAGCTGGATAACTATATAGTTATAGATTAACTATATTAACTATTTACTTATGGATTAACTGTAAGAACCTGGAAAACGTTTCTGTCTTTTTGTCAGAAATACTACTAATTTTGAGTATCCATACATCAAAGAAAGACTAAAGTATTCTGACACTAAAGACTACCTATGCTCTCAGTGTTGTTTATAGTTTTCACCAAATATCATATACATTGGCATTGGCCAGCCACCCTGACCTATAGTTGCCTATATTTTAATTTCAGACCCTCTTTTTCAGATAAAAACTATCATTAGATAGCTGTTTTGTGGATGGATAACTGTGATTCAGGTGTTGCTGATCCTAAGAAACAATATAAAATATTGAAAAGACTCACCAAAGAATTAGTGATTGAAAATGCTTGTTTATGTGACACAGTGGATTTATTAGGGAAGAGGCTGTATATTCTGGAGCAAGAAAGGAAATTTTTGCTCAAAAGACTTTTGCAGAAGAAACAAATGAAAGCTTCTTTGTCAAAAGAAACAGAAGTTGAAACTGCTACTGCAAGTTCCTCCAAGAAAACAGGATTGATGAATCTAAAGCAAAGGTCAGGAATATCAGCTCAGCAGAAATCATTCAGAAAAGTTTAAAAGCTTTTAACTTCAATTTGAAAAGGTAAAGTTTATGTTTTACTAATAAATGTGCAGAAGCCAAAGAGTTTAGAAATCTCCATCTTTTATAAATTTTGATTAATCTTACTTAGATGTAGTCTTCATCAATGCCCCTGTTTTAAAGAATTAGAACCAATTGTTTTTTTTTTTATTTTAAGGTCATTATATTATGAAAATAAAATACTTTAATTCTTCTTTTAGGAATTTGCCGAGTAATTTTCCCTGGTTTTAGCTCTTAATCAGAGATAAGCAAGCCTCCTCCTTGGTTAATTTTATAAGTAGTGTAGATACCTTGATTAAAAAAACTTTGTTTTTCTTTTTTAACTTGTATTCTTTGAAGAGAAGGCATAATCAGATTACTATTTTTTCTAACTTTTTGTAACCATTATATATCTGTTATGGTACTTTTGTGTATAGTTCTATTTAATCGTATTCCTGCCCAAAAGATAAATCCCTCCTCACATGTCTCATATGCAGGATGTTCCTAAAAGAATGCTGGTTTTAATCCACTGTAAATTGAAATTATTTATTTGAAACAAGCAAACCAATCACACCAGTCTCTTTAGGAAAGGTTGCAATTGTACATGAAACACCATATTGGGAATACCCCCCCCCCCTCCTCCCTGTCCTGCTAGCCCTACAGGCGCTTATTCTGTCCATGATATATAGCCTGAGAAAATTTGCCAAATTTTGGATGAAGGGGGAAACACCCTTAAAAAAAAACACAGAATCTTAATGAAAATTGCACCATCATATTCAGCATATCATAGACTTGAAGAAGTTCCTATTTTGAAGTTTCTACGAGAACGCCTTCTATAAAAACCTTATATGCCCCCAGGGCATAACTTAAAACCCTTGCCCCGAGGGTTGTGGGGGAGTGTCCTCCTCAAAAAAATATTTTCTACCTGGAAATCAGCTACGCTGACAAAATGCCTATCTCAAAATTTTGGTTGGATGTGTTTGGGGAAATGATGGGCGTGGGGGGGGGGCTAGTTGTCCTCCCATCACTTTCGACTATTAAAAAGGGCACTAGCCCTTTGAATTTCCAATCGAATGAGCCTGTTCTGAACTAAGAAACCTTTTCTGAACTTTCTATCGACAACCCCTTCTATAAAACCTTATATGCCCCCAGGACATAACTTAAAACCATTGACCTGAGGGCTGTGGCGGAGTATCCTCCTCAAAAACATATTTTCTATCTGTAAATCAACTACGCTGAATAAAATGGTTATCTCAAAATTTTTATTGGATGTGTTTGGGGGAATCATGGGCGTGGGGGGGGGATAGTTGCCCTCCAATCACTTTCGAGTATTAAAACGGGCACTAGCCCTTTGAATTTCCAATCGAATGAGCCTATTTTGAAGTTTCTACGAGAACACCTTCTATAAAAACCTTATATGCCCCCAGCGCATACCTTAAAACCCTTGCCCTGAGGGTTGTGGGGGAGTGTCCTCCTCAATAACACATTTTCTACCTGGAAATCAACTACGCTGAACAAAATGGCTATCTCACAATTTTGATTGGATGTGTTTGAGGGAATGATGGGCGTGGGGGGGGGGGTCTAGTTGCCCTCTATTCTCTTTCGACTATTACAAAGGGCACTAGCCTTTTGAATTTCCAATCGAATGAGCCTGTTTTGAAGTTTCTATGAACACGCCTTCAATATAAACCTTATATACCCCCAGGGCATAACTTAAAACCCTTGCCCTGAGGATTGTGGGGGAGTATCCTCCTCAAAACATATTTTTTATCTGGAAATCAACTACACTGAACAAAATGGCTATCTCAAAATTTTGATTGGATGTGTTTGGGGGAATGATGGGCATGGGGGGGGGGTCTAGTTGCCCTCCAATCACTTTCGACTATTAAAACAGGCATTATTTTGAAGTTTCTACAAAATTTGAGATAGGCATTTTGTCAAAGTAGCTGATTTCCAGATAGAAAATATCTTTTTGAGGAGGACACTCCCCCACAACCCTCTTGGCAAGGGTTTTAAGTTGTGCCCTGGGGCATATAAGGTTTTTATAGAAGGTGTTGTCGTAGAAACTTCAAAACAGGCTCATTTGATTGGAAATTCAAAGGGCTAGTGCCCTTTTTAATTGTCGAAAGTGATTGGAGGGCAACTATCCCCCCCACGCCCATGATTCCCCCAAACACATCCAATAAAAATTTTGAGATAACCATTTTGTTCAGCGTAGTTGATTTACAGATAGAAAATATGTTTTTTGAGGAGGATACTCCGCCACAGCCCTCAGGGCAATGGTTTTAAGTTATGTCCTGGGGGCATATAAGGTTTTATAGAAGGGGTTGTCGTAGAAAGTTCAGAAAAGGTTTCATTCGATTTGAAATTCAAAGGGCTAGTGCCCTTTTTAATAGTCGGAAGTTATTAGTAATATTTGTTGTTGTTGTTGTTGTTTAGACCAGGGCACTTCGTATTGAAGGAGTTGTCGTTGGTACTTCGAAAGGGGATCATTCTATTGAAAATAGAAAGGGTGAATTGAGGCTTAACTCAGTTGGGTGAGTTCACCCAGAATAAAGAGGTACCGATTGATTCAGCCAAGCGGAGGTGTGAAATAGCTAAATATTGTATCTGTAGGTATACATTTCTAGAATTTTCTATTATAGATATCTCCACATTTTCCATCCCCACCGCCATTTGATCAAGAACCAAAAGATATGAAAATAGGGCTAATATGGTAGGTTCAGTTGTTCCCCACGACTCCCTCCAGTCTACTAGTGAGAAATTTGATGTAGCGTCTATGGCTTTTTTCTACAAGTACTTAAATTCACCTTCTTCTCTACAGCTTTCTCGTCTTGCGCCCCGTACTGTGGCCAAGACAGACACAAAGGCACACCTCGTTCCAATCGAGTTGGCAAACCGAAAACAGCATTTGAAGAACAGCTTCATTTGACTTAGCCAAACGTCCATTACAGCTTGGGCGCTCCAAGCACCTTCCTAAGACTGTAGTGTCGATATTGTCACCACAAAGAGGAACAAAAACTCTAGAATATGAATTAATCTAATTAATAATGAATTAATTAGTTAAGCAAAGTATGAGTATAAATTATTTTAACTAGTTGATCGTTATTTATCCCATATTTAACTAAATAAAAAAAGCACTTAAGACAAGATCTACATTCAAAAACTCAAGAAAACACAGGACGCCCTTGGTTATTTTTCTAACAGATGATTTGAGCATTAAAGATCCAAACTAGTTAACAATCTTCTTTTTTCTGTATTTTAAACTTTGCTCCACTGGCCTTTGATTAGTTCAATTCACGTTATTTTAATTTTTGATCTTAATAGAACCTTTCTTTCAAACAGCTTCTTTCGACGTTGCACGTCGATCTGGAGTGATCTTTCGGGGAAGTCATCCCTAACTGTTTCTCTGTTGACTTTTTCAAAAGAAGACTCGAAAATACTCTAAAACCTCGACAAAAGACTAGCGGCAAATCATATATTTAATTATTCCTGGTGCCGTGAATTTAGGAATTTGAAAAAGAAGAAAAACCACTAATAAATGTTACATAACATTATGCTGCAATCTTCTAAATAGGTTCTGAGATAGGCTCTGTGTTTTTTATCGTTTTTTTTTTTGTTCAAGTTTGGTTTTTATTTTTGATTTCTTCCATAGTAATTTTCTTTTTTCTTCTACAATATTTTTCTTTTTTCTTCCATAGTAGTTTTCTTTTTTCTTCCATAGTAGTTGTTTTTCTTTCTTAGTATATACTATTTTTGAGCACTGAAGGTGGCTCAGTGGAAGTCTTAACCGGAATATCTGTTTCTTTTTCTGCTATTCACTGGCTGAAAATTATTTTGCTATTGTTTTGTCTTTTTTCTTCCATAATATTTTTCTTTTTTCTTCCATAGTAGTTTTCTTTTTTCTTCCATAGTAGTTGTTTTTCTTTTTTAGTATATACTATTTTTGAGCACTGAAGGTGGCTCAGTGGAAGTCTTAACCGGAATATCTGTTTCTTTTTCTGCTATTCACTGGCTGAAAATTATTTTGCCATTGTTTTGTCTTTTTTCTTCCATAATATTTCCTTATTTCTTCCTTAGTAGTTTTCTTTTTTCTTCAATAGTAGTTTTTTTTCTTTCTTAGTATATACTATTTTTGAGCACTGAAGGTGGCTCAGTGGAAGTCTTAACCGGAATATCTGTTTCTTTTTCTGCTATTCAAGTAGAGATGCCCCTATTGATCGTGACGGGAGTCCATATATGGGCATAGAGTCATTATGGAGATGGTTTTTGTCAGTGAGAATGAAAAAACAGGAATTTTCTCACTTTGATGGATGTTTTCTTGGATGGTTATGTGTGTTGGTCAATTTATTTGATGTTTTTCATGGATGTCAACAGTAATTTATGTCTGTTTTATGGTTTTTGTCAGTGAGAATGGAAAAACAGTATTTTTCTCACTTGAAAAAACAGGAATTTTCTCACATTGATGGTTATTTCATGGATGGTTATGTGTGTTGGTGAATTTATTTGATGTTTTTCATGGATGTCAACAGTAATTTATGTCTGTTTTATGGTTTTTGTCAGTGAGAATGGAAAAACAGTATTTTTCTCACTTGAAAAACAGGAATTTTCTCACATTGATGGATGTTTTCTTGGACGGTTATGTGTCTTGGTCAATTTATTTGATGTTTTTCATGGATGTCAACAGTAATTTATGTTTGTTTTATGGTTTTTGTCAGTGAGAATGGAAAAACAATATTTTTCTCACTTGAAAAAACAGGAATTTTGTCACATTTATGGATGTTTCTTGGATGGTTATGTGTGTTGGTCAATTTATTTGATGTTTTTCATGGATGTCAACAGTAATTTATGTCTGTTTTATGGTTTTTGTCAGTGAGAATGGAAAAACAGGAACTTTCTCACTTTGATGGATTATTGAGTCTAACGGCTATCGGAGTCAATGGCCTAAATTTCCAAAGGTGTTGATGTTGTTGTTGATGTAAGTGCACGCTCTCAGCGAATGTCAAGGTGTCCAGGAATATGGAACACCTGTGCTGTCGACCTCAATCCCCCTTTCGTGAATCAATAATTCCCCTTAGAAACAACAAATTAATTCCCCTTTCTTGACAGATCAATCAACCAATGACATCATCTGTCAGACTTTAAAAATTTTCGCCTAGAAACGATTCTCCAGGAATAGATCCAAGTCATTAATGTCTTTGCCTCGGAAACAGTTCTACTGGTCGAACTCCAAAAGATATTAATAACCAACCGCCATGGAAATAATTCTCCAAGAAACATCTTAGCGATGAATTGTTTTAGCGCGGGAATCAGGTTTCTTAGTAATTTGAAATGTGACAGCACAGAGATGCCAAAACAAAAGGAATACGCTGAAGTTACGATTAGGGATTATTTGGGCGAAACCGTTTTAGGGAATTATTTCGGCGAAACAGTTAGAGACATTTTAAAAGATGATTTAAAAGATGATTTTAGAAGAGGATTTGAGGGTGAAACTCTGTGGTCGTCATAATACACAAGTTCCATTTGCACAGTGTTGTGAGGTCCCCTACCACAACCCCAAAGAGTCCTCATACCCCACCCCAACCCCGAAGGGTCCTCATACCCCACCCCAACCCCGAAGGAAGCCCCCGGTCCTCAAAGGTCCACCGGGCTCCCAAAGGGCCACCCGGACCTCAAGGGTCCCCCAGACCCCCAAAGGACCCCCCAGGCCCAAAGGCCCCCTCCCCCTGGCTCCCAAAGGGCCCCCTCCCTCTCCCTCCCTCTCCCCCTCCTCACCTTCCCCTCCCCTCCCCTCCTCCCCTCCCTTAAATGAAATAAGTTATTGATCAATTCTATTTCCCCAAAAATAATATAGTTCTCTTCTGAATTTTACCAACAAACACAATTCAATTCTAATTTCCCCAGAGAAAATAAAAAGCTTACACTTCAGTTTTAAGTTCACCAAGACATAAAAAATTTAAAGTTCTGTTCTAAATTTTTCCATAGAAGATAGGAAAAGTTATACTATGATAGTGATTATTTTCCATGAAGATAAAAAGTTTCACTTTAATTCTAAATTTTCTTAAATTCAGTTCTGACTTTTCACATAGAGATGAAAAAATTTAAAGTTCTGTTCCAAATTTTTCATAGAATATTGGAAAAGTTATACTTTGATCGTGAATATTCAAGTTCTCTTCTGAATTTTACCAAAGAACACAATTCAATTCTAATTTCTCCATAGAAAATAAAAAGCTTACACTTCAGTTTTAAGTTCACCAAGACATAAAAAATTTAAAGTTCACTTCTAAATTTTTCCGTAGAAGATAGGAAAAGTTATACTATGATTGTGATTATTTTCTATGAAGATTAAAAGTTTCACTTCAATTTTAAATTTTCTCAAAGAAGTGAAGAAAAGTTCAATTTCGATTCTGAATTTTCTCAATGAAAATGAAATAAGTTATTGATCATTTCTATTTTCCCAAAATAATATAAAAATTTTCCACTTCAGTTCAGATTTTTCTCAAACAGATGAAAAAATTTAAAATACTGTTCCAAATTTTTCATAGAAGATAGAAAAGTTCTTGTTCTCTTCTGAATTTTACCAAAGAACATAATTCATTTCTAATTTCTCCAGAGAAAATAAAAAGTTTCCATATCACTTTTAAGTTCACGAAGACATAAAAATTTAAAGTTCAATTCTAAATTTTTCCATAGAAGATAGGAAAAGTTATACTATGATCGTGATTATTTTCCATGAAGATAAAAAGTTTCACTTTAATTCTAAATTTTCTTAAATTCAGTTCCGACCTTTCTCAAAGAGATGAAAAAATTTGTAAATTTTCTCAAAGAAGTGAAGAAAAGTTCAATTTCGATTCTGAATTTTCTCAATGAAAATGAAATAAGTTATTGATCATTTCTATTTTCCCAAAATAATATAAAAATTTTCCACTTCAGTTCGATTTTTCTCAAACAGATGAAAAAATTTAAAATACTGTTCCGAATTTTTCATAGAAGATAGAAAAGTTCTTGTTCTCTTCTGAATTTTACCAAAGAACATAATTCATTTCTAATTTCTCCAGAGAAAATAAAAAGTTTCCATATCACTTTTAAGTTCACCAAGACATAAAAATTTAAAGTTCAATTCTAAATTTTTCCATAGAAGATTGGAAAATTTATACTACGATTGTGATTATTTTCCATGAAGATAAAAAGTTTCACTTCAATTCTAAATTTTCTTAAATTCAATTCCGACCTTTCTCAAAGAGATGAAAAAATTTTAAGTTCTGTTCCAAATATTTTCCCGGAAAAAGAAAAGTTCAACTTCGATTCTGAATTTTCAAAATGAAAATAAAATAAGTTATTGATCAATTCTGTTTTCCTAAAATAATATAAAATTTTCCACTTCAATTCAGATTTTTCTCAAAGAGATGACAAAATTTTAAATATTGTTCTAAATTTTTCATAGAAGATAGGAAAAGTTATACCATGATTGTGATTATTTTCTATGAAGATAAAAAGTTTCACTTTAATTCTAAATTTTCTTAAATTCAGTTCCGACCTTTCTCAAAGAGTCAAATTTAAAGTTCTTTTCCAAATATTTCCCCGAAAGAAGAAAAGTTCAACTTCGATTCTGAATTTTCTCAATGAAAATGAAATAAGTTATTGATCAATTCTATTTTCTCAAAATATTATAAAATTTTCCACTTCAATTCAGATTTTTCTCAAAGAGATGAAAAAATTTAAAATATTGTTCCAAATTTTTCTTAGAAGATAGAAAAGTTCAAGTTCTAATCTGAATTTTACCAAAGAACATAATTCAATTCTAATTTCTCCAGAGAAAATAAAAAGCTTCCACTTCAGTTTTAATTTCACCAAGACATAAAAAATTTAAGTTCAGTTCTAATTTTTACATAGAAGATAGGAAAAGTTATACTATGATTATGATTATTTTCCATGAAGTTAAAAAGTTTCACTTTGATTCTAAATTTTCTTAAATTCTGTTCCGACTTTTCTCAAAGAGATGAAAAAATTTAAAGTTCTGATCCAAATTTTTCTTAGAAGATAGAAAAGTTCAAGTTCTCTTCTGAATTTTACCAAAGAACACAATTCAATTCTAATTTCACCAAAGAAAATAAAAAGCTTCCACTTCAGCTTTAAGTTCACCAAGACATAAAAAATTTAAAGTTCAATTCTAAATTTTTCCGTAGAAAATAGGAAAAGTTATACCATGATTGTGATTATTTTCTATGAAGATAAAAAGTTTCACTTTAATTCTAAATTTTCTTAAATTCAGTTCCGGCTTTTCTCAAAGAGATGAAAAAATTTAAAGTTCTGTTCCAAATATTTTCCCGGAAGAAGAAAAGTTCAACTTCGATTCTGAATTTTCTTAATGAAAATGAAATAAGTTATTGATCAATTGTATTTTTCCAAATAATATAAAAAGTTTCCACTTCAGTTCAGATTTTTCTCAAAGAGATGAAACAATTTAAAATACTGTTCCAAATTTTTCATAGAAGATAGAAAAGTTCAAGTTCTCTTCTGAATTTTACCAAAGAACACAATTCAATTCTAATTTCACCAGAGAAAATAAAAAGCTTCCACTTCAGTTTTAAGTTCACCATGACATAAAAAAATTAAAGTTCAGTTCTAAATTTTTCCGTAGAAGATAGGAAAAGTTATACCATGATTGTGATTATTTTCTATGAAGATAAAAAGTTTCACTTTAATTCTAAATTTTCTTAAATTCAGTTCCGACCTTTTTCAAAGAGATGAAAAAACTTAAAGTTCTGATCCAAATTTTTCTTAGAAGATAGAAAAGTTCAAGTTCTCTTCTGAATTTTACCAAAGAACACAATTCAATTCTAATTTCACCAAAGAAAATAAAAAGCTTCCACTTCAGCTTTAAGTTCACCAAGACATAAAAAATTTAAAGTTCAGTTCTAAATTTTTCCGTAGAAGATAGAAAAAGTTATACCATGATTGTGATTATTTTCTATGAAGATAAAAAGTTTCACTTTAATTCTAAATTTTCTTAAATTCAGTTCCGGCTTATCTCAAAGAGATGAAAAAATTTGAAGTTCTGTTCCAAATATTTTCCCGGAAGAAGAAAAGTTCAACTTCGATTCTGAATTTTCTTAATGAAAATGAAATAAGTTATTGATCAATTCTATTTTTCCAAATAATATAAAAAGTTTCCACTTCAGTTCAGATTTTTCTCAAAGAGATGAAAAAATTTAAAATACTGTTCCAAATATTTCTTAGAAGATAGAAAAGTTCAAGTTCTCTTCTGAATTTTACCAAAGAACACAATTCAATTCTAATTCCACCAGAGAAAATAAAAAGCTTCCACTTCAGTTTTAAGTTCACCATGACATAAAAAAATTTAAAGTTCAATTCTAAATTTTTCCGTAGAAGATAGGAAAAGTTATACCATGATTGTGATTATTTTCTATGAAGATAAAAAGTTTCACTTTAATTCTAAATTTTCTTAAATTCAGTTCCGACCTTTTTCAAAGAGATGAAAAAACTTAAAGTTCTGTTCCAAATATTTTCCAGGATGAAGAAAAGTTCAACTTCGATTCTGAATTTTCTTAATGAAAATGAAATAAGTTATTGATCAATTCTATTTTCCCAAAATAATATAAAAATTTTCCACTTCAGTTCAGATTTTTCTCAAAGAGATGAAAAAATTTAAAGTTCTGTTCCAAATATTTTCCCGGAAGAAGAAAAGTTCAACTTCGATTCTGAATTTTCTTAATGAAAATGAAATAAGTTATTGATCAATTCTCTTTTTCCAAAATTATATAAAAAGTTTCCACTTCAGTTCAGATTTTTCTCAAAGAGATGAAAAAATTTAAAATACTGTTCCAAATATTTCTTAGAAGATAGAAAAGTTCAAGTTCTCTTCTGAATTTTACCAAAGAACACAATTCAATTCTAATTTCACCAGAGAAAATAAAAAGCTTCCACTTCAGTTTTAAGTTCACCAAGACATAAAAAAATTTAAAGTTCAATTCTAAATTTTTCCGTAGAAGATAGGAAAAGTTATACCATGATTGTGATTATTTTCTATGAAGATAAAAAGTTTCACTTTAATTCTAAATTTTCTTAAATTCAGTTCCGACCTTTCTCAAAGAGATGAAAAAATTTAAAGTTCTGTTCCAAATATTTTCCCGGAAAAGAAAAGTTCAACTTCGATTCTGAATTTTCTTAATGAAAATGAAATAAGTTATTGATCAATTCTATTTTCCCAAAATAATATAAAATTTTCCACTTCAGTTCAGATTTTTCTCAAAGAGATGAAAAATTTAAAATACTTCCAAATTTTTTATTCTAATTTTTCTTAAATTCAGTTCATTCATCTAACCACCAAAAACAATAGGTTAGGTTAGGTTAGGTATAAATAAATATTAATAAATAATTAGAAACATCTCTCCATGTTTAAGTTAGGCTAGGTTAGGTTAACTTATCATGAGCGCTCATGATAAGCTAACCTAACCTAACTTAAACATTGTAAAAAGATTAAATTAGGTTAGGTTAGGCTAGATTAAGTTAGGTCAGGTTAAGTTAGGTTAGGTTAGGCTAGCCTACGTACGCGCGCGTACGTAGGCTAACCTAACCTAACTTAACCTGACCTAAGTTAATCTAGCCTAACCTAACCTAATTTAATCTTTTTACAATGTTTAAGTTAGGTGGTCTGAGGTCGTTATAATACACAAGTTCCATTTGGACAATGTTGTAAGGTCCCCTACTCCAACCCCAAAGGGCCCCATCCCCCAGAACCCCCAAAGGGACCCCCTCCCCCTGGGTCCCCCAGAGGTCTCCCAGCCCCCCCAGGCCCCCAAAGGGGCCCCCTCCCCCGGTCCTCCCGGGCCCACTAAGCCCCCCCCCCCCAACTTTTTTGCCCCCCATTTTTTAATACTTTTTTTTGGCACACTTAATACCCAGAAGGACCAATCCCGCCCCCTCCCCAACTTTTTGGCTCCCCCCGAATATATCTTTTCAGTACAAGTTCTTTTCTTAATGTCCATCTTAAATCCCATTTTACAAATTGAAGTACCCATCCTTTTCACCCACAACTTTACATTACAGCTTTTTGAATACCCCAACACCAAGTAGTACTTTTCAAAAGACATTTCTGAACAAGTTCTTTTCTTAATGTCCCACCTAAACCCATTTTACAAGTTGAAGTACCCATCCTTTTCACCCACAACTTTACTTTACAGCTTTTTGAATACCACAACACCAAGCAATACTTTTCAAAAGGCATTTCAGAACAAGTTCTTTTCTTAATGTCACACCTAAACCCATTTTACAAGTTGAACTACCAATCCTTTTCACCCTCAACTTTACTTTACAGCTTTTTGCATACCACAACACAAAACAATACTTTTCAAAAGACATTTAGAACAAGTTCTTTTCTTAATGTCCCTCTTAAATCCCATTTTACAAGTTGAAGTACCCATCCTTTTCACCCACAACTTTACTTTACAGCTTTTTGAATACCACAACACCAAGCAATACTTTTCAAAAGACATTTCAGAACAAGTTCTTTTCTTAATTTCCCTCCTAAACCTATTTTACAAGTTGAAGTACCCATCCTTTTCACCCACAACTTTACTTTACAGCTTTTTGCATACCCCAACACCAAGCAATACTTTTCAAAAGACATTTCAGAATAAGTTCTTTTCTTAACGTCCCACCTAAACCCATTTTAAAAGTTGAATTACCCTTCCTTTTCACCCACAACTTTACTTTATAGCTTTTGCATACCCCAACACCAAGCAATACTTTTCAAAAAACATTTCAGAACAAGTTCTTTTCTTAATGTCCCACCTAAACCCATTTTACAAGTTGAAGTATCCCATCCTTTTCACCCACAACTTTACTTTACAGCTTTTTGAATACCCCAACACCAAGCAATACTTTACAAAAGGCATTTCAGAACAAGTTCTTTTCTTAATGTCACACTTAAACCCATTTTACAAGTTGAACTACCAATCCTTTTCACCCACAACTTTACTTTACAGCTTTTTGCATACCACAACACCAAGCAATACTTTTCAAAAAACATTTCAGAACAAGTTCTTTTCTTAATGTCCCTCCTAAACCCATTTTACAAGTTGAAGTACCCATCCTTTTCACCCACAACTTTACTTTACAGCTTTTTTGAATACCACAACACCAAGCAATACTTTTCAAAAGACATTTCAGAACAAGTTCTTTTCTTAATGTCCCACCTAAACCCATTTTACAAGTTGAACTAATCATGCTTTTCACCCACAACTTTACTTTACAGCATTTTGAATACCACAACACCAAGCAATACTTTTCAAAAGACATTTAAAAACAAGTTCAGCATTTTGAATACCACATCACCAAGCAATACTTTTCAAAAGACATTTCAGAACAAGTTCTTTTCTTAATGTCCCACCTAAACCCATTTTACAAGTTGAAGTACCCATCCTTTTCACCCACAACTTTACTTTACAGCTTTTTGAATACCACAACACCAAGCAATACTTTTCAAAAGACATTTCAGAACAAGTTCTTTTCTTAATGTCCCACCTAAACCCATTTTACAAGTTGAAGTACCCATCCTTTTCACCCACAACTTTACTTTACAGCTTTTTGAATACCACAACACCAAGCAATACTTTTCAAAAGACATTTCAGAACAAGTTCTTTTCTTAATGTCCCACCTAAACCCATTTTACAAGTTGAAGTACCCATCCTTTTCACCCACAACTTTACTTTACAGCTTTTTGAATACCACAACACCAAGCAATACTTTTCAAAAGACATTTCAGAACAAGTTCTTTTCTTAATGTCCCACCTAAACCCATTTTACAAGTTGAAGTACCCATCCTTTTCACCCACAACTTTACTTTACAGCTTTTTGAATACCACAACACCAAGCAATACTTTTCAAAAGACATTTCAGAACAAGTTCTTTTCTTAATGTCCCACCTAAACCCATTTTACAAGTTGAAGTACCCATCCTTTTCACCCACAACTTTACTTTACAGCTTTTTGAATACCACAACACCAAGCAATACTTTTCAAAAGACATTTCAGAACAAGTTCTTTTCTTAATGTCCCACCTAAACCCATTTTACAAGTTGAAGTACCCATCCTTTTCACCCACAACTTTACTTTACAGCTTTTTGAATACCACAACACCAAGCAATACTTTTCAAAAGACATTTCAGAACAAGTTCTTTTCTTAATGTCCCACCTAAACCCATTTTACAAGTTGAAGTACCCATCCTTTTCACCCACAACTTTACTTTACAGCTTTTTGAATACCACACC
The DNA here is from genome assembly GCA_027921565.1 of Artemia sinica. Taxonomy (NCBI): domain Eukaryota; kingdom Metazoa; phylum Arthropoda; class Branchiopoda; order Anostraca; family Artemiidae; genus Artemia; species Artemia sinica. Next base: position 40,698,225 of record CM051275.1, read on the forward strand.
ACCAAGCAATACTTTCAAAAGACATTTCAGAACAAGTCTTTTCTTAATGTCCCACCTAACCATTTTCAAGTGAACTACCATCCTTTCTCCCTCAGCTTTACTTACAGCATTTTGCCAACACAAGCATCTTTTCAGATTCAGACAAGTCAGCATTTGATACCAATCCAAGCAATACCTTTCAAAAGACATTTCAGAACAAGTTCTTTTCTTAATGTCCCACCTAAACCCATTTTACAAGTTGAAGTACCCATCCTTTTCACCCACAACTTTACTTTACAGCATTTTGAATACCACAACACCAAGCAATACTTTTCAAAAGATATTTCAGAACAAGTTCTTTTCTTAATGTCCTACCTAAACCCATTTTACAAGTTGAAGTACCAATCCTTTTCATCCACAACTTTATAGTTGTGGTTGAAAAGGATGGGACATTAAGAAAAGAACTTGTTCTGAAATGTCTTTTGAAAAGCATTGCTTGGTGTTGTGGTATTCAAAAAGCTGTAAAGTAAAGTTGTGGGTGAAAAGGATGGGTACTTCAACTTGTAAAATGGGTTTAGGTGGGACATTAAGAAACGAACTTGCTCTGAAATGTCTTTTGAAAGTATTGCTTGGTGTTTTGGTATTCAAAAAGCTGTAAAGTAAAGTTGTGGGTGAAAAGGATGGGTACTTCAACTTGTAAAATGGGTTTAGGTGGGACATTAAGAAAAGAACTTGTTCTGAAATGTCTTTTGAAAAGTATTGCTTGGTGTTGTGGTATTCAAAAAGCTGTAAAGTTGTGGGTGAAAAGGATTGGTAGTTCAACTTGTAAAATGGGTTTAGGTGGGATTTTAAGAAAAGAATTTGTTCTGAAATGTCTTTTGAAAAGTATTGCTTGGTGTTGTGGTATTCAAAAAGCTCTCAAGTAAAGTCGTGGGTGAAATGGATTGGTAGTTCAACTTGTAAAATGGGATTAGGTGTGACATTAAGAAAAGAACTTGTTCTGAAATGTCTTTTGAAAAGCATTGCTTGGTTTTGTGGTATTCAAAAAGCTGTAAAGTAAAGTTGGGGTGAAAAGGATGGGTACTTCAACTTGTAAAATGGGTTTAGGTGGGACATTAAGAAAAGAACTTGTTCTGAAATGTCTTTTGAAAAGCATTGCTTGGTGTTGTGGTATTCAAAAAGCTGTAAAGTAAAGTTGGGGTGAAAAGGATGGGTACTTCAACTTGTAAAATGGATTTAGGTGGGACATCAAGAAAAGAACTTGTTCTGAACTGTCATTTGAAAAGTATTGCTTGGTGTTGTGGTATTCAAAAAGCTGTAAATTGAAGTTTTGGGTGAAAAGGATGGGTACTTCAACTTGTAAAATGGGTTTAGGTGGGACATTAAGAATAGAACTTGTTCTGAAATGTCTTTTGAAAAGTGTTGCTTGGTGTTGTGGTATTCAAAAAGCTGTAAAGTAAAGTTGTGGGTGAAAAGGATTGGTAGTTCAACTTGTAAAATGGGTTTAGGTGGGATTTTAAGAAAAGAACTTGTTCTGAAATGTCTTTTGAAAAGTATTGCTTGGTGTTGTGGTATTCAAAAAGCTCTCAAGTAAAGTCGTGGGTGAAATAGATTGGTAGTTCAACTTGTAAAATGGGTTTAGGTGTGACATTAAGAAAAGAACTTGTTCTGAAATGTCTTTTGAAAAGTATTGCTTGGTGTTGTGGTATTCAAAAAGCTGTAAAGTAAAGTTGTGGGTGAAAAGGATGGGTACTTCAACTTGTAAAATGGGTTTAGGTGGGACATTAAGAAAAGAACTTGTTCTGAAATGTCTTTTGAAAAGTATTGCTGGGTGTTGTGGTATTCAAAAAGCTGTAAAGTAAAGTTGTGGGTGAAAAGGATGGGTACTTCAACTTGCAAAATGGGTTTAGGTGGGACATTAAGAAAAGAACTTGTCCTGAAATGTCTTTTAAAGTATTGCTTGGTGTTGTGGTATTCAAAAAGCTGTAAAGTAAAGTTGTGGGTGAAAAGGATGGGTACTTCAACTTGTAAAATGGGTTTAGGTGGGACATTAAGAAAAGAACTTGTTCTGAAATGTCTTTTGAAAAGTATTGCTTGGTTTTGTGGTATTCAAAATGCTGTAAAGTAAAGTTGTGGGTGAAAAGGATGGGTACTTCAACTTGTAAAATAGGTTTAGGTGGGATATTAAGAAAAGAACTTGTTCTGAAATGTCTTTTGAAAAGTATTGCTTGGTGTTGTGGCATTCAAAATGCAGAAAGTAAAGTTGTGGGTGAAAAGGATGGGTACTTCAAATGTAAAATGGGTTTAGGTGGGACATTAAGAAAAGAACTTGTTCTGAAATGTCTTTTGAAAAGTATTGCTTGGTTATGTGGTATTCAAAATGCTGTAAAGCTGTGGGTGAAAAGGATGGGTACTTCAACTTTTAAAATGGGTTTATGTGGGACATTAAGAAAAGAACTTGTTCTGAAATGTCTTTTGAAAAGTATTGCTTGGTGTTGTGGTATGCAAAAAGCTGTAAAGTAAAGTTGTGGGTGAAAAGGATGGGTACTTCAACTTGTAAAATGGGTTTAGGAGGGACATTAAGAAAAGAACTTGTTCTGAAATGTCTTTTGAAAATTATTGCTTGGTGTTGGGGTATTCAAAAAGCTGAAAAGTAAAGTTGTGGGTGAAAAGGATGGGTACTTCAACTTGTAAAATGGGATTTAAGAGGGACATTAAGAAAAGAACTTGTTCTGAAAAGATATATTCGGGGGGAGTGAAAAAGTTGGGGGGAGGGGTCCTTCTGTGTCTCAAGTGTGCAAAAAAGTATTAAAAATGGGGGGCAAAAAATTGGGGGGGGGGGGCCGAGGGGAGGGGGCCACTTTGGGGGCCCGGGGGATGGGGCCCTCTGGGGGACCCAGCGGGAGGGGTCCCTTTGGGGGCTCTGGGGGATGGGTTCTTTGGGGTTGGGGACCTTACAAAATTGTTCAAATGGAATTTGTGTATTATAGCGACCACAAAGTATCACCCCAAATCATCTTCTAAAATGTCTCAAACTGTTTCGCCCAAATCATCCTCTAAAATGTCTCAAACGGTTTCGCCCAAATAATCCCTTAAAAGTAATTTCTGCGTGTTCCTTTTTCCCGAGTTAAATATATTCAATCTGTCTTGATCTCTAAGGTGTTCCTAGCTACACTATTATGGTTTCGATAGAATATCAATTTATTACTCTGACCTAAAGATCGGAGAAGCCATATTTAAAATAGAATAATAATATAACTCTGTCACTAAAGACCAAAGAAGCCATATTTAAAAATGGAATTTCTATCTCTTTAGAGTCCCGCATAATTCCTAGGAAACAAGTGATGTCATTTGTAATTCCGTTAGTGGATCAATAATTCCCCTTCGTTTATGTAATCAATTTCTCAGAAATCTGCTTCCCCTCTTGTCCTATTCGATTTTGCAATCAATTTCCCAGAAATCCACTTCCCCTCGATTATGCAATAAATTTCTCAGAAATCCTTTTCCTCTCGATTATGCAATCAATTTCTCTGAAATCTACTTCCCCTCTTGTCCTAGTCGATTATGAAAATCAATTTCTCAGAAATCCAGTTCCCCTCGATTATATCAATACATTGTTCCCGTTAATGCGCATGTGCAAACTTCGCCCCGGAGTCATTACACCTAGAAACAACAAATAAATCGACGTTGAAAAAGGGGGCATTGACCCCATTAGACTCGATCAATAATCCTAGAATAAATTATAACCCGTCAGCGTTAGACTCAATTGTAGATGGCAGCAGTGGTGTCGACTAGGAGTAATACACGGCTCCCTACTATAGTAGTTGTTTTTCTTTTATAGTATATACTATTTTTGAGCACTGAAGGTGGCTCAGTGGAAGTCTTCACCGGAATATCTGTTTCTTTTTCTTCTATTCACTGGCTGAAAATTATTTTACTATTGTTTTGTCTTTTGTCTCACCTTTTTTTCTTTTTTCTTCCATAGTATATTCTTTGTTTCTTCTTTAGTAGTTTTCTTTTTTCTTCCATAGTAGTTGTTTTTCTTTTATAGTATATACTATTTTTGAGCACTGAAGGTGGCTCAGTGGAAGTCTTCACCGGAATACCTGTTTCTTTTTCTGCAATTCACTGGCTGAAAATTATTTTGCTATTGTTTTGTCTTTTGTCTCACCTTTTTTTCTTTTTTCTTCCATAGTATATTCTTTGTTTCTTCCTTAGTATTTTTCTTTTTTCTTCCATAGTAGTTGTTTTTCTTTTATAGTATATACTAATTTTGAGCACTGAAGGTAGCTCAGTGGAAGTCTTCACCGGAATATCTGTTTCGTTTTCTGCTATTCACTGGCTGAAAATTATTTTGCTATTGTTTTGTCTCTTGTCTCACCTTTTTTTCTTTTTTCTTCCATAGTATTTCCTTTTTTCTTCCTTAGTAGTTTTATTTTTGAGCACTGAAGGTGGCTCAGTGGAAGTCTTCATCGGAATAACTGTTTCTATTTTTGCTATTCACTGGCTGAAAATTATTTTGTCTTCTGTCTCACCTTTTTTTTTGTTTTTTCTTCGCATTTTATCTTTTGCGTTTTTATCTGAAAAAAAAGGACTCCTTACGTTCATAAGGGACACGAAGTTTTTCAGGATTGATATGGAGCGTAATAGGATGTAACAATATTTTATCACTGTGAGAGATACGATAAGATAAGATTAGATAAGTTTTATTCTTCATTAAATACACATACACTATTAGATGTTATAAATCCCTCAAAGGCTCATTGGCCTGTACAAAGAGGGAAGACATATGAATTACATACTCAAGGATAAAAAACAAAAGAAAATTTAAAATGATCACTTACTCACATATGAAGGAGAAGAAAAGAAAATATAAATAAAATAGAAACTATAGAAAAAATTAGAATAAATAAACTAAATTAATTAATTATATTAAATAGACTCAAAAAAAAAAAAAAAAAAAAAAAAATTACTATAAGCGAATTCCTGTCGTCGAAACAGACTGTAATTATTAGACTGTAATAAAATGGTGCGAAAGCAATAAAATTTAACCTATCTTCATGAATGCTACTCCTTAGTGAACTATACAAGTTTCACCAATAAAAAATGATAATCATGCCTGAGGCCTGGGAGTCATAGCGCAGAGAAAACCACCATAAAACAAACTAACCATTCAGGGGACATCAAATCCACAAAAAAAAAAAAAAAAAAAAAAAAAAAAAAAAAAAAAAAAAAAAAAAAAAAAAAAAAAAATTATTCAGTTTGATTCTTAACTAAATGGTCCTTAAGAATCCTCTTGAAAGTGCCAAACGAGTGACATTTCTGTACTGAAGAAGGCAGGGAGTTCCAAACCTGATGACAAGCGATGAGGGGATTGAAATCTGACCGCACAGTGGGAGTAGGAGGAATGCAGATATTATGTGACGAACGAAGGTTATATGGAGCTGAATCAGAAATAAACTGAGGAGTTTTTTGAAGAGATTTTGGAAGATTGCCATGAAGCTGATGAAAAACAAAAGAAGCACAAGAAAGAATGTAGATAGACTGTAGATTTAGAAGCGGTCTTGGTGAAGAACGGTTGGTGTCCATAACCAGACGCCGTGTTTTATCATACATGACAGAAAGCGACCGCAGTGTAGAAGGAAAAGTAGACATCCATACTATGGGGCAATAAGAGACATATGACTGGACAAGGCAGAAAAAAAGAAGCTTCAGAATAGATCCAGGAAAGGTGTGTTTGAGTTTTCGAATGACACCCAAACTCCGTGAGACCTTAACCCTAATCATGGCTATATGGTGTCTAAACGAAAGGTTCTCATCAAGCAGGATACCAAGAAATCGGACCAACCGATTCTTTGGTCTACATAAGAAGCCTTGTGACACCTGAAGCTGTGTCAGTTGAGGGAAAGCTACACCAATTCGAGAAAAAATAAGAAAATGTGACTTGGTAACATTCAAGGCCAAGTAATTCGCCTCAAACCATGAAACTACTCTCTCAAATATTGCCACCAGATTAGACCTGACATCACATTCCGTCCTCCCTAGAGTCCCAAAGTGCTGTCGTCAGCAAAAGCAACGAGGCAATCTTCATTAGAAGTAGCATTGGGACACGAAGGAACATCCGGATGACACAGATTGCAGCATACCAGAGGACTGGTGTTCTTGACTGCTGAAATCAGATCATTGACATAAATCAGAAATAAACGGGGCCAAGAACAGATCCCTGGGGGACACCATATTCTACTTCAGAAGGGCTTCGGAAAAAGCGGATCAATTGAAATAAGTCTACCAGAAAGATATGATTCAAACCAAGAAAAAACATTTGATCTTATACCAATATGCGATAATTTCCAAAGAAGAATCTGATGAGTCAAAGAATCAAAAGCTTTACGAACATCCAAAAATAAAGCTGCCGGGATAAGACCAAAATCTATTGCCGAATGAATGAAATTCAAGAGAGATGCGCAAGCATGCTCTGTAGAGTGATTCGCTCGGAATCCAAACTGGAAATCATGGAAAAAATTTTTGAAATCCAGAAAACTAAGAAGCCTGGATAGCATAGCCTTCTCAAAAATTTTGCTGAAAACAGATAGAAGAGAAATTGGCCTATAATTAGCAGGATCACTCCGGGACCCACCTTTATACAGCACTATAACCTTAGCTCGCTTGAGTGATTCAGGGAAAATTCCATTCACGAAAGACAGATTGACAAGCTTAGTCAATGGTGACAGAATAGCGGGAAGAACGGCACGGATAACCTTGTAGGAATTCTGTCTGGCCCTGAAGACGATGAACCTTTAAGTGCATTTACGATCCGAGCTACCTCAAACTCAGAAACAGGGTTCAAAACCATTGACTTTAAACATGGGGGTCCAAGATAGGCTCTGAAATCGCAACGAGGAGTTGTAGAGCTCACAGATGAAGCAGTCGCTTTTCCTATATTAGCAAAATAAGACGTAAGCTCTAGCTGAACATTTTCTTCTCCTTGGACAGTTTTACCGTCAACTATCAGCGTTGTTGGTACTGAAGGCGGAGGGGGAGTAGGTTTAAGTACAGAATTAATAATTTTCCATGTCTTCCCAACATCCTTTCCACACTCAGAAAATTTCCTGTGATAATACTGAGACTTGGCCTTCCGACACAGAGAATTTAATATATTCCTATAGGCCTTGAACCGCTGATGATGAGAAGCAGATGACGAAGCCTTATATAGTTTCCACAGATAATTTTTCCTTTTCTAGCTTTTATGGAGACCTGGAGTCATCCACGGATTCAGCAGTACTATCCTTTTCGAGGTATGAGGCTTTGGATTCTGGTGGCAAACTTCTAGGATACCTTCTTTTACTGAATCATAAAAGAAATCAAAAGAGCGGTTAAAATCCGATTCAGAATCCAAACTATCCCATGACTGATCAGTCAAACGAGATTTAAGTAGACTGATCTCACTGACACCAAAACGGAAAAATGGGAGATTAGATGGCGAAACTTTACGCTGCGATCGATTAGCAGTCCTATACCGTGAAATAGCAGGGAAATGATCAGAAATATCACTAATCATCACCGAATTATCTAAGACATCTAGTGACGAAAAAATATTATCAATAAGTGATGCATGCATCTCAGTAACTCGGGTTGGCATACAAACTGAAGGTAGAGCTCCCGCAGAAAGCATCATTGACAAAAAATCTGCAGCCGAAGCAGAATTTTGATCCAGCAGGTTAATATTGAAATCCCCCATAAGGATTAGTTCGCAAGGATGCTTTTGGAGTAAGTCCAAAACCTCTTCTAGAATTTTCATAAACGAAGGAATAGATCCACTAGGGGATCTGTAAACCAAACCAACAACTAAATTCTTACAACCTGACTTAATCTCAATAAAAAGGGATTCAAAGATTCCTTCCTCATTTCTACTCAAATCACTTCGGAAATTATATACAAGATGATCGGCAATATACATGGCAAGGCCACCTTTCGCCATCTGTTTTCGGTTCATCCTCTCCATCCTAAATCTTTGGATATCTAAAAGCATATCCTTTTTTGAATCCAGGAAAGTTTCACACAATCCAATAACATCCGGAGTTCCACCACTGACGATCCGTTTCAGCTCATCAAAAGAGGAACAAAGTCCCTGAATGTTTAGGTGAAGCACAGAGAAAATACCATCTTGTTTAGAAGAGGCAGAACCACTTAATTGCGAAACATACTTACTTTCAATAACCGATTTAGGATCATTATAATTCCTATTCCTACTTCCAACTGAATTATTAATTATACTTTCTATATCTAAAGGATTATTTTGTAACTCAACAAAACGTTCCCCCAAAGAGTTAACATCACCCTGGTCACTAAAAGAATTAATCATTTTACTTACGGTGGATAGTAAATCCGCTCCGCGACCAAACTCACCAGACCAAAGGTTAACGACTTCACAGCAGAGCTATGGTATCTATGCAGAAGAAAAATATTAACATCGAAAAATGACACAACCGAAGTAATAAAAAGAAAAAAAATAAAAAAAAATACCGAAAAGTGCACCCAAAAATAAATAGAAACAAACAATATTTTTGAGAAGAAAAAAAAAAGAAAAAAAAAAAAAAAAAAAAAAAAAAACAGAGAAGAAAAAAAATGAACCAAAAACTAGTGAATTGGTATAGATAAAAAAAGAAAGAAAAGGGACAATAAACAAACAATCAATGAGAGAACAAAAAAAAAAAAAAAAAAAAAAAAAAAAAAAGAACAGACAGAAAAAACAAACAAAAAAAAAACAAAAAAACAACTAGATACAGTCAGCGAGAGACCTTATTTTTTTTATTGGAGTCCCGTCACTAGGCTTTGCCAATATTTGTCCCCGATCAGACCAAGCATTCCGCTGACCGAATCTGTCTTTCGCCGCATTCAGAATATCTCGTCTCTGCTTGGTCAGAGACTCAACAACAAAAATACCACTAGAGGCCAACTTGGATTTGGCCTTGAACACTTTACAAGCAACGCTTTTGCTCGAAAACTTCACTATTATCGGAGCGACCCTTGGAGTAGATGGAACCGCCTGAGTTGAATCAGCTGTAGCAGCATTATTCAGTCTAAGTCTATACACGTTCACGACCTCATTTGTACTAATTTCAGGCAAAGACATCTTCTGATTAATAGTTATCAACACAGCAGAACGAGTGTTTGAACACTTTACAAGCAACGCTTTTGCTCGAAAACTTCACTATTATCGGAGCGACCCTTGGAGTAGATGGAACCGCCTGAGTTGAATCAGCTGTAGCAGCATTATTCAGTCTAAGTCTATACACGTTCACGACCTCATTTGTACTAATTTCAGGCAAAGACATCTTCTGATTAATAGTTATCAACACAGCAGAACGAGTGTCAACACCAGTTTTCTGCCTAACACCGTGAAAAACCAGGCTGTCTAGTAGTGATTCTTGTTCATAACTATCCAACTTATTCTCAAGCCTGTTCAGTCTGTCCTCTAAATTTTCAAGTTCATTACTCAGTCCCTTTAGCGACTTATCAATTCGCTGAAACTTGGGGTTAAATTCAATCATGAGAGCATCATAAATTTGACTAGCAATAAGCTCAGTCGATTCCTTAAGAGAGTCTGAGCTAGCCAGTTTTTCCGAAACTTTTTGAGTTATACTGTCCATCAGGTCATTTCTGGTTTTATCCAGTTCAGCTTGGGTAGCTACAAGTTTCTGTTGTATCGGGCTAATACTGCTAGATAATGCTAATGCTGGGCCATTTGCTCTGCTCTTATCATTACCTCTCATCGCAAGGTATGTTTTTGATAGTCTCATGTAAATATCAGGCGTAGTAGCAAGCTCTTCAAAAGCTTTTTTTTGAAGCAGGAGCGGACAAATTAACAGTGGTAGGATCATAAACCTGGAGATTTGCAGCCACGAGGCGAAATTCATCATGCGATCCATAGCAAAATGCCGTATAAACTGGCTTGCCTCGTGTATCTTTACCAGCTTTGATTATTCTTACTGGCCAGAGGGGATGGTATCGCTACATGGTATCTGTAAAGGGCAATGCTGTACCCAGGATTTGTCTTTTTCTTTAAAAAAAAAATCTTAAAAACGTATCAAAGATGTGTTTTTGTGCTTTTCTATCACGTTTTAATGAGTCGGACAAAAATTTTCGGGGGGGGGGGGGGTCAACCTCCTTTCTGTGTTCAGCCTTGTAAAGGGTAATGTCTTTGGACCCCTACCTCCGCCCCCCCCCCCTAAAAGGACCTCGAGATTTAACCCCTACTTTGCTATGCTTTTTGTGTAATTTATCGTCTTGTTGTTGGTTGAAGAATTCACTAAGCTCTTTTCCTTAATTTTATTCAAGTGTGTCGCCTGTATTTACTAAATGAAAGTTTGACTTATCCTTATTATTAATTAAATAACCTTTCTTTAACGTAATTTATATTTTAATAAAATTTATAGAAGGTTATTATCCTTATTTTTAATTAAATAACCTTTCCTATCGTGACGACATGTACCTTTTCCAAAATAATTCTTGAATAGCTTGATTCCTTGAAAACAAGTATGAGAACAAAGCTTGTCTGTGGAAACAGTTGTTCATAGTATTTTCTGGTTTTAGGATTATAGTTTATTGTAAAATAAATTAATTATATAATTAATTCAGTTTTTGGATGGTGCACAGTTTTGTCGGATGGATATCGAACATTACTTATAAATTATTTGTCTCACGGTAGGATATATTCCATAACAGAGTTAGTTTGATTTATCTATAGCTGAGGGAGGACCAGAGGCGGTTTTAGGGGGGGAGACAGAGGGTGTACTTGCCCTGGATGCAGAAATTTTAGGGGTGTAAATTTTCATTGAAATATTATAATGGTCATAATTATTTTAAAATTTTTATTTAAATAAAGTACAAGGCGGAGTTGGCCAATTTTAGTTAAAATTGGGCCTGGAATTTTTTTGGAGACAGAGGGGGGGGGGGCTAATCCAAATTTTGTCCCGGGTACAAAAGAGGCCAGAACCGCCATTGGGTAGGGCCGTATTCCCTTTGGCTGCTTAATTTTACATGTTGTGAAGAATTTCTAGGGGATGGAGGAGATTTTTCCTGGGGGAATTTTCTCAATGAAAGTTAAAAGGTTTAGGCCTAAAGACTGTACTTGTCCATTATTCAGAACACGCCCAAGTTGATTCAATTTACAGATACACGGGATGAAACAATTGAGACGCTTGAGCATCAGTGGGAGACACAACTGAGACGCTTGGATATATATATATATATATATATATATATATATATATATATATATATATATATATATATATATATATATATATATATATATATATATATATACATATATATATTTATATATATATATATAATATAGTTTGGGTTGTATGTTATAATTATATTATGTTATAATTATATATTCGGGCTATATATATTATGATAATAAATATATAACTTGGGCTATATATTTGCATATTAGGGGGGGGGGGAGTCGGGGGTTAAGTATAATGGGGCTGAATTCAAAATGTAAGCAAACGGAACCAAAATATCAACCCTATACATTCAATATTTAATTAAAATATACCTACAACGTAGTTTTTCCCTTGATCCTAAGCTAATGGTCTCCGAATACAGACAGCTATAAACTGATTTTTGTCTGATCTTGCAGATCCAAATTCCTTGTTGTGTTCTGAATAATAGACAAGTACCCTAAAGACTACTCTTTGAGACTTCAGGCCCTCCCCCCACGTCACAAACAAAAGATCCGGTTATCCTTCACCCTAACCCTAGATTATATACTAATCTACGGTACCAGTGCAACTAAATTCTATGAAGGTTCTAAAGAATTAAACTTAGTTAAATGAAACTCAAAATAATTGTCTATATTAATCATTTATTTTGCCGAGACTACACGTAGCCTTGGGAACAATTGCACTATGTTCCATTATGCTTTACAGACTGTATTGTGGCTTCAGAAGCTGGATTTTCCACACAAAATTGAAAACATTTAGTTTTTGAACATAATGCGAACAAATGCATTATGTTCCATTAGGCTTTACAGACTGTATTATGGCCTCAGAAGCTGTATTTTCCACACAAAATTGAAAACATTTAGTGTTTGAACATAACGCGAACAAATGCATAATGTTCCACTAGGCTTTACAGACTGTATTGTGGCTTCAGAAGCTGGATTTTCCACACAAAATTGAAAACATTTAGTGTTTGAACACAATGCGAACAAACGCATTATGTTCCATTAGGCTTTACAGACTGTATTATGGCCTCAGAAGCTGTATTTTCCACACAAAATTGAAAACATTTAGTGTTTGAACATAATGCGAACAAATGCATAATGTTCCACTAGGCTTTACAGACTGTATTATGGCCTCAGAAGCTGTATTTTCCACACAAAATTAAAAACATTTAGTGTTTGAATATAATGCTTTAAATGTAATCGATATTTTGAGGACATAGTTTTTCAGTAATTCTAGATTATTTGGTTGTCTCATAAATTTCACTCGGTTGCGTTTTGGCATTCTCCTGGCCAAAATTTTTATGTGACTCTGATTCGGAACTCATGATTTTGATTTGGAGGGGGGGTGGGATCATTTTTATGAAAATGCTTAATCTTGCGCTGTGATTTTCATCAAGATCACATGCCTTTTTAGGGTATTTCCCTTCTTTTTCGAAAACCAAGTGAATTTTCTCAGGAACATAGTTTTTGATGGGTAAAATTAAACTTAATGAATTTCATGTATTTGAAATCAGTATAGAATCAATTCTTTGGATATATTAATTGTCATGATTTTTTTTTTAAGTTTCGGTTACTACTGGCCCGAGTCGTTTGTTACTTACTGTTCATTACCACGAACTGTTTGAAACATTATAAAACAAAATAGTAGTGGTATTAGATTTGTTATTTTATCCTCTTATCCTAACATGATAAACTGGCATATGCAGGTGACATCGAGAAAATCAACAGTCAAGAGCATGTACTCGAAGCTGACACCGATGAACTAGCGTCGACAATCGAGGCTTTTGGGATTGCCATCAATACAGCCAAAACCAAGGTCATGCAGGCGTCTAGAGACCCTGCCACAAGAACTATGCAGCTGACAATAAAAAGAGAGCCGATGGAAAATGTTAACTCCTTCGTCTATTAGGGAGCTTCCTAACTTCTGACAGCGGCTACTCAAAAGGAATCAAACTAAGGCTCGGCCTAGCTAGCACCAGCTTCAAGAACGTTAGATCAATTTGGAAATGCAGGTCTCTGTCAACTTCTTTAAAGGTGCGACGCTTCAGCTCCCTCTTAAGCCCCATCGCTTTATACTCAAGCGGAACTTGGTCAATAGAGGTTGATGATAAGCGAAGACTCTCCGCGTTTGAAACATAAATGCCTTAGACGCATTACGGGGATTACCTACCTTGACAGAGTCTCAAATGAAGACCTCCGAAAACTACTCCGTTGCCCTCCAAACCACCATGGACTGGATCAAAAGCCAATAGTTCCTCTGGCTAGGCCACATTCAGCAAATTTCAGCTAACCACATACCAAAACTACCATCGAAGGACGGTTTTGTGGCACAAGCCCCGAGGATGACCTCGTAAGAGATGGACCAACAACTTCCTGGCCCATAACCTTCCCCGGCTACTACGTCTAGCGCCAGACGATCGAAATACCGTTGCCAAATTCATTGTCTTCTTACAAAAGAAGAAGCCGCAATACAGCCAAAAAGGCAGGATGGGGCTTCAGTCCAGTCACTACTTTACCTTTTTTTTTAAATGGGCCTCATGTAGCCAGTTAAAGGGGCTACATCTGGTAAGTTTTTGGAGAGAGATGTCCCCTCTCCCCCTCGTATTAATCCGTGAGTTACGTTGTATTTCGCATAGTACACACAGAAGTCACGAAATAGAGTACACCAACGACTTTAAGTGCGCAACCTCTTGTAACTTTAATACAATTTTTTTATATATATAGAGACTTTACAGTAGGCTATTTACCATATGTTTTAAAGGGTATATTCGGATGAATTTATTGTGTTAAAATCTAGAAATCGTTTTAAAAATTAGATTATTTGGATAATATACGGAAATCTTTGAGGTAATTTATTGAGTTGAAATCTGGAAATTGTTTAAAAAAGTAGATTATTTGGATAATATACGGAAATCTTTGAGGTAATTTATTGAGTTGAAATCTGGAAATTGTTTAAAAAAGTAGATTATTTGGATAATATACGGAAATCTTTGAGGTAATTTATTGAGTTGAAATCTGGAAATTGTTTAAAAAAGTGGATTATTTGGATAATATACGGAAATCTTTGAGGTAATTTATTGAGTTGAAATCTGGAAATTGTTTAAAAAAGTAGATTATTTGGATAATATACAGAAATCTTTGAGGTAATTTATTGAGTTGAAATCTGGAAATTGTTTAAAAAAGTAGATTATTTGGATAATATACGGAAATCTTTGAGGTAATTTATTGAGTTGAAATCTGGAAATTGTTTAAAAAAGTAGATTATTTGGATAATATACGGAAATCTTTGAGGTAATTTATTGAGTTGAAATCTGGAAATTGTTCAAAAAGTAGATTATTTGGATAATATACGGAAATCTTTGAGGTAATTTTTTGAGTTGAAATCTGGAAATTGTTTAAAAAAGTGGATTATTTGGATAATATACGGAAATCTTTGAGGTAATTTATTGAGTTGAAATCTGGAAATTGTTTAAAAAAGTAGATTATTTGGATAATATACGGAAATCTTTGAGGTAATTTATTGAGTTGAAATCTGGAAATTGTTTAAAAAAGTAGATTATTTGGATAATATACGGAAATCTTTGAGGTAATTTATTGAGTTGAAATCTGGAAATTGTTTAAAAAAGTAGATTATTTGGATAATATACGGAAATCTTTGAGGTAATTTATTGAGTTGAAATCTGAAAATTGTTCAAAAAAGTAGATTATTTGGATAATATACGGAAATCTTTGAGGTAATTTTTTGAGTTGAAATCTGGAAATTGTTCAAAAAAGTAGGTTATTTGGATAATATACGGAAATCTTTGAGGTAATTTATTGAGTTGAAATCTGGAAATTGTTTAAAAAAGTAGATTATTTGGATAATATACGGAAATCTTTGAGGTAATTTATTGAGTTGAAATCTGGAAATTGTTCAAAAAAGTAGATTATTTGGATAATATACGGAAATCTTTGAGGTAATTTTTTGAGTTGAAATGTGGAAATTGTTCAAAAAAGTAGATTATTTGGATAATATACGGAAATCTTTGAGGTAATTTATTGAGTTGAAATCTGGAAATTGTTCAAAAAAGTAGATTATTTGGATAATATACGGAAATCTTTGAGGTAATTTATTGAGTTGAAATCTGGAAATTGTTCAAAAAAGTAGATTATTTGGATAATATACGGAAATCTTTGAGGTAATTTATTGAGTTGAAATCTGGAAATTGTTCAAAAAAGTTGATTATTTGGATAATATACGGAAATCTTTGAGGTAATTTATTGAGGTAAAATCTGGACATTGTTTCAAAAAGTAGATTATTTAGATAATATACGTAAATTTTTCAGGTAATTTATTGACGTTAAATTCGGAAATTGTTTCAAAAAGTAGATTATTTGGATAATAGACGTAAATTTTTCAGGCAATTTATTGACGTTAAATTTAGAAATTGTTTCAAAAAGTAGATTATTTGGATAATATACGTAAATTTTTCAGGCAATTTATTGACGTTAAATTTAGAAATTGTTTCAAAAAGTAGATTATTTGGATAATATACGGAAATCTTTGAGGTAATTTATTGAGTTGAAATCTGGAAATTGTTCAAAAAAGTAGATTATTTGGATAATATACGGAAATCTTTGAGGTAATTTTTTGAGTTGAAATCTGGAAGTTGTTCAAAAAAGTAGATTATTTGGATAATATACGGAAATCTTTGAGGTAATTTTTTGAGTTAAAAATCTGGAAATTGTTCAAAAAAGTAGATTATTTGGATAATATACGGAAATCTTTGAGGTAATTTATGGAGTTGAAATTTGGAAATTGTTTAAAAAAGTAGATTATTTGGATAATATACGGAAATCTTTGAGGTAATTTTTTGAGTTGAAATCTGGAAATTGTTCAAAAAAGTAGATTATTTGGATAATATACGGAAATCTTTGAGGTAATTTATTGAGGTAAAATCTGGATATTGTTTCAAAAAGTAGATTATTTAGATAATATACGTAAATTTTTCAGGTAATTTATTGACGTTAAATTCGGAAATTGTTTCAAAAAGTAGATTATTTAGATAATATACGTAAATTTTTCAGGCAATTTATTGACGTTAAATTTAGAAATTGTTTCAAAAAGTAGATTATTTGGATAATATACGTAAATTTTTCAGGCAATTTATTGACGTTAAATTTAGAAATTGTTTCAAAAAGTAGATTATTTGGATAATATACGTAAATATTTTAGCTAATTTATTGACGTTGAATTTGGAAATTATTTTAAAAAGTAGATTATTTGGATAATATACGGAAATTTTTCAGGTAATTTATTGACGTTGAATTTGGAAATTGTTCAAAAAAGTAGATTATTTGGATAATATACGGAGATCTAAAGCATCAGTTTCTCTTGCAGGTATACCAAACTAAAACCCTCCGCCTTTTTGTGGTCTTACCTGAGTTTAGGCCTACGTGACTTAGTGTCTCTGTACCTCTATGCTTTGGGCGTTTACCTAGCTATCTTTTGCGAAACTTTTTTAGTTCACTTTAATTAGTACTTTCCTTGCGTATAACCAAATGTCTGTCGTTTTTATAATTGTTAATTATGTAATTGAAAAGAAAAGATGGAAAACCTGGAATTGTTTTGTGACTCTTGATAATTGTGATGAATTAATCGTTTTGTAGCTCATGTTCACGAATAAGGATAGCTCCATCCAAGTTCAACGGCGGTAATTTGAAGGTGTTATGTTAAAATATCTGGAAAATTAATTTTACATTTCATACCTAATAAAGTGAGTTCTTGATTGATTTGGCCCGGCTTTCTCGCATCGTAATTGCTTCCTAAGGTATTTGGAAAGCAACATTTTTGGGGGTACTTTTCTGTTAAACGGAACGCACTCAATAATTATGCTGTGTAACATTTAATAGAAACCGGTTTTACTTCCTGGATCAGTTATGAGTCAGAAAACTACGATGGATGTATATTTTTATTAAATATTTAATATATAGAGGTGGTCAGGGGTTAGGTTCAGGGGCGGATCCAGGATTTTTCTTAGGGGGGGGCGCATAATAGGTTGGGTACTTTCCCATTATATGGGTACTTTCCTATTATATGTGTACTTCTAAAAAGTGAAGTTTGGTTAATGCTAATGAAATAAAATAAAATTCAATGAGAAAATTCAATTCAATGAGAAACTACGCTCTTCGATGAATTTAGATAACAATTACCCGCTTTACGAGTCTCCATCACTGCATTCACTCGACTGTCTATAACCGAAGTGCCCATGTAATGGGAAAGTACCATAGGTTGCTTCTATAAACTTGCGAACAAAGAAATATTAGCAATTTAAAACAATTATACGTCGTAGGTAGGTAGTGAAAATGATCGTAAATTTAATCTAAAATCTGTTGAGAAAAGTTCTAATAAATCAGTTGAAGTTAAAACGATACAAAAATATTGATACCAAAAATATTAAGTATAAAACTACACCGCCAAAAAAAAGTGCTGTTCACCCTCTACAAAAAAATGGTATTTAATATTTTCTGCATAATTTTTAGTCTTTGTACCTCTGACCAATATATTTATTGTGTGTTTTTTTGTATTTATTTTTGTTTTGTTATTTTGCCATGGCCCGAAAAGGCTCTTGTTGCAATAAATATCTATCTATCTATCTATCTATAGCGAGGGATTTAGGCTTTGTATTGTCAAAAAATTGGTATTGAACAATCTTTTGGATTCGTGCATTCTTTGTTACTATTTGTATAGGTCAAACCATTTAGTATGTCGCCTAACTATATGGCATCGATTAGTAATTATGATGGTAATGAAGAGTATGAAATGATGATAAAGATAGAATCGTATATGCGTAAAAGATTAAACATTAAATACTAGCTCATTTAGGAGTGTAAAAAGAACCATTGAATAAAGAGATAGAAATACATTGAAGGCATTTAAAACGAAAGTTTCAAGCATAGACAATATAACATTAACTAATCACTATTTCTTTTTAAAAATAATGTTTTAATAAACAGTGCCATCTTTGACAAATTCTCAAAAATTAACTAATCAAAATTTCGCTTTGCATAACAATATAGCGTATTTTTCTACTTTTTAAAGTTTTATATATTTTTCTTAAATTATGCAATTCACAATTTTATAAAAAAAGTCTATTTTTCTCTTTCTACTCCCGCCATATATTACACGGTTGATGTCTACCTCAATATTTCGGTGAACGTTTATAATGGCTAGTCCTGTTATATTAGAGCTCTTCGTTAGTATTTCCTCTTCTATTCATCCTGAAATATCTGCAGATCTATTCATCCAGAAAAATATGAAATCTAATAAAGATGCATGTATGTACGCGTTTCAAACTAAGTATATGATTCCAAATACTCTTTAAAAAAATAAATAATTATGTGTTTGTTATTTTTGTATTCGGTAGGTATAAACGAGGGGCTAATAACTGACCGTCGCAGGTGTCCCTTCCTTCGTGCCTCCGGCTTTGCCTCCGGCACACCTGAAACAGCTTGTCCCTGGAAGTGAAGGAACACAGTTTTATCTTTGGCTTATGGAAAGCGTACGGCGCGTTTTTTGCGACGGCAAACTTTCACCTCTTGAGAGGTTATCTCTACTTGGTCGTGTTGTTTACTGCGTTCGACATTGGAGATCCTGGGTCCTAAAAAGTGGACATTATGCTTTGAACGAGAATTTTATTACCACAAACCTTTACCATTGTCTAGAGGTAATTATGCATTCCCTAGTGCTTCTCATTCGTCGATTCAAACGGCTTGGGCTCGAACATCTTTTCAAACTCTCCGACATGAATAGCCAACCGTGTGAAGATTTGTTTAAGAAGACGCGGTCTCAAACCAGCACTTACAGTACTGTAATAAACTTTTCGTTCCTCCAACTTCTACATCGAATTCGCCGATATGAAAGTATAACGGATTTTGAAGCTCAATATTCTAATGAACAGTTGTCCTTGCCCAAGGCCAAGCGAGTTAGATCCATTGGTATTGTGTCTGTCAGTTCCGATTTTTCTTTGCCTGGGGACGATGAAATCAAGCTCGAGCTAGGGCGAGCTCGTATTGAAAGCCAGCGAATAATGAAAGCCTTGATACTCGACCACGTACTTTCTGCTTTCGGTCACCAAGTACCGAATGTTCGTCTTTCTGTACTTCACGACAGTGACTCAGACGATGACTCAGAGGAAAATACTCTGTCCGATAAGCAGGAAAAGGCTTCCGCGACTGACACTGAATCGGGCTCGGAAAGTGACGGCATCTTTGAAGATTTGCCAGTGATTGCTCACTGTGTGAAACACCAAGTTGAGAAAAATTGGGTTAGTGAGCCTGTGGCGAACATGAAGAATTCTAGGTTTTGTCTTGTCAAGACTTCTGACGGCTCCACAACACCAATAAAAAAAATCCACGCCGTTGTGGCTCCTGAGGTAAAGCTCTGAGAAGCTGAGTAGTGACCGATTAAAACGGGTGATGGCCCAGGGCCGACGAGTAGGACTACGTGAGTCGCCACAAACCAATGCAGAGGTCGGTGTGAAATCGGAATTGCGTATCGGTGAATGGTGTGTTTACAGACCGGTTGGCAGGGGAAAGAGAGTATTAGTTGGGCGGGTCATACAGTTTGGCTACTTGTCTGGGCGAAGATGCCACTCTGTTGACACGCAGACTATGGCGATGCCGTTCCCTGACGACATAGGAATTCTGTGCCAGTGGTTCCGGCTGAATGCTGATCTCACATTAACTGCCGCATTGCTAGACCAGGGTTACTGTGACTCCAGCCTGTATATCATGCATTCAACAGAACCCGTTTCTATGGAAATTGGCACCAACATTGTCTTTGGCTTTGACTCAGACGTCTTCACAAAGCTGAATTCATTTATCCAGAAGAAAGGGTTCCACTTTTTTGACGTCTCGTCTACATTGCAATCATCATGTTAAAAATGGCACATAAGCCCAAAACTGACCTCAAGACCATAACCACCACCATCGCCATGTCATGTGTGTCAACAGAAGGAATTTTGTTTAACATTTTTCAGAGGTAGTTGTTATTTTTTTTCTCCCCTCCTCCTCTCCACTCGGTGATATTTTAATACAAAAACATATAAATCTTACAACTTTATACATTATCATATCACCTGAACTTCAAAAAAAAAAGAAAAAATTATTATATACCAGTCAGTGTATTAGTGGACATGAAGGCACACTACCATTTAACTTTTTTCTTGCCAAATATCTATCGCTCCCCCCGTTCCAGGGTGTCCTTCCCCCTCTAGGAGACGCTTTTCCGGTGGCATTTTTACTTCAATTTCTTAAAATTCATATCCTTCAATTTTCACCAATACGAATTCGAATTTTAAAGGTGGTCTTCCAAAAGGCTTACTCTTACAACTTTAAAATTTTTTAACACACAAAAAAACT
The DNA here is from genome assembly GCA_027921565.1 of Artemia sinica. NCBI lineage: Eukaryota > Metazoa > Arthropoda > Branchiopoda > Anostraca > Artemiidae > Artemia > Artemia sinica. The sequence continues at coordinate 40,718,845 of CM051275.1, forward strand.
ATTTGCTCTCCCGTAGACTGGGCGTCCTCCGTCCACAAGAAACCCATTCTTGCGGTGGCACTTTTTTCCTTCTTTTTTTTCTTTTTTTTCAGCCCTTTTTACGACCAACCTTAATCAACAAAAAAAAAAAAAAAAAAAAAAAAAAAATACAACCAACCTATCAACAAAAAAAAAACAAAAATAACCTTAATACCGACGTGCATGAGGGCGCAGAACTGAACAGAATCTTGAACCATGTCTCCTACGGACGAGGAGGTCACCCACGGCGGGGCTGGTCCTTCTAGCTCAAGTGCGTGTGCCCCTCGTCCCCCATTCGCTTGAGTTCTTGATATAATTTTATGAGTCTCGAATGCATTCCGAGATGTAGGGCAGCGGAAGCGATGAATACCATTGAAAAACTTGTTATGCTCAGTAGAGCTCAGTTCCAGTGTCTTTTTAGTTCGGTGTTTTGCAGATGAAACTTCGCTTAAAATTGATGTAACTGAACAGAATCTGAAACCATGTCTCTTACGGACGAGGAGGCCACCCACGGCGGGGCTGGTCCTTCCAGCTCAAGTGCGTGTGCCCCTCGTCCCCCATTCGCTTGAGTTCTTGATATCATTTTATGAGTCTCGAATGCATTCCGAGATCTAGGGCAGCGGAAGCGACGAATACCATCGGAAAACTTGTTATGCTCAGTAGAAGACTTAGTAGTAGAAGACTCAGTGTTTATACTTGTGCTAACCGAGCGTAGTTTGATTTACTGAAGCTCATTTGTCCAGTTTCTTAGGGTTGTCATTTGAGCTGTGATTATCGAGATGATTACTGAAACGTACCAATAAATATCTGAGAAACTAGTTATTTTTTTAGTTGGTTGCTTTACTTAGCGCTTTTTACTAATAACTCGGTAGTAACAGTTTTTCTGACTGTTGCTTTACAGTTTTCTCTTCAAATACCCAAAGTCCTGGGTTTAATACCAATAAAGTTGGATTCTAAGTACATTCGGGAAAAAGGGATCTGTGTTTCTTCCGGATTCTTTCGTGTCAAAGCAGCAGATTCCTTTTTTTTTAGTACAATTAAGAATCCGAGATCCAAGGGTGCGTCTTGGCACAGCCACTAAACAGAAAAGCAGGTATGATAAAAGGGAAAGGGACGTGTGAAGACGTGATAAAAGGCAACTTTTACCGCTGGCCAAGCCATATTGAATAGGGTTGCGAAGCGTGACGTCAATTTTTCGGCGGGAAATTCAAATAACGATGAAACGTGGATGCGTAGATACGTTTTTTCGGAACTTTGGCGAATTATTTTGGCCTAAAATATTTGTCGTAGATCCCACTAATCCACCAGAACATTTTCACGTCGAAATAATACTAGGAATATTGACAATCAGTTGTTAGTTACAACTAGAAACCACGTTTCACGTTGAAATAATACTAGGAATATTGACAATCAGTTGTTAGTTACAACCACAGTTCATATATTATCCAGTATGATCATTCTCTATCTCACCCATTATAAAAACCCCGGACCGGGATGCGAGTGCTCCGCAGAACGTTTTGGCAGATATAAACATGTTAGACATGCTAGACAGGTTAGTCTGTTTCCGACTGTTTCCATCAAAGTGCATTGAAACAAACGGAAATAAAGCTAATGCAGAAACAGGCTAAACAAGCTAAGGCAGAAATAAGTGGGAGGAGCTTTTTGTTCACGAAGACCAGAAATGATCTGCGATAAGCTTACTGGTATATTCTGTCTACTGTGGTTACAACTAGAAACCACGTTTCACGGTACTTAGAATTTCGCACCTTGCTTTTTACGTCATCACCGCGCAGCCCTGTGTTGTATAACTTAAAAACCTTTTTTTTGAAGAAAAATCGCGAATTTTATTTTTGAGCTGGTGGCAACGCTGCATGTGTAATAGGAAAAAGTGACACCATCAGTGCCATCGTATGGTTACCTAGTTTTTGCATGGATATCAACAACTTGCAGTCCTCCGTTCTTCTTCTTTAGGTACATATCAGTTGTTTTTAGTCTTGGGGGTTTTTTTCCTTGCCAAATAAACCCGTAAATGATTTTTTCCAAGTTTTAAAAGATCGCTTTTGAAGGTGCTGAAATATTCGACAGATATCGAATAACAGGCAAGCTGTATATATTTACATATTGCGCCCTTTGGAATATTTTATAAGTTTCCTTCCCTGTCCATTTTTAATGCCTCCGGCGTGCCTCCGTGCCTCCTGCCTCCAGATGTCCCTCAAAATGCCCAGTTGTTAACCCCTCGGGTATAGATAGGTGATTTAAATTGTCAGAGTTTCAAGCGGTAGTAGATTTTTAATATAATTTTTTTTTTGATTTTGAAAATTTTAGATATTCAATTCAGACGTTTAAATCTCGTTGTCTGTTGAGCACAAAAATAAAAATTTGCCATTCGGTTCAAATTTAGCATTAAATAAAAGAATTGTCCTGAAAAAAACTTTGATTTATAGAGAACTAATTGTGGAAATATGATAGGATGGTATGTGCCAAAATAAGTGTAGATACCCTCAGCTGTATATATAGCAGTTATATACAATTTGAAGGATAAACATGCAGTCCTTATACATAAACATAACTATATTTTTTGACTGGTTGGTATTGAGATGGTGAGAAATTCTGAAGTGATGTTGTAGTTGCATTCCGTTTCCTTGGTGAACTCAAGTGGTGAATTTCCGCTTTATTTGAACATTTCATTAGTAAATGTTAAAAAAAATCGATGCCATTAGACTGATTTAAACTGGGAATTCAGAGACCCATCTATACCGGCTAGATAAAAAAATAAACACAATTATTTGCCTTCTTTTATATATATATTTTTTTTAAATCTATTTTTCTTTAATCATTACTCCGACCTTTGAAATTTTGAATCATATACTTAGTTATAAGTGTATACTTTTACGAACCTTTGTTGAACTTCATATATTTATAGAGTTTGGCGTTTATTTTAATGTTTTAGGATGAAGAGCGACGGTGATATGTCATATAACCCAGAGCTTTAATTAGATGAAAATAGGCAGTAAAGTGGCCACTATTTGCTAATCGAAATCCAAAATGTAAATTAACAATATCTTTGTACTTCTCATGTATTTACTTTGTATCATACAAACCCCCCAAAAAACAATAATGTTAAAAACCTCCCCGCTTCGCAAAAAAGGCAAACCCAAATTTTATGACAGCCAAAAAAAGTAATGATATCAATTTCTTCGCCTCTGTGCCATAGCAAGACTCGAAAACAAATCTTTGACAGTAAAGAGAAGTTTAAATATTATTTTTTTCAGCCCTGTTGTGACAGCACAATTCTGAAATATTATTTCAACAGCCTAAGGAACTTATGATTTTAAGTTTCCTCTTCTTTTCAATATGAAACGAAGATTTTCGCCTCCCAGTTGGCTTTTCTGGTAATACGGACAGATTCTCGTGATAAATCTAAATTTAATTAAATACTTTTAGGCAATATGCGTCATTATTAAAATATAACAAAGACCACACAAAGTAACTGAAACGTTGTTTCGAACAAGTTTGGAAAAAGAAATAGTCTTAACAATTAAAAACTTATTTATTACTTAAATATTAAAAACCAATTAAAAAAAATAACAAAGTGTTACAGTGTCCCAACCCCAACCGGAGCAACCGGTCCCAATGAAAAAAAAACCACTACGTTAGGGGGGGGGGGGTGCCCCCTGCGGCCCCCACCCGGAATCGCCACTGGTCAGGTTTGGTTTTGTTAGGCTGAGCTAGGTATATAATATAATGCGTTCTGTGCGGCATGCTTTCTGCAATTCTTTGTCGTAGTTTCCATAATTTTGTTTCTAAAGTATTATATTATCATCATGTTTTGGTATATTTCAGTAGGATTAACCTAACTTATTGAGTGCGTTCCATTTAACAGACAAGTACTATTTTGGGGCTTTTTTTCGGGACACTTTTCTTTTATTGGTGAAAGGGGGCTGTGCTGGCCCCTGAATTTCTGTGTAAACTGGGTTCATCTTGGTCGAAGGACTTACCGCAGCAAATTTTAAACTGATCAGCGAAAGAAATTTTTTCAGCCCATTTCTGAACCAACTTTTTGCCCCTAAATCCGTCCAAAAACCGCCACCTTGTGTATGTCTCAGAACGTCATTTGTGCTGCACCATTGTGCTCCACCATGCTTGGAACACTTCCACTGTGCTTGGAATGCGCCATCTAGTGCTACATTATTTCAGAAAGTGAGCGCCCCTCGAATCCGTAATAGCCTCTTGTCTGACTCACAAAAATATTAGGGGGTAGGATAACTTTAAAGCTTAATTTTGGTTTCCCTGATCTTGATGAAACATCCTCTTCATTAAGCCAAAATGGGTTTTGTAGTCCAACAGTCGAAAACACCAGAAATAAGGGATGCTAAAGTTTCATGCGACTTAAGTGTCAACATAAGCAAAACCTAGAATCCATCCAGAAAATCGGCTTGTCTAAAATTTGCAGATTGGCTTGAATCGAATTCAAATTCATTTAGTTGCAGCCTTCTTATGTTATTTTTCAGCTGTCCAGTCACGTATTTCATCTAGTTTAAACTTATTGGCAGCGTTGCCATTTCACGGAAAGCGAAGAAAAGGGACACGCATTCGAAACGAGAAAAAATACGTTAGTAAGAAAAAACAAACCTGAAAAGTACAAGTACAGATTTTGCAAGACAATAGCAAAAAAAATAACAAGGGTTTAATGTAAAAAACACAAAGTGGCTGTTTTTTTTTTTTTTTTATTTAGACATAAAGTGTCCCATTGTCACCGTGGGTAAAAAGGCGTCATAAAAGAACTGAAAGTGCTAAAAGTACAAACTACTGGGCGCGGATCTAGAGTAAAATCGTGGGTGAGGCCCAATGTGACGAGGGCGCCAATAAGCATAATCTTGGGGGAGGAGCAATGTGACAAAGATGCCAATATTTGACCAAATTGACAAATTTATTAAAAAACGTGAAAAAAGGAAAAATACAGGGAAAGAGGGCGCCATAAAAATCTAGGGGGTGGGGTCGCCCCCGCGCCCCCTGGATCTGCCAGTCCAAACTACTGTATATTTTTCCCCTCTGTAAAATGTATACTGCCTCTCGAGTTACCACAGTCTATTTATCATAGTAAACAGTTATTTTTGATTGGGTAATTCACTCCGATTCACTCTTGCCCAATGCATTTTTGGTACAATCTGGATTGAATCACGTTTTATAAGGCTGTGATTGCCGTTTGTTTTTATCTTATCAGAATTTATGGGATTTGAATCATGTAGGGCACCTGGTAAATAGCCTTATCTATTACTACTTAAAGTTTGTGTTGTTAAATGACAAGAATACTAGATACGAACCCAGATATTAAGTATACAATGAACAGTGCTTTCTCCCTTTTGTACTCAGAGGTTATTTATGAATTAATATAGTATATTTAAATCGGATTAAAGACAATGACATAGCCAGGATTTCCCTTCGGGAGGGCTAACACAATTAGTGGTAAATTAAATCTCTGTTTTTCGTCTATTGTGACAAAAAATAAATTAATACCAGAGTCTCCTCCGTCTTTTAGATGTTGGCCGTCTTCATCTTTTTCATTTCAATAGTTAAAAATTAATTTGAATGTAGATTGTAAAGCTCATATCTCTCCTGTTAAATTTTTTATCTCAAATAAAGATGGTGCCCCTGAGATTGTCTCTAGATTCTTCTGCTGGGAGAGTCTAAATACTTAACAAGTTTCACTTAGCAGCATTGGGGGCTATTCCGCCCAATTCAATTAATGAAATTGTTTTGAAGTTTAAGTAGTTTTTACAAGTTTCAGCTAACCCTTAAATGTCCCATCAGTAGTAAATTTATTAATGCTTTTAATTTACAGGCTAAAATCGAAAATCTTGCGTCAATATCCTTTTCATCTTCAGAGGTGAAGCTCTTGAGAGAGTTGACAAACTTCGCCTTTTGGGTATTCAGTTTCCCTCAGACTTCTTGAATCTGACCCTCCTACATGATACAGCTGGGTGTGACTTATTGTTCTATGAATTTGTTGCAGTTCGGTCGTTCCTCAGCACAAGTCATGCAATAGGCCTATTGACAATCCTTCATTTTGCTGGGCCTCGTTAAACCTTACTGGCACCCGTCGCCTCAAAGGCTAGCTATAGAACCGATCGATTATCTTTACAGTCTGTTATTTTGAAGGGATGTTAATGATTGTTTGTTACAAGCACATCAACCACCCTTCCTCGATGCGAATCTACCCCCTTTTTCCAAGCCAATGCAGCACACTTGCAAAAGTAAGATAGTATCGCATAACCTTGAAGATTAGACAATCAGTGCTGAGCACCTGAAGGATAGCTTTGTAAATGCTGCACCTCCACTCGGAATTATTTTCTGAGGGAGGCTATTCATGAAAAGCTTTCTGTTGATTCCTTTAAGAGGAAGTTCGAAATACAATTTATATAAAGAATATGGGCGTATCTACGTATCCAGCTTGGATGCATCATCGCTATTCGGAGAGGCGTGAGGCTCTACATTAGCCCAGCTGTTTTCGATAATGCTATCCGAACCGTCACTAAAAGTATTCCTCCATATCTGATTAAGCTTTATGTTGATGCTACCCGCCTCTGTTACGCAGGCAACATTCTTCTGATATCAGACGGTCTTTAAAGCTATCCAAAATGCAGTTGATATAGTTTGCTCTGGTCTCAATTAGTTTGGCTGCTAAGTCGCCACCTCGGAAACTAAGCTTTTCGATTACTGTTCGTCTCACCCAAAGTATAATCACCTACGGAACAAGTACTGACAAAACCTATCCTCTCCACACAAAAAAGTGACCCTTTGTCCGCGTCTCCGGAGACGATTCCATACCTATGCGAACCTGGCGAGTAAATTACAAAGTCCGGAGGTGATTATGCTTGTTCCGTAAAAGCTGTATTAAATTTAATTTATTGGCTCGGAGCGATTAAGTAGTACAACGTTTACCCTCTAGAGGCGCTGAGGTACGCGGGGTCACTTTTGGAGAGTTTTGTCAGTACTTGGTCAGTATGTGTTTATACTTTGGTCTCAGCGACATTCTGTAAATATCAACGTTGGCCGAGCGACTATTTCTTATCGTCTTCTCTGAAATACTCGTCTCCCGCCTTGCTCAACTGTTAAGGCTGCTAAAACACTTACTATCTCAGTGTTGAAAGTAAAAGTGAGAAAATCGTACTGGTTGCTTGCTCGAGTTAAAGGCTACCACAAGACAACCATGGACAGAGTTCACAATAGCTGCGTTTTTAATCGCTGTTTTGCTTAAAATCTGTTTTTGACGGCCAGCACGTTCACTGTTGTGCTTATTTGCGTTTTTGCTCGAGTAAAACTCTGAATGGCGACCGGCGATGTCAAACTTCAACGGCGAAAAGCAACAGAACGTCGAACTTTGATTAGAAGGACGTTGGAAGTTGACCTTGGAATCAACTTGGATAGAATTTAGACAATAAAATGGACAAGCATAAGCTTGAAGTTTTACACTTTGAAAATGACTACTGTCAAGTAAAACGCGAAAGTTTGAAGATACTTTTTAGTATGGAAAGTATTAGGTACAAGAGAGAGAGAAAAGAATTGGCCCTTGACTTATAGGGAGAGTAAAGGGTAATTGGTTGCCCAGCCTATAGGCTAATTTTAAATTTAACCTGTTGTATAAATGACTTAAGTTTCTGCTCAAAAAGGAAAGTAGGACATTGCATAATTAGCCTCATAATAGATTCAGTATGCAAAGGTATTAACTTTGCCATCAAATAAATTTGCATGCATTAGTTTAAGTTTGCCTTGTTATAAATATCCTCATCAGTTTTAGGACTTTAGTTTCTGACCTAACGTAGATCAAACTTGATTCCATCACTTGTTGGAATATTACTCTTGGCCTTCAGCTGAATTATTAAGGTAAAATTTAGACTAGGCTGGTTTGAATTCTAGATGACGAGCTTTTTACTAGATGACGTATGAATCTAGATGACGTAGTTGAGCTTGCTGAATAAAATTTTAGGTTTAGATCTAGAGTCTAACATTGGCATCAATTGAGGGGGGACGCCACCTCCTCCTTGAATTTTCAAAAATACTTTTGGGTGATTTTGTTTGTGAATAATACCTTTTTTGGCATTCCCATTGAAAAGAACTTCAATTTACCCCCCCCCCCCTCTATTTACCTTACAATTTTACCAATTGCTTTAGTTGTCATCTTCAAGGAATTTCAGTTGTTGACTGCAATTTAAAAAAACGCGCTACTTTAGCCGTCCATGCTTAATTCCTGTTTATACTGAAGAACGCCAAACGGCCTCATAAACGTCCGCCGTTGAGTAAAAAAGAAAATTAAGCAGTTGAACTTCCAACGTTGTCAGTTCAACTGCTTCATCTAACGATGGTCAAAACGCCGCTAATGTTTTTTTTTTCGCCCCACCTATCTTCTCCTTGATCCCGCTATGGAGTTTCTTCATCCTCTCTGAGCACAAGAAAATTCGATCCACGTTCTTCCGTTTTTGCAAATATATTCTCCAGTTGCCGCTTTGGGCTCCCAGTCGGTAAATTTCCGATAGATTTTTCTTCTGATTTCTGATATTTCTTTGAAAATGGACCCGCTTCTGCATAGTTGAGATGCGTAGATATTTCTTGTGAGTTTTTTTGTTCGTGCTTTTATTTTTCATACTCTTCTAAGTGCATTCATGGTTCATACAGAGGATTGAAATACGTTATTATTGTTACGTCTGTTGTAGTGTTTGTATCACAATTTGTAGCTCATCAGGCATGCAATGGATCTGGTGTGGCGAACACGACATAAGAGGTAGTAATGTCTAGAGGTACATATTATTAGAGTTTTGTCCATGCTCATCTTTTTCTTTTTCGGTTGTAGTTAAATTTTGTTGTGTAAAGACATTATTATCTTGGCTATTTAAAATGTGGGAGCAAAACCTGTCGCACATTACATCTGCTTTAGGGTGTGGACCTCAATTTCTGGCACATAGTGAATACAGTACGATCTGGTGCTATGATCAAGCTAGAAGAGAGTGAATGCAGTACTATCTGGTGCTGTGATCAAGCTAGAATGGAGTGAATGCAGTACGATCTGGTGCTGTGATCAAACTAGAAGGATGGTGAATGCAGTACGATCTGGTGCTGTGATCAAGCTAGAAGGGTAGTGAATGCAGTATGATATGGTGCTGTGATCAAGCTAGAAGGGAGTGAATGTAGTACGATCTGGTGCTATGAGCAAGCTAGAAGGTAGTGAATGCAGACTATCTGGTGCTGTGAACAAGCTAGAAGGAGCGAATGCAGCACGATATGCTGCTATGATCAACCTAGAAGGGTAGTGAATGCAGTACGATCTGGTGCTGTGATCAAGCTAGAAGGGTAGTGAATGCAGTATGATATGGTGCTGTGATCAAGCTAGAAGGGAGTGAATGTAGTACGATCTCGTGCTATGATCAAGCTAGAAGATAGTGAGTGCAGTACTATTTGGTGCTGTGATCAAGCTAGAAGGGAGCGAATGCAGTATGATCTGATGCTATGATCAAGCTAGAAGAGAGTGAATGCAGTACTATCTGGTGCTGTGATCAAGCTAGAAGGGAGTGAATGCAGTACAATCTGGTGCCGTGATCAAGCTAGAAGGGTGGTGAATACAGTACGATCTGGTGCTGTGATCAAGCTAGAAGGGTAGTGAATGCAGTATGATATGGTGCTGTGATCAAGCTAGAAGGGAGTGAATGTAGTACGATCTGATGCTATGATCAAGCTAGAAGAGAGTGAATGCAGTACTATCTGGTGCTGTGATCAAGCTAGAAGGGAGTGAATGCAGTACAATCTGGTGCCGTGATCAAGCTAGAAGGGTGGTGAATGCAGTACGATCTGGTGCTGTGATCAAGCTAGAAGGGTAGTGAATGCAGTATGATATGGTGCTGTGATCAAGCTAGAAGGGAGTGAATGTAGTACGATCTGATTCTATGATCAAGCTAGAAAAGAGTGAATGCAGTACTATCTGGTTCTGTGATCAAGCTAGAAGGGAGCGAATTCAGTACGATCTGGTGCTGTGATCAAGCTAGAAGGGTAGTGAATGCAGTACGATCTGGTGCTGTGATCAAGCTAGAAGGGAAGGTGCTTTGTTTTGAGTGTCTCTTATTTTTGAGGTTTAGGTCACATTCCTTTTCATCCTTTTGAAATGTTGGGAATAGTTGGGTAGTTGCTCAAAAGCAATTTTTGACTTACCTCTTAAAGATCTAGGTACTTTTACCGGTACATTTGGTGTTGGTTTGTAACCTGCAGCAAAAAGAAGACATGTGCTAGAAAATTAGGTGCCGAAAATTTTTAACCTCGCATTTCTTTCAGATGAGTAGTCAATCAGAAGTTGACCAATCAGAAATGCTAACTGCATATCTAGCCCGTCAATATAGACGTTCTTATCGATATGGAATAAGTCTTCTGATGCTGGGAGCACTCTTGAACTGGGTTGGCTTCGCTCAAAGTTATTTATTACCGATCAGATACCTTGGCGTGGCATGTGTCATGGCTGGAACCATCTGTGTTTGTGCGGCCATTTGTAAATGGTCATCAGCACCTAATATAATTCAGGTATGTACGGGTTTGATTGTTTTTCATTCTTTCAGGAGAATTTTTTAAAATAACATCTAGTTTTTTAACCCTTTTTTTAGTTTTTTTTTTTAGAACCAACTAACCAGTTTTACCAAAAAACATAAGGTGATTCAAAGTGGTTCGCTTTTTTTCCCTTTTAAGTTGTTTTTAAATTATTAAATGTCTTTTCTTTAAATTTGTACATTTAGCCAAAGAGAACAAGTAAGATTAACATCATGTACTTCTGTATTAACAAATGTACTTTAATATCATGGTTTTATTTTGTTATGAATTTCGTGAGCCAATCGCATTATCATGGCAACCATGAATCCGTGGGCTATTTGCACGGATTGGTCAATGGGTGAAGTTTCCCAGAGTTCCCCAAAAATGTACTCTCGAAACGAAACGCTTAACTGAGCAAGCCAAAAGACGCTATTTGCACTTTATTTTGTCAATTATTTACGATTTCATGAGAAGGGATTAAGGGACCCAGCTGTAAATTTGTGAGACTAGTGGAGGCTAGGAGGGCCAAGTGGGTTTACAATTTGGACTTGGGGGGGGGGGGGTTGGAAGTAAATATAAGCATACTATGTGTATTTTGTTCCGTGAAATAGCTTCTGTCTAGTATCCTAAGAAAAGATTAGGAGAGGGACATGAAACTTTCAGGCATTGTTGGAGAAAGGAAAACGGAAGGTTGGATGAGAAAAATTCTTAGATTGTTTTTTTGGGGAAGGGGGCAGGGCTGACTAATTTTTGGGTCGAACCCATACATAAATAATGTTTTGCGCTATTATTGCAGCTCCCGTGAGGCTTAAAATTTATGCACGATTAAACATCGACATTGGTAATTCATTCGTCAGAAAGGGAAGCCAAATACCTTTTCCGTTTTACCTATTGTTGTATTTATCTGATCAGTTTTAAGCCAATAAAAAGAGCAAAAAGTTTTTGAGCCACTATATTTGTTACAACTAAGCTCTCTGTTTTCTCCTGGTTTATCCCCTTAAACGGTTTGGACCTTTTCCGTTATATGTTCACCACTATTTAAAAAGTATTTTTTAGTCGTTTGCTCGTGGATTAAGTAAAAGAATACCTACAGTGGCTCTGATTATTGTTATCTCTGCCTACGCAATAACCTTCTTCGTCTGTCAGATAGTTACAGAAGTAAAGAAAGCGCTATGAGGTTTTTCCAGGAGAAATTGATTTTGCATACACCCCCCCCCCGAAAACGTATTTCTTGCCATGACATAATTTAAATGTAAGTATTTTAAAGTGGGTTTGTTAGAAACATGAGTACCTGGAATATAGGGATTTTCGAAAAAACACACTACCTTTCCATGACGATAAAAACAGTTCAAGTAGAGATAAATCCTTTCTATTAGACAGTGAAAAAACAATATAAAAATTACTGGATATTTCGATCACATATACAGTGACCGTCATCAGCAGATATACTGGTATAATCTGGTCATCAGCAGATATACTTATATACTGGTATATCTGCTGATGACGGTCATTGTATAGCCTATGTGATCGAAATATCCAGTATTTTTTATTGTTTTTTTACTGTCTAATAAAAAAGATTTATCCCTATTTGAACAGTTATGTATCGTCATTCGTGTTGACACCTATTTAACTGGTTCTGTTTCGTAAAATTATGCTTTCCATTTACTGTTGGTCAAGGATACTAACAACAACAGATTTTTTTCAACAAGAACTATAAACCAACCGTAACGCAACTATTGCTTGTTGTTAAGAACTATAATTATGGATTGTAATTAAAATTTCGACAAAACTTGGATGTTTAGTCAAGACTTTCGATGAATAGTGGTTTTATTGAAAAAGTTCTCTGTGATATTTTTACTCCAGGACTTAGGGTAAGCGGAGGGAGGTATTATTATTCATAAGGATGGACAATCTGCATGACTTTTTGTCTTCTATGCGGCAGAGCCATCGCAACGTCTAGAACTGCATTCTCTGATGTTTACAATGTATACATATGTTTAAATGCATTGAAACGTCGTATATCATAGGCAGCGCAATAGCGCTGCCTAAGTAAAGAACGATGTGGGCACAATGTATTATTTTCTTTTTTTCTTGGTCTTAGACCAGGGCACTTCGTATTGAAGGAGTTGTCGCAGAAACTTCGAAGAGGGCTCATTCGATTGGAAAGTGGAGTGGCTTGTGCCCTTTTTAATAGTCGAAAATGAGTCGAAAGGAAGGCAACTAACACCCCTTCCACGCCCACCATTTACCCAAGCACATCCAATCAAAGCTTTGAGATAGCCATTTTGTTCCGCGTAGTTGATTTCCAGATAAAATTATGTTTTTGAGGAGGACACTCCCCCAAAGCCCTCAGGGCAAGGGTTATAAGTTATTCCCTGGGGGCATATAAGGTTTTTTTTTTTTATAGAAAGCGTTGTCGTAGAAACTTCAACGTTCGATTGGTAATTCAAAGGGCTAGTGCCCTTTTTAATAGTCGAAAGTGATTGGAAGGCTTGACATTTTTATAATAAAGATCGATGTGGGTACAATTGTATTATTATTTTGTGTATTATTATTTTTTTCTTTTTTTTTTGTTTAGACCAGGGCACTTCGTATCGAAGGAGTTATCTTAGGAACTTCGAAAAGAGATCATTCGATTGAAAATAGAAAGGGCTGATGCCCTTTTTAATAGTCGAACGTGATTGGAGGGCAACTAGTCCCCCTCCCATTTGCCCATTATGTTTAAAAACTAAATATTGCCTTAAGCTTAAATCAAAATGCAATGTGTTAATGCTAATTCCCAATAATGCATCCCAGCAGTATCCCAAGAACGACTGAGGGTATTATGTTCGAACTTTCGGAACTACTTCTGCTCTTAAAATTTAACCAAATCAATATAGTGTGTCCAAGCTATCAAAGAAAGTAAACAGATTATTGTCAAGGTCACTTTCATTTCGAGGCATTTCGATGCCTTTTTGATGGCGTTTCCTCCCTTTTTGGAAAATCAGGCAAATTTTCTCAGGAACGTATTTTTTGGTGGGTAACATTAAACTTAATGAATTTTAAATATAGATTTAGCATTCTTTCGATGCGTTAATTGCTGTCAAAATTTCTTTTTTTAGGGTTTTGGTTACTTTCTTCCGAGTCGCTCCTTACTTACAGTTCGTTCCTATGAACTGTTTGACAATTGTCATTTCAGTATTTTAATGTATCGTTTGGGTATCAATATTTACGTTTCTTCCAGTGTTTCAATGTCAACGTTGAAATATCGCCTAGCAATAATTGGCACGAACTAATTGGATTTTAAATAAACATTCGAGAAGATTTTTTTTTAATTTCAGTTGGAAGAAGCATTTTAAGTTTCTAATGTACAAGATTTTGTATGAACAAAATAGGAGGGGTGAATATATGTCATTATTGCCTTCGGTAAACATTGCAACAAAGCTTTGACACAGATATCAAATGAGGTACTTGTCGGTTATTAGAAACACATTCATGAATTACGCTTAAGTTACATCTTAGGAAGCTGATTTCATAGCTGCGAAACAAGTGATGGATGATACAATGCGTTGGAGGATTGAACTTAGACGGAATGCATTGGACTGTATAATTTGGGCTATATATTTGCACATTAGGGTGGGGATGGGGGTTAGGTTTCCATAATTTTTTCTGAAATATTATTTTATCATCGGGTTTTTTTTTTATTAGGATTAACCTAACTTCACTTTTTGGGCGTGTTTCCAATAACCGATAATTAACTGAAATTTTTCTGCGAAGTTGACCTGTTATGATGAAAAGTGACATATTTTGTATTTCGTGAGGGGTTATCGACTTTAAAAAGTCGTTTTCGGGAAAGCTTCCTCTGTTGTTGGCAGATCGGTTCACCTGGAGGAGTAAAGTTGCAGTGCTGTCTGCGATGCCCACCATGCGGCAGTAGTCTCAATTAAATTAAGTCAGATGGCGCAAGTCACTTCTGGTGGAAGTGAGTCATGCGTGGCGTGAGGAGTTGTGTTGTGGCGGTATTGGGAACAAATGGTGCTCTTAGATGCACACTAGATAATGTGCACCATCTCTCCAGATATACAACCAGGGAAAATTGGTATTTCTTCGTTATTCTGTAAGTGAAAGAAGGTTTCTTTTAGAAAATCAATGCTCCATTTAGCCAAGTAATGTATCTTGTAATTTAATATAAATCAATAAAGTGGTGTAAATTTGATTTGATAAAAACTTAGAAAATGAAACTATGTGTTATTTTTGTAGTTCTCAACCTGATCATAATAGGTTCCGTTTTAAACGAATCATAATATTGCTATTAATGTTTTGCTTTGAAAACGTAAAAGGGGACACAAAAATTTCTCTCAAACCGTCATCCTTTTTCTCCTTAACCTTTTATTCTTACAGCATTCTCCAAAATCGATTATCATGATTTTAAATTTGGTTTTGTAACACATTCCCTTTGAATATTTTTTTTTATAAACGGTCGAACTTTTTTTTATGTCTTTAGGAAAGAACTTCAATGCTTTTAATACAATAGCCTGAGAGAAAATTTTACATAAAACTCAAGTTGGCATAGAGGGTTTTGATATGTCAATTGTCGCAGTCAAAGTATAAAAGCTTCGACGCTGATACGTCAGGTGCTACATGAGTCTCTCCCCACCCTCCAACCGCTTCAAAAGTTTTCAGATTGCGTGTATCATTATGACAATGTTTTTTGGTTTTTAAATCGTATAATTGAAAGCTTCCAAATTCCTTAAAAATAAATCATACACACCATTTTTGCATAGCCTACTGGCAGTGGCTCGTCATCGAACGCTGAGTAAGTTTTAGAATCCGATTTGATTTTTTGAATTGATAAATAAATTTGATAATACATTACCTCTCTTCCCAGTCGAAATTTAAATTCCATTTGCCTCTGAGCCTCCATCACACTCTGAAAGTTTTGACTCAGTTTTCCCTCCCACCTTTCCCTACATATTGTACATACATTATTTTGATAACTTGGGCACACTTGGTGCCTTTTTTTCTATTTAACTCGCTGGTTCACCGTGAAAAGATTTTTAGTCGCACAGAGGATTATAGTTCAAACACTTTATGGATGACCGGAGATAAAAAAAAAAAACAGCGATGAAAATTAACTTCTTTTTTAATATTTAAAAGATTCAGAATGATAAAAAAACCTTGAATAATAAATACTCTCTTAGCAGTCAATTTGACAGTCATATTTGAAGTTTTAAAATTAAGACAAATTCTTCCAATTTTTTAAACACCTATCAATTTCTAAATCAGTTGTGAAACCAATTTCTGAAAATACTATACCTGGTAAACAAATATCATTCAAAAAACCTTTGCACAAAATGATTTCCCAGGTCTGAGTAGCTTGAATAGCCAGGTTTGGCAAGGTTTGAAATGATTATCAGTCATTTCAGTATATGCTCTAATTTTCTAAATGTGCTCCACCATCCCACCTCTCTGCTCCCTCCCCAAGTCGAAATTTAAGGTCCTATTAGCCCCCCTTACACCTTCTGAGTTTCAATTCGGTCCACCGACTGTTCGCAGTGTGTTTTTAAGATACGCTATTTTGATAACCCGGGTACAATTTGTGTGTTTTTCGTTTTACCTCCATATTTCACTGTGAATAGATTGTAAATCTCACAGGCCCTTCTGGTGTAAAAGCTTTTATGAGGATTTGAGAAGTTCGTATGGAGCTTGTTTATCTAAATTAAGCAAAAAAAAATCAACTGAAAGTAAGGATCAGCATTAAAACTTGAAACGAAAAGAAATTATTCCGTATATGAGGAGAGCTTCCCTCTCCTCAATACCTTGCTCTTCACACTACAGTTTTTTAGTACGTTTGAAATGCTTCGTATTCTAATTAAACGACCCTTGTGTTTCACTAGTCGTTCTAAAAGAATTGGGACAAGAAGTCAAACTTTAGAGTAACGAGCGAGGTACTGTGGAGGGTCAACCCTCCTCATATGTGGAATGATTTCTGTTCGTTTAAGTTTTAATATTTCTCCTTATATTCTCCTTTAGTTGAAAAAACTTGTTTTTTTTTATTTAATTCCTGGTTGTTTTTTAAATAATGCTGGGAATTCCACCTCCCCCTTCATGGTAAATGCCCCCACGAGAAAATCCTCCATGAAAAGTTCTTACCGCGTAAAATCCCCCCTGGACAATTCTACCCTAGCCGACAATTACTCCTGGAAATCCCCGCGGAAAAAATTCCTCTTAGACGCCTGAAAAATACCCGCCTGAAAAATTCCTCTTAGCCTACTTTCATTTGAAAAAAAAAATTGAATTCCTTTTCGTTTTTCAAATCATGCCGTAAATCCCCCTCCGTGGAAGACTTTCCCCAGAAATCTCCCCCGCCACCACTAAAAAATTTCTCCTGTAAGATCCCCCTCCACGCGGAAAAAACCCCTCAGACAATTCTAACCCCACAAGAAATTCCCCCCGGGAACATTAGCACATGTAAAAATTTACTCGCAAAAGAGAAAGTAAGACACATAAACAAAATTTCGTATAGCAATTCTGACAAATTTCCCTACTCACGGAAAATTTCCTCAGTGGCAAATACTCCACCCAAACACACAAATTCAATCGGAAAATTTCATAACTTTAAGCCCTTTCCCCAGGGGCTGTGGGGGGTCAAGTCATACCCGGAGGCATAGTTAGTGGACCTTTAGTTATGCTGAACGAAATAGATATCTCAAAATTTCGATTGACTGACTTTGGAGGAAAAAGGGGGTGGGAGGGGGGCTATTGGCTCTCCAATCTTTTTGATCATTTAAAAAGGGTACTAGAGCTTCAGATCTCCAATTGAATGAGCCTTCTTTTGATCTTGAAAAGATCAAAAGATGAAATGAGCCTCTTTTGATCTTTTTTGTTTTGTTTTGAAAAAAAAAAACGAAAAAAAATTGACAAATAAACGCGCATCCGTCATCTTTCTTCTGCCAAAAATTACATATTCCAAATTTTCTCAGATGGGAGCTTGAAACCTCTACAGCAGGGTTCTCTGATATACAGAATTTGACGGTGCAATTTTCATTAAGATTCTTTGACTTTTCTTGAGGGGGGTCCCCCTTTTTCGAAAATCACGCAAATTTTCTCGGCCACATAACTTTTGATAAGTAGCATTAAACTTTATGATTTTTATATATTTGGAATCAGCATAAAAAAAAACAATTCTTTTGATGTATTTATTGTTATCAAAGTTCCATTTTTAAAGTTTTCGTTACTATTGGACCGAGTTGCTCCTTACCCACCGTTACGTTGGGAGCTGCAAACAATATTTGTCCAATCCTCACAATAGAGTATACGCTACGTTTTTTTTTTTTTTTTTTTTTTTTTTTTTTTTTTTTTTTTTTTTTAAGCCTGTCTTCTGGTAGGCTTTGATTGAAGTGATTTAAGTTCAGCTCGAAGTGTCAAAAGTGACACGTACATCCCAATGTCTTCTTCTAGACGTCGTTTATTTCACCCAAAAGTCTGGGACATCTCTTTATCTTGCTTAATCAATATAAATCTATTTTGCAACTAAACAAAATTGTGCAATAGATTAAAAGAAATCACAACGTAATTATTTCCAAAGGTTAACTTGTGACTTGTCGAGACCACATTTCTTCGCGAAAGAGGAATTAAAGTGTTTCTTGGAGCTGTCAAAGCCTTCACTATTTTCAAAAGTCTGAAAGAGACAAGTTGAAAAAAAACATAAACAAACAACGTAACAAAATACTAATTTCAAAGTATTATATTAGCGAGGCAAAAAACCTTGTTAAACGGCAACATAAACAGAAAAAAAACTGTAGCTTAGACTTTTTTTGAGGAGCTAGTAATTATTTCCAAAGGTCAACTTGTGACTTGTCGAGACCACATTTCTTCGCGAAAGAGGAATTAAAGTGTTTCTTGGAGCTGTCAAAGCCTTCACTATTTTTCAAAAGTCTGAAAGAGACAAGTTTGAAAAAAAACATAAACAAAACAACGTAACAAAATACTAATTTCAAAGTATTATATTAGCGAGGCAAAGAACCTGTTAAACGGCAGACATAAAAAGAAAAAAAAACTGTACCTTAGACTTTTTTTGAGGAGCTAACAGTTAAAAATAAAATAATAATAATTAAAAAATAAACTATTAAAAATAATTCGCTCTCTTCCACAAACAAGCAAACTTCCTAGAAGTTTTGACTCGATTCCGCAGACTTGAGACAAAACAGGTTATACCTACCAAACTACGTATATAACTCACCAACCTTCATTGAAACCTATTGATTCTATGTAATGAGATATACTGGCTTGCCTTTAGGCTTCAGGTATGAAAAATATGTACTCTAATCTGAGCATAAAAAAACTGACTGTAAAACACAGTTTATATAATATACCAGTAAGTTTACCGCAGATGATTTCTGGCTCTTCATTCTCGGTGCGAACAAAAAGCTCCTCCCACTTATTTCTGCACTTATTGTCCACTTATTGGTTGAGCCGGCC
>CM051275.1:40742885-40745385 GCA_027921565.1 Artemia sinica
GTCAAACCTTTTTTCCAGGGATTTTCAATGAATCCAGGGCAGGGGGATCGTTAATAAAAGATTATTAAAAGAAAAGCAATTTTTCGAAACTAGGAAAGATTCACGGGTCCTAGGGAACTAGGACACGTGAATAAACTCAGGATGCTTCAAATGCAGTTTTTCTAGTTATTTACTATTCAAAAGAATTTGTTTTATTCCAGTCCAATTTAAATCCCTGCCAACAAAGAAAGAAATGCATGCCAAAACAGAAAATAAAATCATGTGTTTCAGAAATACAAGACAAAAAAAATCAAATGAAATCAAGAACGAGCAGATTAAACTCGGGAAGAAAACTAATGACAAGAGAAATTCGCAGAGTAAAAATATACTACCGACAGCTCATCTGTATAATTGGCAAGGCGTCCTAGCGTAAACAAAGAAATAAAGACGGTGAAAACAATACAAGAGCCAGACATTTTCAATGAAAATATCCCAATTTTTTTTTCAAAATATCTCGGGGGGGAGGGGGAATTCAGGACGATCCGCTTACATCTTAAATACTATATTCCCCTCTCCACACACCAACAAAAGTTGGCATAATCTCTAGTTAAGTCCTAGGCGTATTCCCCAGCGAAAAATCCCAGGGGGTCGTATTTTTTTCCACTAGGGGAGATTTCCACCGGGTAATTTTGTTGTTCTTTTTTTTTGGGGGGGGGGCGAGTATGTCGGATCCCCTCTAGCTACAAATGTATTCAGGTTTAGAATTGGAAAAGAAAATATAAACCAGCAGAGAACCGCCCAAATTGAGTAATAAACTTCAATTCAGTTTATTGAGTAATAAACTGAATTGAAGTTATCAAGTATTTTGCAGTAGGTTGCATATGTTGGATCAAGACATGGCTAATTGTAGACAGAGAAAGCCAAGACAGATAGTCCAAGTAATTGAGAGGCAAATGTTTAAATGGCTGGGGCACGGGTAAATGGCAGGAGATTTCGCCATTCGTACTAGAGGTCTTGTTCAGAGAAGATGAATGAAGAAATTAAGACTCGGAAACCTGACTCAACAACTGAGTCAAGAATGCCAATTATTCTTTCTATTTTTAAGTCATAATTAATAAACCTTATTTTGTTAGCCACAGGAAAAAAAGAGGTAGTAAAGACTATTTAACAGAGACTATTGAATTAGAAATTACTATTTAACAGTTCTCAGAACGTATCAGTCGGGCGGGAAATGCAAAAAGAGTATAGGCTACGAAACTCTGAAGGCAGTTAAACTTAAACTGGAAGCACCTCTGATAGTCCAATAATCAGAACTTTTCTGAATGTCATGACGTATGAAATTTTTTCTATGTCCTCAGAGTAAAAGTTAAGTAAAAGTACTTAACTTTTAGTACGTGTTAAGTTGTGTTTTAGTTGTGTTAAGTACTTTATAAGTATTTAAGTACTTAAGTACTTAAATTTTTCTATAAGTACTTATATAGTACTTAACTTCAGCAAGGAAACTCTAGTATTACCCTTTCTAACATTTATAATACTCCTTTTTTTAAATTTAAGACTACTGTGATGTAGAGGTGAAAATGTATAGAGATTACAATTTCACCCGAAAATAAAATTACTTAAAAAGTGATGTAAAGGGTTGATATTCCGCATTTATTTAGAAAAACTACCGAGGAATTGTTTTTTTAGAATATGAATTTTTATTTTGTTAATATATCTTTATGTGGAACTATGGTGATATATAGTTTCCAGAGGCAAAAAGATTTTAATTTTTATATTTAATTGATTATTGTGATGGTGTTAGTGGCAAAGTTTCATTTTATTTTTTTGCTTTTTGTGTCAGTTATTTGTTTCCTCTACGCACCCCTCCCTCCCTCATAGAAAAGTTTTGCTTATTAATCGTGCTGAAAAAAAGAAAACACATCAGCACTATTTATACACAAATACGATTGTCCTTGCTTATCAAGGTGGAGGACAATGGACCTCTAGTCAACGAGTTTACTAGAATGACGATTTTAACGATTTACTTTTTATTTCGATTTGACGACAGGTTCGAGGAGTTTCAGGATCGGTTAGGATATTAAAGCAAGTTCTTCCGAGTTGGCGGTAATTGTGAAATTTCACTCCTTAGAGAATAGCTTGGAAAACATGTTTTTCAACTTTCGGTCATTATGGGGCATGATTCGCTCAAAACCATTTCTTAAATTGCAGGCGTGTGGTCATTGTAGAAATTCCCCACAGTCATGACTCAAAGCCTACCTAACCGTTTTGTTGAATTTGAAGTTTTTTTTGTATTATTTACAACGATAGAAGTTTTGTATAATGGACAAGAGAAGCCGTAGAAATACGAAAATCCTTTTATCAGACATGCAATTAATGGAGACATGGATAGCATACAAACCTGTTCAATTTCTGATATTTTGAAGAGTTCGTTTTTTTTTTTTTTTTTTTTTTTTTTTCTTTTTTTTTTTTTTTTACATCTTTATCAGTATAATTGCAGTGCTCAATAATCCTTCCCTGAAAT
>CM051275.1:40750385-40752885 GCA_027921565.1 Artemia sinica
ATTTCCGGACTAACACATTGACTTTCTTGAACGGTGAGAATGATAAGTCGATTAGTCTGTCCTTTTCTGGAAGTATAGTAATGCCCAAGAAAATAATTGTAGACCCATTCTCAATAAAAGCGGTAGAAGTTCTTTTTAGGTCAAAAGAAGGGTTGCCTTTACCTCATGGGATAACGGTCATTACAGAACCTGCTGATAAATGTTCTGAATTTTTTTATGCGGCCTCTGTAAAAGTTGTAGAGGATAAGGGGATAATTTTTATTTTTAATAACAGTGAAAGTCCTTTAAAGTTAAACCGACGAGAGGTAATTGGCAGTTTTATTGAAGTGTCCGATGATGTAATTACAGCCTACAGAGCTGAAATTATCAATAATGAGGGAAGGGTTGATGAATTTGAAGATAGGACAAATATGGAAAACCCTTGGACGGATGCAAACTTTTTAGAAAAATTTGACCTAGAACATTTAAATCGAAAACCTGAGTTGTGTCAAAAATTGAAAGATTTCCGTTTTCAGTAGGCCCACATAATGCGCCCCCCATGGGACCAGCAGAGTCCACCGAAAACACACGGAATGGGTATTTCGGCTCTTCATTTTTTCCTAACGTAGGTTTGACGTTCCGATGCATTTTAATCCTACGCAAGCACAAATTACAGTTCTCGCAATACTCTCGAACTTTTGCACCCATTCTATCCAATACAAAGATACGGCTCACTCGATCTAATGTCTTCTCCATAGACATGTGACCACCAATGAGTAAGTGATCATGAGCCAGTTTTATTGCCGAATCTACTAGGACACTTGGCAAGACTATTTTAGCTTTTCTAGGGATCCCTTTGTCCTTGCCAACGCCTCCTAGCGGATAACAATAAAGAACACCTTCCTTCAGAAACAGGCCGTCAAAAATTTTCAACAGCCAAGACACAAAATTGTTATCTGTCACTCCCCCTGGCACGGAACTCTTTTCCGCCCTGTCGACTTCTGGCACGGAACTCTTTTCCGCCCTGTCGACTATTTTTCTCTCTGGCACGGAACTCTTTTCCGCCCTGTCGACTTCTGGCACGCTCTTTTCCGCCCTGTCGACTATTTTCCATGGTACGAAACCTGCAGGGTTTTCGAGGTTCGGTGCTCCACCGCCTACCTCTCTCTTCGCCCATGGGAGCTCAGACCTTCCTTTCCCAGGATCCTCTGAACCCGTTAACCGCTGGTCCGTCGGTCGACCGTCGTCCGCCCCTTCACCAGCCTCATCTCTCTCGACACAACGCCTCATTACGTTGGTTCCTAATAAATTCTCAGTTATCGACTCAAGGTACTTGATGACCTTCTGTAATTCGGGATCTTTTCTTTGAAGTTTTGCTACCTCTGACAATTCCAACCCTAAATAGTCTATTTCAACACCAGCTGCTACAAATTCTGCTTCTTCTTCTGTAAAATTTGATGGGCGACATTCCTTAATTATCTCCGGACGCGATAGTAAATCCGCAGGGTGATACTTTCCAGGCAAATGTGACCAATGGAATAACTCGTTATCTAAGATTAACGCTGTTCTATATAGCTTAGAGGAATGATCTTTACTCCTTCTTAAGTAAGTTAGAGCTTTAAAATCAACTAAGAGATGTGTCTCTCTACCCCAAATATAGTACTCAAAGTACTTAACTGCTTGGACAACACCGTACAATTCTCTTGACATATTATCCATTTTCCCAAAATTTAAAGAAAGAACTTTACTGAAAGTTGATATAAGTCTAAATCGACCAAGATCATCCTTTTGCCTGAGCAGTGCTCCGCAAGCGATTGCACTTGTGTCGACTGCAATATAAAAGATTTTTGAGTAATCTGGGAATGACAAAAATATTGTTTCAGGATTACTTAATTCCTGTTTTAACTTAAAAAAACTTTCTTCCTGCTCAGGGCCCCATTCAAACGGAACTCCTTTCCTCAAAAGCTTATTCAAAGGGTAAATTAACTCCCCAAAGTTAAAGTAAAATATTCTATACCAGTTGACCAAGCCAATGAAGCTACGTAGCTCACTGACATTACGCGGTTTGCTTATCTTTTGGATACTGTCAAGTTTATTAGTTAGAGGTGAAATACCTCGAGAAGAAACAGAAAAACCAAGCAGCTCGAAATTCTCTACAAAAAACTTGCATTTCTTTACACCTATCTTCAAGTCACACTCAAACAATCTGGAAAAGACCTTCTCTAAATCTCAAAGATGCTCACTTTCATCTCCCTTGGATGCCACAACCAAATCATCAATGTACATCGAAATAATAGAATGAAAAATCTCTGACTGAAATAAAATTGAAGCCCATTGACAAAACACCTTAGGGCTCACATTACTACCTTGGGGTAGTTTACGATACACATATTGTACACCATCTGGTCCGCTAAATGAGTAATACTGTTGGCTTTCCTCTGTCAATGATACATTGAAAAAGGCATGTTTTAAATCAAGAATGCTAAAATTTCTTTTTGAGCTAAGTTGGTTCAGCACATCC